>QEPC01006668.1:645681-673618 GCA_003113815.1 Sphenodon punctatus | reverse complement strand
GCCGGCTGTCAGCCTGTTCTCGCTCTTCCCCCCTCCCTTCCCATTTCCCTTGTGTGGGCGTTCCCTTGTGTGCCTTGTGGCTTCGTTTGCCCTCAGGCGGCCATGTCTGTGTCCCACCCCTGCCCAGTGCCTTGTGGGGGTTTAGCGCCCGACGGGGGTTCGGCTGCACGTCTGTTGTGCTGCCACGGCCCGCGATGGTGCGGCCCGGTTCCGGCCCGTGGTCCCCTTCCCGGCACGTCTGTTTGGGTCGTTTTCCAACCCCCGGGCGTGGTTGCGCTGTTCGCCCCCCCTGGTGGTTCGCTGTGGTGAACCGGCCGCCCGTAACGTCTGAAAATACCCTATATTATTGACTTGGAAACATTCCTCTGAAGGGTAAATACATGTGAAGCACTATGAATTCTAACTTTATATTCCAACAGCCCAGCTGCATGAAATATGCATATCATACTATATCATATTATGTAAGCTGCCAACACTTCATATATCTTGTCAATAATTTAAGAGTTGACCGCTACAAGAACGTAAATAATGCTTTATTTTTTCAGTACTGAATAACCAAACAATTCTCCTTTTTTCATTCATTATTCTTTACTTTGAAGAATATAAAAACCCCTATAATTCCTAATAAATTAAATAAAATTTAGTTTACACCCACCATCAAGCATGCAAACTAAGTCCACATTCTCCCAATAGGCCAATTGTGTAATATTAAGGAAGCTGAAAGAGGGAATCCTCAATCCCAACAAAATCTTCATGGGTATATCATGCACACAAGTGAACACTACCAGATAGCATTCACCTCTGAGTTCTGAAGGAACTCAAATATGAAATTGCAGACCTACTGTTAGTAATTTGTAACCTGTCACTAAAATCTGCCACTGTACCCAAGGATTGGAGGGTGGCAAATGTAACCCTGATATTTAAAAAGGGATCCAGAGGTGATTCGGGAAACTGAAGACCAATAAGCTTGATGTCTGTGCTAGGCAAAATGGTAGAATACATCATTAAGGACAGAATTACAGAACATGTTGACAAACATGGTTAATGGGGAAGACTCAACACGGATTTCGTAAAGGTAAGTCATGCCTCACTAACCTGTTGGAATTCTTTGAGGGTGTAAATAAGCATGTGGACAAGGGAGACCCAGTAGATATAGTGTACCTGGATTTCAAGAAAGCATTTGATAAGGTCCCTCATGAGAGACTCTTGAGAAAATTAAAAAGTCATGGGATAGGTGGTAGTGTCTTACTATGGATCAGAAACTGGTTAAAAGATAGAAAGCAAAGGGTAGGACTGAATGGTCAGTTTTCACAAAGGAGAGATGTAAAAAAGAATGTGCCTCAGGGATCTGTATTGGGACCGGTGCTGTTTAATGTATTATTCATTAATGAATTGGAAAAGGGTGTTAAGAGTGAGGTGATCAAATTCGCAGGCAACACCAAGTTATTCAAGGTAGTTAAAACACGAGCAGACTGTGGGGAACTTCAACGGGATCTTATGACACTGGGTGCCTGGGCATCCAAATGGCAAATGAGATTTAATGTGGACACGTGCAAAGTGATGCACATAGGGAAAAATATTTGACGCTAACTGGTGGGACGCTTTGTTGGCTCCGCTATTTATGACAATTAATTTAACAGGAATGATCCCCAAACTATGGGTAAAAAGTCTGGTGGTGTCCATCTTTAAAAAAAGGAGACTTGGGTAATCCCGCAAACTATAGACTGATTAGTTTGTTATCCATAATAGGGAAATTATACACAAAATACCTCCTCCTCAAACTGCAGTCCTGGTCAGATGATAATAATATCATCTACCCTGAACAAGTTGGATTTAGAGCAGGCCAGTCTACATTGGACCATGCCTATGCCCTTAAATATCTGTTTTCCAGGTATATGTTGCATTCCAATAAGGCCTCACTGTTCTGCTGTTTTGTAGATCTTGTTGGAAATACATTCCTTAGTTACATCTCCCCTAAGCACCTTATCCTGATTGTTTGTTAGAAACAGCAGGAGTAGAGACAGTCAGATTAGGGAACCCCTCCCCCATCCACTTAGTTCTACTCCTGCTAGGACCTGATTGGTTAATCTCCTCTCCCCAGGATGTTTCTTATCTCTTTGTGTCTGAGAGATATTCAGAGAGCTTCTGCTACTTCCCTCCTGAACACACCTAGTCTTAGGACTTAGTATAGACGTAGGCCTTTCCTATCCTACATGAATTTCTTAATAAAGCTACTTAAACTTAAGCATGCTTCCTGCCTTCTTATTAATGATTAGCTACTCACACTCTGTAAACTCTGCATTCAGCTAATCAATGCAATGATCTCACAGTCCTTTCATTCCAACAGATCTTAGAGCAGCATTTGATAACATAGACAGGGAACGCCTCTGGCTGAAATTAAGGGGGTCCTCTATTGACGGCCACCTGTTATTTCTGATAGTTCAACTTTACCAGGAAAATTCCTTACAGGTGTGTCCCACTAGGAATGCCCCCCTTTCTAACAAAATCCCACTTTGCAGAGGTGTCCATCAGGGCTGTATACTAGCCCCTGAATTGTTCAATCTTTGCGTCGACAACGACCTGATTCCCTTTATGCTGGAAAACAACATGCATGCTCTGAAGCTGGGTGCAAGGAGACTACCCATTTTGCTTTATGCGGATGATACAGTTTTGTTATCAATGACCCAAGTTGGTCTTCATCGAAGCATGGGTAGGTTCGCCCTTTACTGCAACCAGGAAAACCTGAGCATTAACTACGTTAAGACCAAGGTGCTGGTTCCAGGTCATTGTCGTCGACAATAGAGATGGTTAGCCGAGAGTGTTGTTATAGAACAGGTACGATCTTACAAATATCTAGGGGTGTTTTTTTCTTCATCCTGCCAATGGACCTCCCACTTTGAAGCAGCCAGATCACAAGTCCGGAAAACTACTAGTACTATTGTGACTCTTTTTTATTCCCGTGGAGGGAAATTAGCAGGTCCGGTCTTGCGTCTTTTTAAGGCCAAACTAATTTCGCAATTATTGTATGCTGTGGCTATCTGGGTGCTTCCCTTCCTAGACAAGTTTGAAAGTATACAGAACTGCTTTCTTAGTGCAATTTTGGATTCACCGCTTTGTGTCCCCCAGGTACTTACGTTTTGACGGCCAAAACAGCAGTGACGTCTATTAGAGCCCTGGCGTTAATAGCTATTTTAAATTCTGGCTGAGAGTGGTAGTTTCCCCCCCCCACCCCCTCATCATCATCACTTTTGTCATTTATTGCAAGCTCCACCACCAGTGACGACTGGAGTGATTCAGTGGAATTAGAATTATCTAAACTGGGGTTTTCAAAAGAGTGCCTATTTCCATTAGGTTATAAAGGGGCTGTAACCCTGATTAAGAGCAGGGTAATTGATCAGGATCAGCAGAGGGAGCTTGCTACCCTGGCCTTGCAGAGGATCACCCCGGACTATCCCCAATGTTTGCCTTCTTCAATATATCAGTAAGTGGCCATAATGGCCATATAGAAAGGCTTTGGCCTTGATGCATTGCAGCGTATTTCTGTCTGCAATTCTGGAAGGCAGATATCGGAGTGTCCCGAGGGAGGAGAGGTTATGCCCTCATTGTAACATGGCAACTATAGAAATTACCAAATATATGCTTCTGGAATGCGTAAAGTTGAGCACTTTGAAAAGGAAATATATTATGTTAAACTTGTACACAGAAGCTGGAGTATCACCTTCTAGTACAGCATTTACTGGATGGTTCTGATTCACCTCGCTCCAGAGTGTTCACAGCCTTTTGTGCATGTATGGCCCATTATAAGCAAAGAGCTGACCTTCCCCATGTCTAGTTTGTTAACTGTGGATGTTAATAACTGAGGGGTGCCTGAGTCCATTTGCTTTATCCTTGATGAACTGTGCAACAAACCTTGCACTGGAACTGGTTATTACAAGTTTTATCCCACCATTTGATTGCTCCAGCGGTTGTTCATGTGCTGTCCAGTGTTGACTTCCCTTTATGCCGTATGCCTTAACTTGTTGTGTTGACATGTTTTGCTGAATACAATTTAAATTCAAGGCTTACTGACAAGTGAACAGTGGAAATACAAGCCAGATGCAGGGGTCAAATGTTACTGCCATAAGCCCCGAGAAGGTTAAGGTAAATTATAATCTCAAGGGCATATATATGTACAATAGGGATTCTCTCTATTATAACGAATCCCTTGAATGCTGTCTATTGTGTTAGTGATATTTTATTTTGTATTTTACTTTGGGTTGTATATGCATTTATATTTTGTTATGGTCACTGGCCAAACAATAAAAAGTTTACCTACCATAGGGAAAAATAATCCAAACTATGCATAGACAATGTTGGGTACTAAGTTAGGAGTTACCACTCAGGAAAAGGAACTGGGGGTGGTTGTGGACAATACAATGAAATCCACAGCGCAGTGCGCAGCAGCAGTCAAAAAAGCAAACAGAATGTTAGGAATTATATGTAAGGGGATAGAGAATATAACTGAGGATGTCATAATGCCTCTATACCAATCAATGGTGCAGCCGCACCTTGAATATTGTGTGCAGTTCTGGTTGCCCCATCTCAAAAAAGTTTGCATAAGCTACACACTTATATATTCCAGGCCGACCTTGCCAGTGGGTAAAAACAAAAGTGATGCTGATTTGCCACAGCCTGGACTGACCTGGGACAGGCAGCCAGGGCGGACATGGTATGCATCGAACTGGGATGTAAAACAAACACATGCACAGCCGGGCTAGCAAACCGCACAGCCTGGGAGTGGAGAGAACAGGGAACTTGCGGATAGCCATCCCTCCCCCGCTTTGCACTCAGCACCCCACCCTGTCCATGACAGGCAACTGTGGAGGCCAGTGATGGTCAGCTATGGCTGCGTATCATGGAAGGCCTGGACCACGCTGGCAGACGGGTCCAGGAACACACATGCAGCCCCATGGTGGCCTGCTTTAACCTGATTTTTTTCCTAGGGCAGACCCCAGGCGAGTCATCAAAAATATTATTTTTTATAAATAAATAAATAAATAATACTAATAATAATAATACTACTAATAATAATATGACCTGGGATACCCTGGGTCAACATCTGGCAGTGCCTGAAACACACATACAGGCAGAGTCCATGCCCAAGCATTCAACAGCATGCCAAATCGGTCCACCATTACATTTGTTTTTACCCAATGACCTTGCTGCTTCCCTTAGGTACAAGCAGCTCTGAGGTGAAAGAAAACACGGTTATCTGCTTCAGGACTCAAGGATGGCAAGCAAAGGGTTAATGGATTAAGTGTGGGGTGGAGCCACACAGGGAACAACATAACTACCCCACCTCTGTTTCCATAGCTCTAGGCTTGCAACACCACAGAGCTGGTTATCTGTTCTGTCTGAAACTACTAACAGTATCTCTAGCTTCATTTGTCATGGGGTGATTTCAGACATGCTGGCCTCCCTTCTTGACATGGCGCGAAGTCAATTCTTCATTCCCCTCCAGAATCAGGCCGGCCGGTCAACAGACATGCCAGCCTGATTCTGCTTAGGGATCGGGAAGGGGGCCGGGCTGTGCGGCCGCACATTGCGCCACACAGCCCACGCTCCCCCGACTGCCCGCTCTCCTGGAGATGTTACCGGCTTCCGATTCTGTACCGTGGTCTAGGTGACCACCGTTCTGGAGGTGAGGCTGGTCTCCCCTCCAGAACAGCAGTTAATTGGATTCCTGCTGGGTGTTCACTGTGGTGAACATCTGGTGGGAACCCCTTCAGACGTTACGGGATCTCCTCCACCACAGGTGGTTCACTGTGGTAAAAGGGAGGGCCGTAACATCTGAAATCACCCATGGTCACATGAGTAATCATCCATCTAGTCCCTTCCTGTGTTACTGATCCTCCTGCTGCCTTGAACCTTTCCCTTCCCTTTATTCTTGCATAGTCCCTGGCTCCTTCTCTTGTCACCTTCTTTCTGTCCCTTAAAGCTTACTTCCTGTTACATCTCAGATCCTGATTACTTCCCTCAGCCTCCTGGGTCCCAAAACCATTCTGGCAACCCAGCGAGGATCATTGGCACGAGCCTGTGAGCATGTCACATACAATCCTGCGGGAGGTTGTTCCACCTTTCCACCCATTCTTTCCTGACTACCTCCAGCACTGCACTGACACCCTGATGACCAAGAGGCTTGATTTTTATAATAACCTTTTCCATGGGCTTCCCGTGATGCTTCTCTGATCCTTGCAGCTTGTTCAGAATGCAGCATTGTGGCTGTTTATCATCAGCTGTGATCAGATTATGCCCACCCTGTATTCTCTGCATTGGCAGCATGTAGAGATTGGCAGTATGTCATCTTGAATTTAAGGTTGCACTGCTGCCTTTTAAGGCCCTGAACAGTATAGGCCTGGGCTATACTTAAGAAGTTCTCCTGGAGCTGTGCCCTAATGGGTATCTGCACTCAGAAACCACCTGCTGTTCAGGGATCCCACCATCGTGCCGTAAATAGGTGACAGATCATGCTTTTGCTGTGGCAGGCCCCTCAGTGTGGAACTTGCTCCCTCCAGATGTCCATCTTCCTCCCTCCTTACTTTTAAAAATCACCTGAAGACTTATTTGCTGCACGGTCTTGGCCCTCATACCTCAGGGACTGCCTCGTCCTCCGTGCCCCGGAGCGGATCCTTCGGTCTGCCGGGGGTGCTGTCTTGGAGGTCCCCCGTGTTAAGTGGGGGGCCATAATGGAGAGGCCATTCTCGGTGGCCGGGCTGCGTCTCTGGAACTCCCTACCAGAGGAAGCTAGCCTGGCCCCAAGGCTTCTGGTTTTTCGACAACGTTGTAAAACATGGCTGTTTGCCCAGGCCTTTGGGGAGTGGGGGAGGGTTTAGGGGATTTTTTATCTCCTCTGCCCACTGATTTTTGTCCCGGGCCCTGTTCTTAAATATTTTAAATATTCTTAAATATTTTAATATTGCGATTGTATTTTATATGTTTTAAATTGTTCTTATGGATTTTACTGTTGGAAGCCGCCCCGAGCTGTGTTCAGGAGAGGCGGGGTACAAATCAAATCAAATCAAATCAATCAATCAATAAATAAGTGCTTTTAGGATCCACTGCCGGGTCCCCATAATGTGTATTCTGATGAAAACCTTCTGCTTTTAAATGGCTTTGAATAGATTTCTGTTTTAAACTGATTTTATATTTTTCAAAAATAAATTATATTTTTCAGCCTTGAGTATTGTTTTGTTTATTAGCAATAAAATAAAATAAAAACCAACCATCATAATAAAATAAAAATAATTAATAATAATAATGTCCTTCAAAATGAATAAAAGTTGGTTATTTTCTTTCCTCTGATGGACCCATTGTAACAGGTCTGTGGGCTGGTGGCAAGTATTGTTGGGATCCAGCCCCTAAAGACTGAGGCCCACATGCGATCTTCACCAGTTTCTCCGTGCCAGATTTCAACCCCTCCATGTGCGCATCAAGTATCCTGCAGGCTCAGGCTACCAGCTCAGTCACACCCACCTCCCCATAGCCCTCGAGTAGACCCTTTCTCCAGGTTCTGCTGGCTAAACACATCCCCTACTGCCACCAGGCTGTGCCAGCATCAGAGCCAGAGCCCTCTCAGGCTCCTTCCTCTCTGAACAACTTCTCCCATAAAGACTCAGCCTTTAGTTGCTGGACTGGCTCAACCCTCCTGCAATTCTAGTTACTAGGCTCAGAAGGCTAGCCCAGCTGAGGCACCGCAAGGGGCCATCGTACACCACCTCAGTGGCTATGTCCTCCAGGACGGCACTACCCCCTCTTAAAAGGCCTGGCTCAGACATGCAGTCTGACCCTACTACACCTATCCTCTCTACAGACAGGGCTAAAAACATTCCTGACTGAGATGATCTTGTTCCTGAGTCTGATAATATCATATCTAAACATAATTATTTCCATTCTGAATGTATTATATTATTTCGCTGGTTAGGTCAGGAGAAATCGGGTTTTTTATGTGACTGCTGTTACGGCTGTGGCATGGGAGGAACATTTTTTATCTTTATTTTCGGCCTCAAATACAAATGTCATACCCCCAAATTTATCCTCATTTACTCCTGAATGGGAGCTGGTTTCACTGGAGGTGATAGTAGAATTAATAAATAGCCTAAAGGTCGGTAAAGCCCCTGGGATGGATTTTACCCTGGCGGAACTGTTGAAATCTGGGACTGAATGGTGGGCACCAGTTCTTGTGGCTCTTTTTACAGGGATAAATGCGTCTGGGAATATTCCAGCAGATTGGAGACAGGCCATCAGGGTCCCGATATTTAAGAAGGGCTGTCTGGCTGATCCTAGAAATGATAGGCCTATCAACCTGCTAAGTATAGTGAGTAGATTGTATGCCAAATACTCACTTTTGAGACTCAAGGAATGGCTGAAGGTAAAGGGTATTTTGAAAGATGCACAGATGGGATTTTGGGAAGGAAGATCAAAAAGTGATCATTGTTTTTTGCTCTCACATCTTATTCAGAAGTATGCCGGTCCCTCTAATGCACTGTACGCTACTTTTATCGATCTTAAGGCAGCGTTTGATACTGTTGCCAGGGAGCACCTTTGGGGAAAGTTAGCAGCGCTGAATATTGATGGAAGATTATTGTATTTAATTCATAGTCTATACAGGAATACCTCAATGAAGGTCAGAATAAATAGCCAGGGAGTCTTGTCTGATAAAATTGTTACCAGAATGGGAGTCAAAGAGGAATGTATATTAGCCCCACCCTGTTTAATATTTATTTGAACGATGTGCTGTATGAGCTTGTGTAGCACTAAATTACCATGCCTCCCAGCTTGGGGAAATAAGTATCCCTTGTCTTATTTACGCAGCTGATGCAGTGTTGTTGTCTTGTTCTCAGGTGGGTCTGAGGTGATGCCTACAGTCGTTTAGGATTTATTGTAGGAAGAACCTTGTCGAAATTAATTATGACAAGACCAAGGTCTTGGTCTTTTCCTGAAAGAAATTGAAACATAAATGGCTGATGGAAAAAAATGAAATCACCCAAGTTCGTGTTTTCAAATATATGGGACTTCTTTTCCAAGCAAATGGGGCTTGGTTGATGCAACTCCAGGCAGTAGAAGATAAGACCAAACAACTTCATAAAGCATTAATAGTTAATTTTTTATGTCTAGGGGAGGGTACCTGGTTACACTGGCGATTAAAATCTATACCCATAAATCTATCCCCCAAATGCTATATGGAGCTCATTTGTGGGCATTGGGTAAAACTAAAAGCCTAGAAAACCTTCAATCAGGATTTATTGGGGCCCTATTATCCACTCCCGTGGGGATAAATAATTTAGCTCTCTGTTTAGAATGTGGCTTCCTACCTCTCTATGGATATTTTCAGACGTGATGAGATCACAGTGAACCACAGTGAATACCCACCTGTGGTCACTGTGCCCTGCATGTCTGTTCGGTGGCCGCCAGATGTTCGCCACACTGCATACCCACATGAGGTCAATTTCAACCACGCTTCCCGGGCTCCCAGTGCAAGAATCCCCGGAAGCATGGTGAAAGTGATTCCAGGCGGGCATCAATAAAAAGTAACATCTGGTCGGCTATCACAGCCCGGAATCCCCAGCGGGATTCCGGGCTGTGGTGAACTCGGCCAGACGCTGTGGTGGCATTGGCCTCGCCACCCACACATCTCCCCAGAGGGCGGGTGGTGAGGCAGCGTGGAGGGGGCGAGCCGTGCGGTCGCATGTTGTGCCGCATGGCCCCGCCCCATCCCTGATTTCCCACCGGGATCCCCGGCACATCTGTTTGCTGTGCCTGTGTGATCCCAGCGGGGAATCTCTGGGTTGTTTGGGGGATGGGGCGAAGCCACCCCGTCACGTCTGAAAACACCCTATGAAAGGATTTGGCTGGGGGCAATATCATATTGGCTGCGTCTTTTTTTTAAGATTGTAGTGCATTGGTCACAATTGGTTTTAGAGGATAAAACCCCGAATGTGTGGGCGTCTGCAGTGGTGGATAAAATATGCTGCCTGGGGTTTCACTCTGAGGCTTTGGCACCGTTGGGATTTAAAGGAGCCAAAAAATTGTTGGCGGAAAGGCTGTCGGATAATACCTGGCAAGAGATAAGATCTGCAATTGGGGACAGTAGGGCTTTGGGGTTATACACAATGATTGCAAATAGTTCTCGTTTGCCTATGCCTTATCTGAATGGCAGCTTTTCGCAAAGGATTAGAAGACTTTTCTTTTTGGCCAGATTTAATTCTTTCCCTTCCACATTGACCGAGGGCAGATATAGAGGAATCTCATTAGCTGAGCGGCACTGTCATTTTAACCCAAATTATGTAGACCCTTTTAAACACATTTTATTGGAATGCCCTCTCTTTCTGGGGGCACGTGAGAAATATATTGCCCCTTTGATTGCCCCTCTGCCGGGAAGATCTTCTGAGTTCTATGTGAGCTTTCTCCTGGGTGATAGCTCTTCTGTAATTATGGGGAAAGTGGCTTACTATTTGGGCATACTTAACATAAAGTCAAAAATGAAATAGGTAAAGAATTGCTTGAATGGACAATCCTAGCTGGATCTTAGGAATGAATTTTTAAATTTATGTGTGGGTTGTTAAGCTCTCTTGTGTTTATTGTTACTCATGGTATTTTATTTTATTATTTTAATATGTATTTTGTATTGATTTAAGTATGGTTTTCAATGGCCAAATAGGCTAAGCAATAAAGCTTATTTATTATTATTATTATTATTATTATTATTATTATTATTATTATTATTATTATATTCTGACGCTGTCAAAATAATTTCCCTCAAAGATCACCAAAGATCTCCAGATGTTTAAATATACATGCATTTTAAATTATACAATTCTAACACAGTAGTGAACTAAAAGGCTCAGTCGTGGCTCCTTAAAGTCAATGGCTAAACTTTCATTAAGTTCAATGGAGTTAGGATTGTAGGCTTCAGTAGGTAAGGGGGTAAACCAGGGTACATAGTGGGTGAAGCCAAATGTAACTTTATCCTACTATGGACAGCGTCATCCCACTTTGGCAAGCATTAACATGCAATACAGTGGATTGTATGGCTGGCAACCTCTCGATGTTCACCCAGTTGCTTTGCAATGCATCTATCAGAGAAGGCTGGTGACGTATTTTGTGGTAACCTTGATAACACTGCCTAAAGTCAGATAATGGGCTGCCTCTCATGTGGCCAGTCCCCATGCTGCCCTGCTCACGGCGTGGACTGCTGCGGGACCACTTCACTCCCTGGGTTCTGGAATGGCTGCTGCGGTCAGCAGGGGGAGTCCTTTGGAGGTTTCCCGTGTTCGGCAGGGGCCTCATTGGAGATGGCGTACTTGGCCGCTGTGCCTCGAATGTGGAACTCCCTCCCAGCGAAGGCTCATTTGGTCTAGAACCTTCCCTCCTTCAGGCGTCAATGTAAAACTGGTTGTTCCGCCAGGCGTTTGTTGAGGGAGACGGGGAGGGGTGATGTTGTGTTGGAGGGAAATTACTGTATTTATTTAATTTTAGGTTATGTTGTATATTTTATTTTGTGTTTTTATATTTACGCTGCCCCAAGCTGCCTTGGCTGGAGGGGTCAGGATAATAAATAAATAAATAAATAAATAAATAAAATGATTACTAGAAATCATGGCCCCAATCCAAAGTCCACGCATGTGGACTAAAACTACACTCGCATTCATGCACACAGTATGCACATGTAAGGTGCTGATTGCTGCCACCTGGGAAAGGTGCAGCTGAAGTGGCTGCTGCTGATGTGGCAGCGTGGACAGAAGGTAGGGAACTTTCCTAGCAGTACCCTATGTGTTCCTACTGTGCGTATGCACACTTGAACGCACGCACACACACACACACACACACACACACACACAAAGAGAAGATTTGGGGCATAGTTACGCATGCATGATCCATTTATGCGGACCTTGGATCAAGACTTATGTATTTTCATAGAACCCAAGTTTTTTAAGGAACTGTTTTGATCACACAGGCTGATCTCCTCATAAAGTAATTCTCACATAAAAAATTTGACCCACTGATTGAAATATTTTAGTACAATGACTAATTCTTTTATAATCTATTTTAGAATAAAAAGGATGCCTTCAATTTAATCGGAATGAATGTGAAAGGAAGTTTTACTTTGGAGAGACTACAACTCCTCTACCTTTCAATAAATGAAAGATGCAACATGAGACGACTTTCAGATTTCTTGTTTAAAATAGCCAAAAACCACTATAAAGTGACATAAAACTTTGTTTTTGTCAGAATCTGGCCTGCAATTTCAAGAAATACATGCATGTTGTTAATTCTAAAGTTCTGAAATTCTGCCAGCAGAGGGTAGTGTTGATTTATGAATTTACAGCTGTCATAGTCCACATTCAGAAAAGATTACCAAACCTAGGAATTAACATACCTCAGAATAAATATTTCCTGTAATATTTTATATGATAGTTGGCACTCTTTAACTTTCAGAATCCATTGTATTTTCTTTTATCATCATGTTTTCTCTTCTGCTATCTATTCTGAGACACTGGTGCTGTATTTTGCTGAAATTCAGCTTGTGGTGATCGGGGTGGGGGGAATTGCCAGAATTTTTGTATTTTATTTTATTTTATTTTATTTTATTTTATTTTATTTTATTTATTTATTTATTTATTATATTTTAAAATCTATTTCTGGATGATTAAGTGATCACAACACTGATTGGCGTTATCTCACTGAGCTGTAATTTAAGTTGTTTCTCTCTCTGCTCTATTTTTGTGTGTCTTTTTTTGCCAGTATATTAGGATGCAAAAAAGGACTTTTGTGCATGTAATAACATCATTAAGACTATTATGTGCTAACATATGATGGGTTATTCTTCCCTTGAGGTGCAAGAGTAATTTAATTTAAGATTAATGGAAGTTACATTCTAACATCGAGGGTAAAAATGAACATTTTTGTTACAAAACAGGCCTTAGTAACATGTAACTCCTATTGCAATTAATGGAAGTTAGTGGGATTACCCCCAGTCCATAAATTTAAATACATTTGCCTTGACACTGACAGAACTGTAGCCTTAATTGCTAGACTGATTATTGGGGGGGACGATGACAAAACATCAACAGCTGTGTAATGCAGATAATTCTTTCTTTTCCATATAAACTAAGATGCAATCATAGGTAAATCTACAGTTTGTATATTTTTAGCTAACAGAGTGTATTCATCATTTATTAATTAAACAGCACCTATTAGAAAATATAAACAATATAAATCTGTTTGCTATTTAGGATCCAATCCGGTTCCCAGTTATATCAATGGAAGTCTTTCCATTTGCTTCAAAATTAGTTTTAATGAGCCCTTAATACCTCATGAATCTGTATCAGCGGCAATACCAAAGAGTGACAAAGTATAGTTAAAAAATCAGATCCAGTTCCATTCTTTTCCTTTCAAACATATAAAGATGGAGATAAACTAGTTAAGATTATATTTTTTATTGGACCTACTTCTATTGGTAAAGATTATGCAAGCTTTTGGGATGCACAGGGCCCTTTCTCCCCAACAGAAGATGGTCCAATTAAAGATATATTTTCTAAACTATTTTGGCCCTTTTTCCATGGGTCTCTCCCACTCATGAACATATAGAAATCTGCATGTTCAAGAGTGTGAGAGGCCTGTGTGAAGGACAAGGAGTGGGCGTATGCAGTAAGTGGGGGTGAGTGTGCGCTCCCACGTAATACACATCCCCACTCACCCCCCACTTATTCCCATGCAAAGAGCAACTGGGGGAAATGGAGGTTCCTCTGTGCGTGGGGGGTGAGTGGGGATGCGTGTGCAGCTGTGTGCATGCTCCACCCACCCACCGCACATGCACTAGAACACCCACCCCTACACCCCCACTCAGCAGAGCTGGTTAAAAACTGCCATTGGGTGATTTCAGATGTGACGTGGTGAGATTCACCACAGTGAATCCCACCCCAGTGTCAATTGAGTCACCGCGGGCTGTGGTGAGCCACGCGGCCCCAACAGACATGACAGGAGCGGGTGACCCAGAGAGTCCATGGCCCGGGGGAAACCAACAGATGTGACGTGGTGGTGAGACCCGCGGTGAAAGTCCCACAATTCAATGGGATCACGCAAACGCAAACATGGCTGCCGGAGGGCAAACGAAGCCAAAAACAGAGGAGGGCCCCTCCCAGCAAAGGGAAACATGAAGGGAGGGGCCGGAGGGTGAAGCAGCATGAGTTGCACTTCCAAATAGCGACTGCACAGAAGGTGCGTGCACCTCAAAAACAGAAGCGCACACACACATGAGGCAGCGCATCCACAATACAAAGGGGAGCGGAGCAAGGGGGTGAAGGGAGACACACACCCGAGGCACATAGGAAATCCCCCAACTGCCAGGACACATGGGAGGGGGGGTGCAGGGGCCACCACTGACTGACCAGCACCAGGGGGAGAGGGGGATGGTGGACAACGGCAAGTGGAAGGGGGACTCAGGCAGCCACAACAGCAAGGAGGCAGCACAGGCACAGTGAGGCACAGCAGGTATTTATTTTGAGCACAAGCCACAATGGACCAGCAATAAAGCATACAGTGCGGGGGGGGGAGAGGATAAACAAGCAGGGACACCACAAGGGGGGGCACGGGCCCTAAGCAGGGGGGGTGCCACCAGACCAGGGAGCATCCCCATTCCCCCAGACCATGGCAACCAGGTCCAGGTGCAGACGTGCTGGGTGCAAGGGTGGGAGAGGCAGCTCTCGGAGATGTGGGGCTCCCAGTGACAAGTCCACAGGATGGCACTCGAAGGGTCCCGGAGCGGAGGACGCAAAGTCAAGGCAATATGGTGATAGGCGTGCGTAGCCAGGTCACAGGGGGTCCAGCAGTCCACAAGGTGACAGAAGGTGGTGGACAGAAGACACAGGCCCCATGCAGAAGGAAAGCGCAGAGGAGGCACATGGCAGCCAGAAGTGGCTAACGCTCCCTAGACACTGCTGCCGGGGCTACCATCGGATGCTGGTGGCTGTAAAGTCAACAGGTGCACATAGCAGGGCCATTGCCACAGACCCCGGCCAAAGCCCCGGGAGGCCATGTGGAAGCAGATCAGGTAGAAGGACTCGAAGGGATCCGCACAGCTCATTCTGAGTTGCACATCAGAGCGGCTGCAAACCTCCGACAGGGCCGCCAGCTCCAGGCCAAAGGGGGGAGGCATACCATAATCAGCAGCTGGAGGCCAGGGCAGGTGGGACAGCTCCAGCAGACCGTAGTAGGCAGCCCTGCTGGAGCATGGGTACACACGCGCACCCTGCACGCTGATGAAGTAGGACACAGACACGGCTGGGCCACCCTCATCTAGGCAGGTTGCATATCCCGGGAAGGCACACACGCACAGAGTGGAGGCTGTTTTGGTGGGACTCCATTCTGCAAGGCCCCCCAGAGTGGATGGTAGGCGTCCCTCAGGAAAGGGGCTGAGCCCCAACTCCTCACAATGCATGCGGCATTCATCACCAGTCACAACCTAGCCGAAGCGAAGCATTCCAAAACTCAAGCAATGATAGGCATCCGACTGGGTGGGCAAGGAGCAAAGGCAGCACATAACGATGGGCAAGCTCCAAAGATCGCAAAGGGCCATGCTCTCATGGACGGTCCAGACCCTGACAGTGCCCCTGGAGCCGTCGAGCGGGACCCCTGGCTGAGATGCTGCTGCCATGGTTCAGATCAAGGAGGGTCTGAGGTGCAGCAGCCCTAGGGGCAACATGGGATGCGGGGCAGGGGGGCTGCACAGTCAGAAAGGGGCCATCAAGGCCAACCAATAATGGCAGCCAGGGAACAATGGGCCCTCTGTGGAGTGAGGCGAAGGGAGTGGACAGTGCACAGCTGCCGGCATCCAAGGCCAGACAGCCCCACGCATACATACATGCCAGATGATATAGGAACGCCATCAAGGGCATGCACATGGAGACCCACAGAACCAGGAATATACACCCAATTCCCAGGGGGGTAGGGGTGGGTGGGAGGCTGCACCGGGCACCCCAAATGGTGAACAGCATACGCTACCAGGGGTTCTCACTGACAACAAAGGGAACCCCCACCCCCTCGACACCGAACGTGGTGGTTCCCCAATTCAGAGGACAGAGCAACCAGTTCGCAAGCCCTTTGGAAAGGGTCGGTGCGGCCACCAGCATCATTACAACACATGCCTCAGCACCGCATGCATCGTGGTCGAGAGGGCCTTCAGTGCCCTCAAGCAGCTGATGCTGTGGCATCTTGCCTGCACTGAATAAAGCTACTGACACTAAACAGTTGTGTTCAATATTTATTAATGTGCTCCTGCGTAACCACACAGATAACCAGAACACCTGTGTGACAGTGTACCCTGCTGTGTACCACCAGTCTGAGTGGGCCTGGAGTGCCTACAGGTGTCTATTCATGTCACGGTGCAGCAGCCGCCTGTCCTTCCTCATTTCAGCCACCAGCGCCCTGTCCCTCCCCTCCACCTGTTGGATTGCCCTCGTTGTCTCCTCCTCCAGCTGGTTCACAGCCGCCAGCATCTCCTCCATCTTCCTGGTGCTGGTATTGATGAACTCCTGGGTGAGATCCTCTCTACGCCTGCGCGCCCATGTCCAGTGCTTCGGCATTTGCTGGGCTGGTGGTACGGGCGGCCCCCAGCCTCTGCCCTCCCATGCTCATTGTGGCTCTGTGGAGAGAGGTAGGAATCAGCACCACAATGGTGCGGAGCAGTCTCACCCTACCCCCCTCCTGTCTAGGTACTCTAAGTGAATGCAATGCGCTGCCCTTACCTGCTCCCTCGGTGTCTGTCCCCTCTGACACTGGCAGGTCACTGGGGCTGGTGTCCACCCGGTCTCCTGGTCTGCAGGGTGCGAGGGTCAGGGTTACCGTCTCCTCCTCCCCCTCCACCTCATCGGAGTCCTCAGGGGCATGTGCAGGCTCCCTCGATGTAGGGCTGGGGGAGCATCGGGGGCATGTGTCAGAGGTGCTCAGCATCTCATCCCTGGTGTAGGTGACCTGCGGCTGGGCCTGGGACTGTACCTATGGCTGCAAGGGGGGGGGTCATCCTGGGGGGGCCGCTCCTACAGGGCACCCCCTCCTACTGGGCGCCAGGCAATTATGGAGCCCTTTCGGTGAAGCACCTGGCTTAGCGCATCCATGAAGGGGGAGGCACGTGTTGCCCGCCCTAAGCACTGGTTGTTGTCAGTGATGTCCTTGAAGCCCATTTTGAGCTCCTTTATTTTTGTCCAGCACTGTGTAGGTGTGTGGTCATATCCTGCCTCCCCCATCTCCATGTATCTGGTTGAACACCTGATCATTTCTGGCATTGACAGCCAGCTCTGCCTGCATTTCGGGTGTCGCCCAGATAGCTATGAGGTCATGGGTCTCCTGGAGCCCCCACTGACCCCCCCTGTGGTATTTGCGCCAGGGTGCTGGCCCCTCTGCTACCTCCTCCTCCTCCTCAGCACCCGCCTCTGCCTGCCCCTGGCTCCTTCTGGCCTCGGGTTCCTCCGGGGCGCGTGCCCTCTTGCTGGTCTGTTTGGGGGTACAGTGGGGGCTGCTGGTTATGCTCTTGTTGACTGTTTTCCCACCCTCCCTCCCTCCCTCATGTGCCCCTCCTGTCCCCCTCCCCGCCCACCCGCCCCCAGCTGCACCCCTTACCCTCTTCCTGGGAGACCCCGTGAGCTTCTGGGTTTCCCTCATTAGTCCAGGTTCTCCCTCCTGCTGTTGCTGCTGTTGCTGCTGTTGCTGCTGCTGCTGCACCTCCTCCTCGCCCTCTCGCTCCATCCTCTGCTCCATGTCCTCCTCCCTCCTCTCCATCTACTACACCGCCACGTTCCCTGCTGCTCCCTGCCCTTTAAATCTCCCTCTGTGTTCCGCTTGTTGTTGGTTGCCTAGCAGCGATACTGCGTGCCATCACCATGGCCCGTGTTCATTTCCGTTCACCACAGCCGGGGGTTTCCGTACAGAAGTTACTTTTCATTCACCCCTGCCGTGGTGACCATTCACCACATTTCTGGGCCTCCTTCCATCCCGACCTTACGAAGCGTGGTTAGATTCACCTCGGGCTGCGTTTGACTGTGGTGAACATATGGATGCGAGCGAACAGACGTGCATGGCTCTTTCACCACTCCCCGCGTTTGACTGAGTTTGACTGTGGTGAATCCCGAAAACATAACGTCTGAAATCACCCATTGTCTCCATCTTTTACATTTGGGACGAGCATGGCAATCACCTTTTCTCTCTTAAATTTCATTCAATAGACATAATAATCTACATATATTGTACATGGAAGGTGAGCTTGGAATAAGCCATATTGCATTATTTTGCTCTGCTGCCTAAAGGTAAAGCCCATGCTTATGTACCATGATTTATTTACTACCTGTCTAAATAATATATGAATGTATTCATCTAAAACCATATGAATACTTGCTAATCCTGTAATTAAAAAAAGAGGTATAGATGAACGCAAACTCTACAAACAATTCAAATTTGGCCAGAAAGATGGATGCTGCTAATGCCACTGGGGCAAATATTAAAGTTTTAGTAAAAATGAAATAATGCAAGGATAGTTATTTTATATCTTTTAGATCTATTCACAGCTGCAGTGTCCTTTTCAATCCTTCTTAGGGAGGAAAAATATATGTCAAATGAAAAATGGCTGATCAGCTTGGGGGAGGACATACTGAGTTGTTCATTGTATGATATGGGCATATGTGTGTTGAGGGAGACTGCATGACAAGAGGGCAATATCTTCAGACTAAAAAACTGAGGGGGGAAATCTGGGATACAGCTAATTTCTATCATGGGAGGGGGAATGATTTACAGACGGTTTACTCTCTATACCTCACCACCACCACCTCCCTTTAACTAAGGGCCTGAAGATGGTTCAAATTGCAATTGATTTTGTCCTTGTGCAGAACTATTTTAAATAGCTCCCTGCTGTATTGAACATTATAGAGAAACTCTTGCAGGTAAATGAGAATAAAAAGAACATACACCCTTGGGTTCTGATCCTGTTGCCACTGAAGTCAACAGGACCCTTGCCATTAACTACAGTGCTAAGAGAATCGTACCATTCACCCTTCATGCTTCTTTGTGTATTTAAAACAATATCCTATCAATGTTTATTTTGTTATTGTAGGAGGGAGAGTTTGCACAGCAAGGTAGCTAAAATACAATAAATTTAACACTGGACACTCTGATCATTCAAAGGGATATAGTTTCCTACTGGTGCATGTGGTTAATTATTGTGATTACTGGACTGCTTTATAGTTGAAAACAAGACTGAAGCTCTACAGCGCTGTATGCAGATGTTGCTTTAAGGGAGTTTGAGTTAATTTGAGTTATAATGGTAAAGTAGTTCTCTCACAGAAGGTAATAAATGAGGCATGCAATTAACCACTCATGTAAAGTCTGAATTAATAGATGTGTACACACACAATATTAAAATCCCCAGGTCTTATGAGCACCTGTAAGAGATGTGTATTTACTTTTTTCCATCAAACTAGCATGTATATTAAAACCTCTAGATATTTAGAATAAATACAGTCTTTATCCCATGTCAGATTAGCAAGAAACCTATTTGTTCAGTTACCATTATATTGTCAGGGTGGAGGGGGAATAATAACTTTAGTACACAACCTTTTTTTTGCATGATGCCATCTTGAGACTTAAATATAAACACATATCCCAATAAAGACATGCAAAGTACATCAAATATCAAACAGCATCATGACTCCACCTGCAGATGGCACCACTCTCTTAGGGTCTTTAGACTCAGTTTGGAAACCTCTGCCTTTAGTCTTGGGATCTTAAACCTCTAGCCAAAAGGGAGAATTAGACAAGAGATTCTTACATTTAAATGATAGAGGTTTTATAATATTCGAGGTGGAACAGATAATGTTCAGAAATAATGCCCAATATTTTTCTGGCGGGGGGGGGGGCTTATATTTAATATTAAGTTAACATTAGCAATGCTCATCAAAGGTTTCTTTGTATAGTCAAAGCGAGACTAAGGCACCAGTCCTCAAAGTTCTGCATTGAAACAAGCCCCATTTGATGGCACAGTGCATTGAGGAGTGGGTTGTAACAGCCTCCTGACTTCAACAGAGTCAGGATTCCCACGTTGGCTAATTAAATTCTCTGGGATTAGAACTGGCATTGCTGGAGGGAGGAGTCAGACTTACTAATGTCAGAAAGTGCAGAAAGCATTAGTGCCTATTTAAATGTTCTGTGTGGGATTCACAGAACTGAGAAATTCATGAATGACTATAATGTGATCATGGGTGACTACCCTACCAATATCTTTCCAAGAGAAAGCTAAACCCCAAGGATTCCCAGAGACAGAGGCAGGTGATTTCCTAATATCAAACTTTGAAATTTTATACAACAGTGTTGTGATCCTCTCCAAAACATCAAGTTGATCAGATAATGTTTTGCATACCTACCACAATGGAATAAATATTTATTTTCCTTACTACATATCTGATGAAAGGTGGCTTGTTGTTGTGTGTATGCCAAATGCATATATAGTAATAACTACCTGAAGCTAAAGACTTGGCTGGTTATTTCAAAACAATGTGTGAAATTTGTGGGGTGGGCGGGGGGCGAGGAGAGCTATAATAGACAGGGAAATAATAATTAAAGGTCAAACCTACAGCTATTCAAGTACATGGTCAACCTTGTAACATGAATTTTATGTTTCCCTTTCCTTTCAGCAGTTGGAAGGATTCTGAATGTAACTGCTTTTAGATGAGTGGGTCGCTGTTGCGTGACCCGCTCATGTGATTTTTCAAAATCCCACAAGGCGGGATTTAAACGAGCCGATGGTTGCAATCAGGCACATGGAAGGCGGTCATGCATTGTTTTCCGACCGTAAATTAAATATCTCACAATCAAGGTATTTAATTTGCGGTCAGCAAACAATGCGCGGCCGCCTTTCATACGCCTGATTACAGCCATCGCATGATACTATCGAATGAATGACTTTATGTGCGAATAAAGACAGTTTCCTTGTTTATACTTGGTCAACAAAATAGAGGTGGTGGTATTTGTTAGAGGCAAATTATTATTAGCACATACTATTGCTTTGAATAAACCATGGGCTAGCATAAATATATACATCAGGCTATCTTCTAGTATTGCCAAGAGACCTTAACAATTATTTCTGATTCCTTTTCTAAGAATGAAGTAATTCAAAGTCTGTGTTAGGTCATCCACACATTTCTCCTGAACTGGAACACCTGACTGTGCTGAGTTAGATATTCTAGTATTATGATGTAATCTGCTGAGCTGATGGGATGGTAATCCGTCTTTAAGATCATCAGTGGGTTCATTCGGTTATCCAAAGGAAAAGAAGGGGAAGAGGAAAGTACCTTCTGTATTAATCCGTTCAGCCCAGGATTCAAATAGTTGTCTGAAAGGCAATATTTTTCTTATAACAATTGTCACCATATCCCAGAAGAAAAGGATACAGATTGTGGAATTTAAAGGCTGCACTCTTTATTCAAATTGCAGAATTCAGATCATCTGGGTGGCAGAGAGGACTTACCCCATCCAGGGTCCAGTAACAATTCATCAGAAACAATGAAGGGCAGCCTGATGTCTCCTCAGGTACCAGCACTTGCAAGTCTAACTATGATAGATCACCTTTTCCCCAGCTGCCTGGCTAGATTAGGAAGACATCACATCACTGTCCTTCAATGTGACCTTGAAGCAGGTAAGGAGGCCAAAGCCTGGTTGTGACCACCATTGTCCTCGAGTGCAGTGTTTGCCCTTCAATCCCTGTGCCATTGGCTGAACACCTGGCTGCCCTTACACTTGATTCAGCCATAAATCCCCATCTCTTAAGGAAATTCCCTCATTAAGTATTTAACTATTACAACAAACTTATATAAAGTAACTTTCTTCTAAAAACAAAAAAAATGGTGAATTCTTTGCATGGGCACCATGGACCACTAGTAACTCAGACTATAGTTCCAGGAAAAAACTGTTCAGCAGATCAATACTGCAAGTGTGGGACAAATTCGGGTAGCTTAGCATCCCACCAACTGAGAGTTACTCCAATTAATTCCAATTGCTCTAACCCACACTGTGAGGAAGGCGAAAAATGAACAGTTACCAAGACAAACTGCAGCTGAAAGAAAAAATGCCTTCCCAGCCCCTTAAAAAGGTGACCAGCATACCCCCACAGTGTGGTGAAAAGGGTGGTTGGATGCTCATTGCTCCACTGCATGCCACCAAACTGAACTGCAGCATGTACTCCAGAGATAAAATGGTGCACACCAAATCTCACACAGTGAGAAGCACCCCTTGGCACCAAATGGCCATTTCCTAGCAATATAAACTACATGTAAGTCTCACAACTGCCTGTAACTCCTTGCATGGCCCTTGTAAGCTTCCCTGGCCCTCTTTCTTAAAGAGGGACCAGGATACAGATCCCCGCCCCCAATTGCTGCCATGCCAGTGGAAGGTGGGGGAGGCAATTCTCATTCCATAGAAGCATCCGTACCTATTTTCTATAATAATGCAGCATGGGGGCTGTTCCAGCCAGCCTCACGTCTCTTCCACCCCCCCTCTCAGCCTAGTCGATCAGCGGGTATATTCCGTTCCCTGACCTGACCCAGCCGAGGGTGAACCCTCCTCCCTGGGGTATGTATCAGTATGGTGTAATGTCTATGTATGAAGTACTGGGTGGGGGGGGGGACCCTGGTTCTAGTCTAGCCTTAGCCAGAAACTCACTAGGTGAACTTGGACCAGACACATTAGTCTCTCAGCCTAAACTACCTCACAGGATTGTTGTGAGGATTAAAATGTTGTGTTAGTTATATGTAAAGCACTCTGCATACCATGGCAGGGGGAACTATATAAAAATAAATAATAATAATGAATAATAAAAAATGAGAGTCTGAATTACTCAGCAGAGCAGGAAATGGCAGGAGATATATATATATATATGTATATATATATATATATATATATATAAAATACATAAATATTGTGTTAAGGAGGCCTCAAAATGAAGATGCCTGCATGTGTTCTACATTTGACAAAATATCCCTACTTTATTACTCATTTAAGATTAACTTTTTAAACGTAGACACTTAACTCATGGTGTTGCACAAGCTGTACCATCCTAGCAACAGCTCTTGGCCGTGTGATGACTCACAGACACTCCTTTGCATCACAATTTCTACCTGGCTTTCTCCTCACTGTGGAGGGTAGTAATTTGCATTTGGCCTATGCCTGCTGAAAATTGCAACACTCAGATAGCCACTCAGCAGTACTAGTAAACAAGGGATAAAGTGAGGGCTAAGGAGCCACATCTTCTCTGCTCATTTTCTCCTGGAAGTGTGTAAACAGTCATGTAGCAGACACTACTTGCATTCCTCAACTCCCAAAGGCTAAAGATCCTGTTAGCCACTGTCTCCTATTGACGAGTCCACCCAGAAGCCCCTGAAACATGACGACGAATGCTACATGGGGCCTACCGTATTCCACCATCCATTATGTTCAAACCTATATCCCCATTTCATTGTGGGATCTCTGCGGACATTTGGTGAAATCTATACTTGTATGTCATCAACAATGGCAGGGGAAAGAAGGAAACATATATACAACTTTCAATTGCCGAGTTAAGGCTGCTTGTTCTTCACATGAATTTTGAATGAACTGAAAAAAATCAGTCACAGGACACTTTATTTACAATAGGGACTGCTAGATATATCCCACAAAATGGAGAATTGATTAATTTAAGTGTCCATGTAGTAGTTATATAGGTTCATTTAGATATTTCAACAAGTAGGGGAATTCTCTGACAATTTCCACACACACACTCATCTAATATAACCTATGTCTGAAAATAGTGGCCCCAGGCACCAACAAGAAACAAAAAAAGGAACAATTCATCTGCCATCTAAGAATATTTGTCTAATATTTGCTGATTTTTTTCACATTTGCATTTAATCTTCATTTTTAGATTATGGGTGTTAATAAACATACAGCTGGAACACTAGATACATACCCCAGGGAGGAGGGTTCACCCTCGGCTGGGTCAGGTCAGAGAATGGAATATACCTGCTGATCGACTAGACTGAGAGGGGGGTGGAAGAGACGTGAGGCTGGCTGGAACAACCCCCATGTTGCATTTGACACCTTGTGCCCCACCATGATGGGCAGCAACATGCTCACATTGTATAGCCTGCCTGGGTGGCCCTTGGACCCAGATCCTTCCAGGCCCATTGTTCCTGGGCAGTTGTCCACCCGGTTGTGTAATGTAGAAGGCCCACATCTTACCATGCAGGTAAGGCTCTGCCCCAGGCAGGCCATAGTGGGCCATATCAGGGAGCATCACGTTTATTAACACCCAATGTCTATGTAAAAAAAAATCACTTGGTGCGTATATGTTATGGACATTGGTTTCTTACTTTTGTACAGAATTCGTTTTTCAGAGTAAGGAAAAGTATGTGTTCTTTGATATGGCTTTAATTTAGGGATCAGGCCTGAACCACTCATTTCACAGTATCAACACAGCTTTCAATGAGTCAACACCAGAGTAATTGCCTTGAGGATTTGCTGCTTTAAACACATTTTTATTGTCAGCTACTGTTTTTGTTAGTCTGTTAAACTGGGAGAGAGAAAAATTTAAAAGAATTCAAATGCAAAACCATATGAAAATTGACAGAGTGGCTACTCTCCATTCATTCCTGGAACTTTCAAATTCAGTTTTCCTTTGAGACCAAATTCTGGTTCCTCCCCAGTGTACAAGGGAAAGGAGTTGCCCATGAGAAAAAACACATAGTACAATGGCTATATCTGATCTTGGCAGCCTACCAAAACAACAATGGAGCTGGCATGCCACATGCTTTTTATGGGCTCTACATGTGTTGAACAAGGGAGAGGAATTGCAAGTAAGGAGTCACAGTCAGTGCGTGAACAAAGAATTCCTGTTTCAGCCATAGCACGAACACATCCCTCTTTGTGTTGCATGGTGGGCTGTGTGGGGATGGAGTAACAGACTACGACTGGCAAAATTACAGAAGGTAACTAACACATTAGGAAAGTTAATTTCCATCACTTATGGAAGAAAACCCAAAGAGAGTAAAAATTTGGTCCCCAAATTGAAATGCTCAGGTATTAGAAGCAAAGATGTGTTAGCATAACATGTGCAAAGACCACATTTTTCATGGAAATTTAAAATTAGGCATTTGTATTCAGGTTTCTACTTGCTTCTACTTGCAAATACCAGCTTTGCATGCGTCGCTGTGTTTTTTCAATATACAATCAATACATGAACAGGTTTTCAAGGCACATATTAGATATTCACTACCCTAAACCTAGCTAATGTGGCACTGTTTTCTACAGTACAATAGATGTGGATCCTTTGGAGGATTTTCACATTGTTCCTTAGTGTAATCCAGATAATTCTTCTATTTATTTCAGTAATTTTATTTCTGCACCTCTTAGGTCATGAAAATTAATGCAAAGATAATATTTTGGCTGTTTTTAGACAGACCCACTTGGGGGACAAGTCCGTGTGCACCGCCACACACTTCCAGTGCATGAGGGGGGGCATTCACACAGTGGTGGATGGGTGTGCACCACCCATTTATGCCCCCGCACAGAGTAACTGGGGAAAACCTGGGTTGTTCCTTGTGGGGGCATGGGTGGCTGGTGTGTGGGTAGCGGGAGTACGCCTCCACCCATGCCACCTTCAGGCGGGAACCCGGGTCCATGGGGGATGGATGGATTCCCATGAGCATGTTCCATCTAAAAATGGGCATAACCGTAACACTTTTAAAAACTCATTTCCAAAACTATTGCAGACCAGAAGCCAAAATAAATCTACAGATGTAGTTTTAAAAGAGATCCTTCGATCTGACAGAAGAACATTTTGTATTTGTTGAATTGAACACTAAAGCAGTTAGACTTAATTCATTTAATAGCCCTTTATGCCCTAAAAATGCAATATACAAACACAATAAAATAAATATTCAATCCAAGGTATATATGAATATCACTATTAATAATACTGGCATATCCAATAAATATCATTTTCTTTAACAAATTTCATTATTGATATGCAAGGCTACAATTAAATAGTATTACTTTACAAACATTTTTCTGCTAACACCACTTTGCACATTATCTTTATAAAATTTTCTCATCATTCCCCTAGAGGACAATACTGTAATATCCATGGCAAATTAAAGAGAACAAATAATTATGCCAGAAGGCATAATTCTGAAGATGATAAAGAAATAAAATGCAAGATTTGAAGAATATAAAACAATCCCACAGGGGGAAAAAAATCAGAAAAGCAAGAAATGTGTTTTGTTTTTGTTTTTGTTTTTTAAAAAAACCCAACTACCTAAACCTAGGCCATTTTTAAATAGGCCCGGCTGGGGACAGGTTCCTGTGTGCTGCATGGAGGATCCACCAACCTCTGGAGAGTAGTGGGTGGACTCAAAAAGGCCAGGGATGTGTGAGCAATTGGTGTGTGCCCCTCCCTATGCATGGTTTGACCTGGCCCCACATGGAGCATCCGGATTTTCCCCCTGATGCTCTGTGCATGGACATGAGCGGGCTGTGACTGGGTGATAGGAGTGTGCTCCTCTCATGCTGCCTCTGGAGGAATGGGTGGACCTCCATGTTCGCATCTCGTCTAAAAATGACCATAGTTACAAAGTCCCTGATCCTGCAAACATTCATGCGTGACTTCAGGGGCACCACTCATAAGGATGAAGTCAACCAGATATATACATTTTGAATGATCAGCAACTGGTCATTGAATGTGCGTGGGCGACTGGGTGGGCGATGGGAGGGCATCCATGTGACCACAGATGGGGATGGGTGGCGGTGCACACATGCTCCTGCGTTCTACCCATCTCTCACGCATGGAGGCACTGGGTAAAACAGAGGTGCCTCCCTGTGTGGAGATGGGTGGGCGTCCGTGTAACTGGCTGCTCATGCGCTGCACACCTGCCGCCACCTCTACCCATCCCCCTGCACTGTGGCACCTCTCAGGTCTGTGTAAAAAGGCCCTAAGTCCCATCCTTGACTTCAGTGGGTTCCAAATTGTGCCAATTCATAGTAACCGAGTAGTGCGGGGGCTGGTCAGTCTGGCCTTCCTCAATCTTGGAGTGGAGTCATCTACTGCCCACTGTAACATGTTTGTGGATTATTTTGTGGACAAAATCACTCATATTCACCATGATTTCGATGCAGCATTTATTACACTAGGGGAACCAGAGGTTATGGAAGCCCCATCATGTCCAGTTTTCTGGCATCAGTTTAAGTCAGTGACGCCCGCCGATGCGGTGGATGTTCTAGGGGCGGTCAGGGCCACTTCTTGCAAATTAGACCCTTGGCCATCCTGACTGGTTAAGATCTTCTGGTAGACAATGGGGTCACTGCTGGCTGGGGTGGTAAATGCCTTCCTGCGGGAGGGCAGAGTACCGGGCTGTCTCAAGGAGGCAGTGGTGTAGCCTCTTCTCAAGAAACCATCACTTGACACTGGCTCCCCTGCCAGCTATCGGCCTGTCTCTAACCTTCCCTTTTTAGGCAAGGTTATTGAATGGGTAGTGGCTTGGCAGCTGCAGGGGCATCTTGATCGAATAGGTTTCCTTGATCCCTCTCAGTCCGGTTTTCTTCCAGGTTATGGCACCGAGACTGCACTTGTGTATTTGGTAGATGCGCCGACATATGGATCAGGGAGTTCGACCCTGATGATCCTGTTAGATCTGCATTTGATACTAGGGGTGGGACCCCGGGCCCAATACCGGCTACCGGATTTACCGGTTACCGGTTTCCCGAAAACCGGATTCCCGGTTTAAATCCGGTATACCGGTACCGGATTTATTGCATTGGTTTCAATGGGGCGCTGTGTCCCCATTGAAACCAATGAAATAAATTAAAATAAATTCCCTCCCCCTCCCAGGCTGCG
>QEPC01006668.1:611205-645003 GCA_003113815.1 Sphenodon punctatus | reverse complement strand
CGCTTACTCTTTATTTAAACAAAAAGCCAGGCTGGGCAGGGTGGGTGGGGAGTGTCCCCCCTTCCACCCGCGCAGCCTGGACTCGGGGAGGATTTTTTTTTTAAAAACTTTTTGGCTGGGGCTTTAAATTTTTTTATATTGCAGCCATTTTTAAATGGCTGCAATGTAAAAAAAACCGGTACCCAGAAATCCGGTACCGGGTCCAGATTACCGGGCCGAATCCGATAATGCCGGTACGCCCGATACCGGCATTATCGGATACCGGATTCTACCGGTTTCCCACCCCTATTTGATACCATTGATCATGAGATGTTGGTAACGTGCCTGTGGGACTGTGCAGGAGTGGGCGGGGCTGTTCTTGAATGGTTCTGCTCGTTCCTGACTGGAAGAACCCAGCAGGTGGTTTCGGGGACTGTTTTTCATCAATCTGAGACCTATTGTGTGGAGTTCCACAGGGTTCTGTTCTGTCCCCTCTTTTGTTCAACATGCAGCTGCTCTGTGAGGTGATTAGGGAATTTGGTGTACGATGTCATCAATATGCTGATGACACCCAACTGTACCCAGGTCTGGCAGTCTTGGTGCTTACTCGGTGCCTGGCGGCTGTGATGGATTGGATGAGGGCTAATCGACTGCAGCTGAATCCTGAGAAGACGGAGGTGATGTTAGTGGGTAAGGCGATGGAATTGGGTGCCCCCATCATTGATGGGGTCTGTCCTCCATTGACCTCCCAGGTATGGAGTCTAGGGGTGCTCCTCGATGCGCAGCTCCACCTGGATCTCCAGGTGGAGGCTGTGGTGAGGAGTGCTTTCCACCAGTTGCATCTGGCGTGATGGCTTTGCCCGTTTTTTTCAGATTCTGACCTGGCCACAGTCATCCATGCTTTCATCACCTCTTGATTAGACTGTAACGTGCTCTACATGGGACTACCCATGGTGATGGCTCAGAAATTGCAGCTGGTGCAGAATGCGGCGACCCATCTCCTAGTGGGACTGGGTTGCCGGGAGCATATTACACTAGTGCTCTGCTCTCTGCACTGGCTGCTGGTGGTTTTCCGGCCCAGCTCAAGGTATTTGTTTTAACCTATAAACCCCTAAATGGTCTGGACCCTGTCTATCTGTGAGACCGCCTCACTCCCCATGTCCTGGATCGGCCCCTTCAGTCGTCCGCCAATGCCCTGCTCGATCTCCCCCGAGTTTCTTGGGTGACCATGCAGTATAGGGCATTCACAGTGGCTGAACCATGCCTATAGAACTCCCATCTGGTAAGGGCCTGGCTGACCTCAGACCTCCCTTCTTTTCAGAAAAGTTGGAAGACCTGGCTGTTCCACCCGGCGTTTGGCGGAGGAGAGGGGTGATGGGGGGGGGGTAGGGATGGTTGTTTTTCCTGTTTCCTCCTTTTTATGTGTTTTAATTGTTTAATTGTTTTTATTGTTGTAAGCCGCCCCGAGCTGCCTGTGGCAGGAGGGTCAGGGTAATAAGCTTTTAAAATAAATAAATAAAAAATAAATAACCGGCAGAATTATGCAGCATAAACAGTCAGGGATCAGATGCCTGTAAAGTGTGAGTGTGGAACACATTTATGTACCTGGGGCATATTTACAAGTGGTGAGGCCATACTTTACTGCCAGCCTTTAAAAGGGGTTGTGGTTGGGTCTAGGAGAGTGATGCTGCATACACAAATGAGTGGGTGAAAGGCAGTGATGAGGCTCACTGGGAATCAGAAGTTCATACCCACTTAAGTCTAGTATGGTACTTTGGCATGTCATTTATACATGTTTGACCCTCTTCTGTATCTGGATTGAGAACTGTGTACATTTTAATTTGTTGATGATTATGTCATATTTATCTATTACTGATTAGTTGGAAGACTGCATCCTAATGGATAAGTTGAAAAATTAAACTGAAGATTCTAGAGAAGTCTTCCATCCAATTGAACACCAGGCCAAAACCATAAGAGCTTATGAAATTTCCACAGGGCACAACTCAAGGTGATTTATCTCTGCTATCATAAAAATTATAATAGCTTTCATAATCCTGTCATTAACTTTATAGAAAATATTGCATTATTACATGATTGGGAATTTTTCAAAACTAACTGACTGAACAGCAAACCATTCCAGAGTAGCTTTGCTGAAGACTGTCGAGTTTCAATGGAGTTACGTCAGAGTAAGTTGTACGTGAACCATGTCTATAATCTATAAATGTACATAATGGTCACTATCATAATTCTTTACCGAAATGAATACTGCTGAGTCATATTACTGCTTAATTATCTTACAATAGCTGTTTCTTAAAACACAACTGTGTATGCTTTATTGGTGCAGATACACTTAATAATGATCTAGCTACATATTATCAAGGGTCAGTACCTCTGTATTTAATTCAGCTCTATACAAAGGAACAGCATGATGTCAGTGCTACATCTGAATCACATGTAAGCCTTGTACTGAAGATTTAATGTAAGTAGTGCATTAGTCTTATGCTAGACCAGGGTATGGAGTGAATTCCATTCTTTACATCTACAAAAGCTACCAGGACCATTCTACCCATTGGACTAAGAGGATACCCTGTCCAAGGCAGAGGACCTCTTGGCAGAGGGTTTGAGACACTGCTTCTAGGAACCCCTTTAAGCCCTATTGTGGCTAAAGAACTGAAGAGATGAACAAGTGGAGTGGAAGGCAAGGACAGGACTGAGGACTGACTGAATGAGTCTATGTGTAAAAAGCCACATGAGATGGGGAGGACCTGATTCCTGGCTTGCCCCAGGATGGGCAATGGCAGCTGCCACACTTTGGGCTGGTGAGGAGAGACGGTCACATGATTTGTCCCCCTCCGCCCCCACGGCCATCACCAGCCCCTCCACTCCAAGGATCAGGCTGAGGAGGCAGCCACACGAGGCTGGATGTTCAGACTCCCTCTACGCTGCATGATTGGGCCCACTGCCACTAGAAAGCTGATTGCGGGCGGAGGAGTGTGTGTGCTTTCCCTATCTGTCCAACAGCTGACTGGGGGGAGGGGGCCTGGAGGAGCACACACACTCCTCCAGGCGTCTCTCCCCCTGATTAGTTGTTGGGCGGGTGGGAAGAGCATGCTCCTCTGGGCTTGATCCTCAGAACCTGCCTCATGGCAGGGCTGCATGAACCAACCAGATGGGAGGCAGCCTGTTAACACACACTGGACAGTGCTATCCCACTTTGGGCAACATTAACATGTGATGTGTCAATGGCTTTCTCCACCGGATGCATCGTATGTCAGCTAGCTTTCCATTCCTGGACAGAACTGGATGAATATCTGACATCCGCTGGCCATATGATCCGCTGCATTGCATGTTAACATTGCCTGAAGTGGGATAACATTACCCAAAGTGTGCTAATGCCTTGCATGGCTTTACCCTATGTGAATGGTGTGCACATGTAGGTCTGATGAGAGTGAAGAAAGGGGATACAATTGTACTGGGCCCCTAAAGTCAAGAGAGGCCAACAAACTACAGCAATTCATTTTCTGAAGTCAAGCTTGGTATATACGGAGTGATTGGGAGAAAAATGCTGCTAGAATCTTTTAATAAATACCAGTCTCTTCAGAAATTGGTTTGGTCAACCACTAAACAATGGTGACATGGTGCTATCCCACTGTTTGGCGGCCATGGTGAAATGGATGTGACAGAGCAGACTGATGTTGGTGGGGAGAGCAAGGGAGGGGTTGACCCCCCCTGATTGGGGGGGGTTCACCCTCCTACAGCCCAGCAGGTTCGGGTTTTGGGGGTGGTATTGGATGCAGATCTCCTCCTGGATCAACAGGTGGGGGTAGTGGCGAAGGCCGCCTTCCGCCAGTTGTATCTGGTACGGAGACTGTGTCCGTACATCTCCGGCCTGGACCTGGCCTCTCTTGTCCATGCCTTCGTCACCTCGAGGCTGGACTACTACAACACACTCTACGTGGGGTTGCCCTTGTTCCTGGTTCGGAAGCTGCAGCTAGTGCAGAATGCAGTGGCCTGACTCCTTTTGGGGATGGCCATCGGGAACACATAACACCTGTGCTCCGAACTCTGCACTGCCTGCCGATAGTGAGCCGAGCCAGGTTCAAGTTTTTGGTATTGATCTATAAGTCCCTTCATGGCCTGGGCCCTTCGTACCTCAGGGACCGCCTTGCCCTCCGTGCCCCAGAGAGGCTCCTTTGGTCTGCCAGGGGTGCCTTCCTGGAGGTCCCCCGTGTTTGTTGGGAATTTTTATTAATGGTTAGAAAAACAAAAACCCCAAAAGCAGCTTGAATTGTTAGTAGCAACAGCTTAGTAGTAATCAACACCTTGGAGATTGTTTCTAGGTAAAGTAAACTACTTTATTGAGAAGTACATTGTGATAGGAAAGGCCTATCCCTAGTCTTACTAGCTAGCTGCCACCAGCATGGTGGCCAGACATGTTGAAGGTCAGAGAGAGAAGTTAGGAATAATGGAGAATGGTCAGGAAGAAGGAGGAAGTCCAAATAGGAACTTCCTGGGCACATCCCACCTGGGAGGGGGGCTTAGAAGCAGAGATCAGGAAAGGTAAAGTGACACTTACACTAACTCACTATCTCTACTCCCAAATGCCCCTAGTGGTCATTAGGGTTTGTTGGTGCAAAAGGTGATGTCATCTGGAGCTGTTTTTCCAACACCCCTTCTCATCGCCTGTCGCACCGGCTCACGACTCCCATTCGCTCACGTAGCATCTGGAATCGATTCCTTGGTAGTGGCTTGGTCAGTCCATCTGCCACCATTTCTTCAGTTGGGCAATACTTCAACTCAATTAGCCCTTCTTCCTGTGCCTCTCGAACATAGTGGTACTTTATGTCAATGTGCTTCGTTCGAGACTTGGACTTCTCCATTTGTGAGAGCTTAATGCAACTCTGGTTGTCCTCAAACATCGTGGTAGGCTTTGGCTCTTCAATTCCAAAGTCCAACAGCAGCTTGTGTATCCACACAGCTTCCCTGCATGCTTCACTAGCTGATATGTATTCTGCTTCTGTTGATGAGAGTGTAACAAGTGACTGCTTCCTGCTAGTCCAACTTATGGCTCCATCTCCATAGAGAAACAGGTGTCCACTGGTGGACTTGCGATCAGCTATGTCTTCAGCCCAATCTGCATCCATGTATCCCACCAGTCTAGGGTTGCTGCTTACTGGAATCTTCAATGCGTAGTGCGCGGTACCCTTCAGGTATCTCCCCAGTCTCTTGACTGCAGTCCAGTCATTCTTGGTTGGGGCACTTACTTTCCTGCTTAAGATTCCCACCGCTGTGGCAATATCTGGCCTTGTCACTGTGGCTATGTACAAAAGCTTGCCAATCGCTTTTCTGTACTGGTTGTTGCCTGCCAGAGGCTCATCATCTTCCCTTTGTTTCAGGAAATTGACATCCATTGGTGTTCTGGCCTCATTGGCATCTGTCAGTCCCAGACATTCCAAAAGATCCTTGATCTTTGCTTTCTGGTTGAGAAGATAACTTCCATCTTCTTCTTTTTCTATTTGAATGCCAAGGTAGTGTGAGATGCTTCCAAGTTCCTTCACCTCTACTTCCTTGTTTAGGTGCTCAACAATCTCGTGACTGTCTTGCTCCTGTTCACAACAGATGATCAGATCATCAACATAAGTCAGGATATAAGTCCACTTATTGTCTCTGAATCTTGAGTACAGGCAGGGGTCAGCTTTTCCTTGCGTGAACCCTTCCTTAAGCAGTAGCTGATTCAGTTTCTCATTCCATGCTCTAGCTGCTTGCTTCAAGCCATAAATGCTCTTCTGGAGTTTGCATACAAGCTTCTCCCTTCCAGGTTGCTCGAAGCCTGGTGGCTGCTGCATATAGATGTCTTCCTCAAGTTCTCCATTCAGGAATGCAGTTTTGACATCTAAATGGTTAACATGCATCTTTCTGGAAGCTGCTATGCTAAGTAGTGTTCTGATGGAAGTGTGCTTGACAACTGGTGCAAATGTTTCATCATAGTCTTCTCCATATATTTGGGAGTATCCCTTGGCTACTAGTCTGGCTTTGTAGCGCTGTACATCCCCTTCTGCATCTTGCTTGATTTTGAAGACCCATTTGCAACCTACAGGTTTTCTTCCAGCAGGTAGTTCCATAAGTGTCCAGGTTTTGTTCTTGTGTAGAGATTCAATCTCTTCCTTTGCTGCTTTCCTCCATTTTTCAGCTTCATGGGTTGGCATCCTGTCAACATCCTTCCATGTGCTGGGTTCTTGCAGCTCTGCACTTGTGGTGAGGTAGGAGTATTTCAAGGGTGGAACTCCTTTGTTGGACCTCTGTGAGCGCCTGGGTTCTGGCTCAGCTTCTGTGACCCCTTCTGAATCTGCAGCTTCTGTAACCCCTTCTGAATCTGCAGCTGGTTCTGGTTCACAGATTGGCATTTGGTAGCTGAAGGCCTGCTCACTTGGTTCCTCTTGCATCTGGATCCTTGGCTCCAGGTCTGGTAATTCACCTTTGGTTGGTCTGTGTCTTTCATCAAAGTACACAACATTGCAAATTTCAATATTACCAGTTTCAACATCAAGAATTCTGTATCCTTTGCCTCCTAAAACATATCCACATAAAACTCCTTTCTTGCTTCTGCAATTCAACTTGTTTCTCTTTGCCTTTGGTATATATGCATACACATCACAACCAAAAACTCTGATGTGATTTAGGCTAGGCTTGTGTCCAAACCACAGTTCAAATGGAGTTTTCTCTATGGCTTTAGTTGGCAATCTGTTCTGCAGATAGCTGGCAGTCATCACTGCTTCTCCCCAGAACTTGCTTGGCAAACTTGCATCTTTCAACATACATCTTGCCATCTCCATTAGGGTTCTATTTTTCCTTTCTGCAACACCATTCTGCTCAGGAGAGTATGGGGCTGTAGTCTCATGCTCAATTCCCTGTTCTCTCAGAAAGGATTTCATTTCGTTTGAGGTGTATTCGCCTCCATTGTCTGACCTTAGTCTCTGAGGCTTTCTCCCAAACTTGTTGCTGACCAATGCAACATACTCTTTAAACTTTTCAAACACTTGACTTTTCTCTCTCAAAGTGTAAACATAGGCAAATCTTGAGAAATCATCAATAAAAGTAACTATGTACAGGTTTCCTCCAATGCTCCTTTGCAGAGGACCTGATACATCACTGTGAATCAACTCTAGAGGGCGCTGAGACTTTCTCTCCTCTAGCTTGTGGAAAGCTGGCTTAACACTTTTTGCAGAAATGCAACATCCACATTTGTCTAAGTTCTCAGTACACAGTTTCAGTTTAAAGTCTTTAATTAAATTCCTCTTCTCAAGTTGGCGAATTGAATTAACATCTCTATGTCCCATTCTGCGATGCCAAGTTTTATCACAGTCTCTGTGGGTGCACTTGAGATTGCTTGCTAAATTTGCATTTTCACTGACACTATGGACTTCAAAGAGCTCACTATCTCCCAGAGATGCATACAGGATTGAGTCACCATCTCTTGTTACAAGGCAATGATCATCCATGAATTCAAACTTGCAGCCATTTTTCACTCCATATTTCACAGAAATTAAATTGTTTTTCAACGAGGGCACATACAGAGCCTTATGTATGATTACTTGTTCAATTTCACCATCTGGGAGCTTACAAAATATTTTTGCTTGACCACGCCCTTCTGAAAAGACCTTTCTCCCATCTGCTAGAGAAATAGGTACTTTGTGATCCAATTCAATTTCTGAAAACATTTCTATATCCTTGAGGAGATTTTCAGTTGCTCCAGAATCAATATAGATCACATCATCTTTTACTTTTGACATGGCGTTAAAACCTTTAATTTTCTCTTTCTCCTTCTGTTTAGAGCTAGCAGTTTTCTCCAGGCTCTCTGTCTGGCTCTTAATGGGTGCTTTAGATTTCCCCATTGTCTTGGCACTTGGGCAATTAACACGTAGGTGTGTTTCACTACCACAGGAAAAACATCCTTTCTTTACTCCTTTCTTTGAGCTAAAGGCTGTAACTTGATCTGTAGAGGTTTGCTTTGCCCTTTTGATAAAGCATTCATGCAACTTGCTAGATAGATAGTCCAATTCAATAACTTTATCTGAAATATCTATAGCAGTTTTCAAATATTCATAAGAAGCTGGTAAAGAGTTCAAGACAAAAGCCACAATCCCAGTGTCTCCAATATCTATTCCCAAAACCTTCAGTCTTCTTGCTAGGCATTGTATTTCACTTATATGCTCAGTAGGATTTTCATTTTCTCTGAGTTTCATATTGCACAGTCTCTGTATTATAGAGATGGCTTCGCTGGGGCTCTTTCTGTTATAAAGAGTTTCCAGCCTTTTCCAGATTTCACTGGCTAAAGTAACATTTTCAAAATGTATAAACAGCTTAGGACTTACATTGATTCCTAGAATCCCAAGAGCTTTTTCATTTTGTCTGTCCCAATGCTTTTGTTCAGCTCCTGCAGCCGTTGGTCTTTCTGTTGTTAGCACCTCATAAAGACCTTGACTCTTCAAGCAAGATTGCATGAGGAAACTCCACTCTTTGAAATTCGCTCCTTCCAGCTTTGGAATGTTGAAGTTCCCTTGAGTTTTCTCCATGCTGCTTGTCTTGTTCCAAAACAAAAACCAGGTACAAAAATAAGCTGTGCTTTTCTCCAACGAGATTCAATTCGAATTCCAAAAAATCTGTTAGGATCTTCAGGAGGATTCTGGGCCCATAACCCTATGTTGGGAATTTTTATTAATGGTTAGAAAAACAAAACCCCAAAAGCAGCTTGAATTGTTAGTAGCAACAGCTTAGTAGTAATCAACACCTTGGAGATTGTTTCTAGGTTAAAGTAAACTACTTTATTGAGAAGTACATTGTGATAGGAAAGGCCTATCCCTAGTCTTACTAGCTAGGTGCCACCAGCATGGTGGCCAGACATGTTGAAGGTCAGAGAGAGAATTTAGGAATGATGGAGAATGGTCAGGAAGAAGGAGGAAGTCCAAATAGGAACTTCCTGGGCACATCCCACCTGGGAGGGGGGCTTAGAAGCAGAGATCAGGAAAGGTTAAGTGACACTTACACTAACTCACTATCTCTACTCCCAAATGCCCCTAGTGGTCATTAGGGTTTGTTGGTGCAAAAGGTGATGTCATCTGGAGCTGTTTTTCCAACAGTGTTAGGCGGGGGGCCACAATGGAGAGGGCATTCTCGGTGGCCAGGTCACACCGTTGGAATTCCCTCCCAGAGGAAGCTCACCTGGCCCCAAGCCTGTTAACATTACGGTGAATTTGCAAAAGCTGGCTGTTCACCCATGCCTTTGGGGAGAGGGGAGGGGGAGTAGGAGGGTTTTATCTCCCTCCACCCTTATTTATTGTATTAATTAATTTATATGTTCCTTTGCCCTGTTTTAATTATTCCAATTTTACGAATGTTTTTAAATGTTTTATACTTGTATTTTTATTTTTTTGAGAGTGTTAGCCACCCTGAGCTGTTTAAGGAGGGGTGGGGTAAAAATATGATTAAATAAATAAATAAATAAATAATGGGGGTGGGGGCTAAGAGATAGGTGGCCTCCAGCTACCAGAATGTAGCAGGATGCCAAATTTCTCTCAACCGTCCTGGATGTGTGCCAAGTGACTATTTATGGAGAGGCAGGATAGAAACAAAATTTATTTTGCCACAAATGGCAAAATAGCTAGGGCCAACCTAGCTAGATACATAGAGAAAATAATTTAATAGTATAGAATTTTGCAGGGTACAAAGATGTTCCCAATAAGAGCTCTGATATTTTAGTTTCTTTTAAAGGCATTCATTCTACTCTTTACAAGTTGACAGATAAAATGTGCATTAGGTGGATTTCTGTGCAACAGCTGTAGTATGCAGTGGCCCAATTAGGTGAAGCCCAGTTATGAAGTTTATGGCTATGGAAAAGTACATAGCCAACATAGATGCTGATTTATGTCCAATAAGGGGGGATTCAACTATCAATGTTGAATGTAAATGCATTATTCATAGCTGAAAAGAAACAGAAGTATTTACTGGGAAAGAAACAAAGTGTTTTACACCACAATTTCAATAATACATGCTTTGGCATTCAGAGTATTTCAGCAAGGGACTTCATAACAGATATGTGAAAATTATTCAGAGAGACCTGTCACTTAAATCGTATAAGCTCCAAGTTTGGTTTTAGTACTCAAATGCTGTCGGTGACAGTTCAGCATTAGTTTTGCTGCTAACTTGGGGGAGGGGGGGAAATAAGTAATTATTCATTTATCATGTGCTTTTCATGCAGTATTGTTTATTGATTGGGGGCATTGCAATGGGTACTGTGTTTTATTCTATATTAGTTGAGAGAGATTTATAGACTGTAGATGTGTTATTGGCTTCCTGCTATTGTCTATTTGAGTATATCAGAGTGTTATTCATGAAATGTAAAGTTTATGAAATAAAACAGCGAATTTTATAAACTATTGACTGGTGTGTTTCAGATTATCAGTGAGAACTTTAAGAAGGAACGATGAGCATCTAAAGTTATACCTAAGTGAAAATAGTTGCATTAAAGTGAGAAGCATCCTAAACTTGAACTGGACTGGACTCAAAATTTTAGATATCGAAGGCACAGACTTCAAGGTTTCATCCTCACACTTTTGGATGCTGCTCTACTTCTGTTCTGGATTTAGAATTTAGCACCCAATTTTTTCTGACGATGAGAAAAAAAATTGATGTTCTTTTACATGGGACACTTGAAAACCATGCTTTTAGACTGGAGGAATTCTACACAAATAGGCATTTGGAAGCATCACTAAGCCCCTTTTTGCATGGACACCCTCCCCCCCATGTGTGAGGGTGCATGGGCGGTAGGGGAGGGCTTCAATGCAATTGCCACGGTGGGTGGGTGTGCTCCTGCACTCCCCCCACCTCCACCCATCACACACACTTGGAGCAATGGTCACCAATGGTGGATGCTTCATAGGTGGAGGTGGGTGGGCATCCATGTGATGGACCGCCCTCCCACTGCTGCCTCCACTCATCCGCATACGCCCTAGGAATGTGCGAACGTGGTTTGGGTGTTTGGAGTTCAGAACGAACAAGGTCTGTTCAGACGTCCAAACCGAACATCCAAACCGAACTCGAAAATGACCAAACAGTTCGGTCATGATTGGGTGAGTTCGGATGAGTTCAGGGAGGAAAGAAACGTGACTGGAAGGCCCATTTGGTTGGGAAAAACGTGACTGGAAGGAGGAGGCAGCTGAGGAGCAGATTTCCTGGCACCAGGGGTGGAGACCAGGGGTGGTCTCAGGGCCAAATGATACTGATACTGAAAAAAAAATCAGTATCGATATCGGTACCGATAGCACTATTTCGAATGTTTGGCCATGTTCGGCTGAACCAGACTCCACCGAACCCAACAACTGAACTCGAACTCGGTTTTCGAACCGAATGACTGAACGGCCGAACATCCGAACCGCGTTCTGTTCACACATTCCTAATACACACTTGCGCCTGTTAGAAAAGGGCCTAAGTTACAAATGTACCTTCACTTAAATTATATCCTAATATAATTCTACTGTTATCACTACACAACCTACAGGAAACAGGACCATGCCCCCTGTTGTTGTACATCTCCTTTGCACCACATTGCCAGGATGGTGTGTATGGAAATTCCACCACCCCTTTTCGGGGGTGGAGTCATTTGTTCCTGCTTCCAGTATCAGGAGGAGAGAGCAAGGGCTCTGTGGGGGGATGCCAGGGTGGAAAAGATCCCGACTGAGGTTACTAAGCAATCCTTATTTCTTCAGACCGAAAGGAAGCCTTGCAAGGTGAGGCTTCCCACACTCAGTTTGCTGAGCCGTGGCATCCCTCCCTTCAGTGCATACAGCAAAGGGTGGGGGATGCTCCAGAACCAGCCACCCACCTCTTGCAGTACTGTTAGCTTGAGCCGGTTGTCAGTTTGGGGCCTGGAAGATTTTTTTCTTGGGTACCTGTGATTGGCTATGAGGGACCTAGGGGCATTTTTGTCTTCTTCACAGTCATCTAATCGGCTTGTTGTGGCAGGGTATATTTGCCTGGGTGATGCATTTGGTGTATCCTGTCACACTTTTTAGTGGAGTCCAGTTGTTAGTTGGAAGTTTGAAAAGGTTTAGACAAGCAAAAATTGGAAGCATCTTCTTACAAGATGAGTAAGGTGGCCAGGCATGAGAGAAGGGAATGGCCCAGTGACTAGGCCCTCTGTAGGGGGACTGAGCAGGATAGCCAAATTCCTGAGGATAAATATGGTCCCAGGAGATCAAGAACTCCCACCCCCTGTTATGGGGCTTTTCAGGAAAACCCCATTCTAAGCCATGCATGTTGGGGGAGGAGGGGTAAGTTTAGTTGTTATGGTTTCCCTGGGAGGCTGCAACCCAAGCTGTACCTTGTGAGACTCACACTGAAATAGATTAGTTATACAAGATAAGTTTGCACTAGCCCCAAGAGGTTTGGAGGCTGGGAGTGTTTTCCCTCATTTCCCCTCCCCAGTCTGTTTGGGATATATTAATAAAGAGTGTGGACATTTTGAACCCATACCTATGCCCTTGCCTCCTTCCATGATGCAGTGACAAACACTCTCATCCAGCTTTGGGAGAATCATTTTATTGTAAAATTCTGATATCACAGAGCAAATGTAAGGGTTATCATACTAGACATGCCTGGGGCAAATGAAACACACCTACCCTGGGAAGGTCCTGTGTCATACCAGAATGTGGTATTTGAGGAGTTTGGCAGACATTGTAAACTAGAACACCTTCTGACTCCTACCCAGCACTGGGTAATTTCAGACATTACAGAATCACAGTCACCCACCCTGAATCACAGTGGATTCAGGGTGGTGGCTGTGATTGCGTGAATGTCTGTTTGAGCCCCACCAGATTTTCATCATGGTGAATTCCTGGTGGGGTTCAAAGCTAACCATGGTTCTGGAGGTGAGGTCGGCCTCACCTCCAGAACAATGGTTAGCTGGACTGTTATCAGGAATGGGGTGAAAGTAACATCTGTTACCTCACCCCGTTACTGACCGTGGTCCAGACCATGATACGTGCCCACCCATCTCCCTGAGGGCAGCCGGCTGGTGGAGCGTGGGGGGGGTGGGCTCAGCGGTCGCATGTCACGTTGTGCAGCCCCTCTCCGATTCCCCTCCATGATCAGGCCATCATGTATAAAGGACGGCTGGTCTGATCATGGACTGGGATCTGAGATGGATCCCGGTCCCGGGTTCAGCGTGGCGGGCCGAAAGGTCCATCACGTTTGAAATTACCCACTGTTTTGTCAGAGAAGCTATTTTTGCATACCGTCTACTGACCTGTGTACTGTGCAAATCAACCATACTCAAAGTATGGCTGAAAATAAATAAATAAAATAAATAAAGTGCAACTATATCAAAGCTTGATGGGGTGGAACTAGGAAAACTGAGGCTAGGAGATTGCACCAATTAAGCAAATAACAAGACAACTACAACGAAACAACAGAACTGTTTGTGTTCCAGTGAAACAACAAGAAAAGCTAATTCACTTCAGTGTTGTGCAAATGTCTCCTGTGAATGCACAGCAGAATTAACTGATATTATTCTGCTTAAGGAAAGGAGAGCATCTGAGTGCAGATGGTTAGAAGAGACAATCAGAATGATCAGATTCAAGAGCCACTGCATAGATTAACGAAGAAAATACAAGTAGGATTTGTTATGATAATAAAGCAAAATAAATATGGACAGCTCTGCTGACAGGATGTTGCCTATTATGAATAAAAATCCACATGGCTTTGTTTTTAAAACGTTATTTAAAATTGCTGTATCATGCTTTATTAATAGGTAAAAGACCCGATGTATATTAAGAAACCCCTGCAGAAAGAGATGTGTGCATAAATGGATTCCCCACCCCACCCCATTTTTACATGTGGTGAAATTGAATGCCTATTGAATTTTTATTTCAAAACCTCCATTTCTGGAATTCTATATGGTATTGATTTTAATTGCTTTATAATTTGCATGTTGAGAAAAAAAAAAAAAAAAAAAAAACCAACATGCTCATTTGATAGTTGGTAAGTTGAAGCAAAAACTTAAAGCAATATCTACTCTTCTAAGTTCAATAAGACTTTGGTTTGAAAATGAATATTTTTTCAGGCCATTTTTCAGTAGTAGTGCCTTTAAGGATGGATCATAAAAATGACATGATTGAATTGCTCTATTTGGAAAAAAAATAGCCATTGGGTATGACTAGCCAGTATTTTTTTTAAAAGGGGGCAAGTCCTGACCTGTACAGAGAGGGCTGTAAAGGGCAAAGTAGCCGCAGGCAGCCACATAAACAGCACACACCATGACAGCTTCTTCTGGACGGGGTCAGCCCAAATGAACAAAATGTGTTGCAATGCACCCCCGACATGGTGGTATGAAAATGCTTGGAGGCTAGAAATCCTGACACAAAATTATTCTCTTTCATCACATGTAACCCCATAACATCTCTTTTTGGGTGTCTTTACAAGGCCGGGGATGGCCAGCGCCGGACCTGCTCTGGTGGAGGCCAGCCCTGCGTCTCCCACGTATTGCTCCACCTGCACTGGGTTTATATGGACCAACAGCTGCCACAGCCTGCAGTCTGCCCACACAGCACCCTTCTCCCCCACATCATAGAGCTTCAGGCAGAACTTCCACTCTTCTAGGCTGCCGCCCACAGCTCTATAGCATTGCCCGGGACAACCCCTGGCCAGGAGCAGAGCTGCAGAGGCCGTCCGAGACTAGAGGGCCCGCAGCTCCAGCTCCAGCCGGTGCCCCAGGTTTGGGCGGCCCACTATGCAGATGGTGGTCTGGTTTGTTCCAGAGCATTGCTAGTGGGGCTGAAGCAGAACAGGCAGTGCCTGCTTGTGAACATCTGGCATCTTCTCCAAGGTTCTATATGCTATATAAGGCAGTCAAACTGAGCAGATTCATAGATCAAACTCACCGAGATTCAGTGTAGCCTAATGGGTAAGGTGGTGGATGTGGGGGCTGAAATCCCAGTTTAGCTGTGAAGTCATTATGTGGTTTTGGGCAAGTTGAAGTCACTATTTCTTGGCCTGAGCTCCCCATCTGTAAAAAGAGAATGTGTTTATCCCCTCCTTGTCTATCCTAGATTGTAAACCCATTCAGCCAGTGAACCTGTCTGAAATTACAACTGTTGATCAGGCACATTACTTGTGCTATATAAGAAATAATCTTATCTTGCCTAGTGGGGAAGAGTCAGAACTGAACAACCTTGAAGTTGCTACTGACTTTTTTTGGGAGGGGGAGGACAGTTTTTTTTCTCATGGTGGCAATCTTTGCTTTTTTTGTGCAGATGCTATGTAGGCACTATTTTGTTCAAGTCTTGCATGTACCTATTATTGACTCCTTACATGTGTATTGATATGTGTCAATGAACTGTAGCTAATGGGAGAGTCTTTTATGCTTCCAGTGACACTTTAAATCCACTACAGGAGCCATTACCTACTTTATTGAAGAGCCAATTATTTCAGTGGTTGGTCTCTGTCCCTTTTGTGAAAACGATTCAAAAAGTTAAAAATAAAATAAACAAAATACAATTCGCTACACTATCATTATGAGGTAAGCCATATTAGAATCTTGGATCTGATCCCTTTTTTTGAACAGAATATTCCTGTGATGGCAAATTCCTTGGATGTGTCCTGAGGCCACAGTACTCACACCCCTGTCTGAGATGGGAGTGCCTCATGTTTACCTTATAATAACTTCCCCTAGCATTCAGCCACTCCCATTCCTGGTGAGGTTGTCATTAAGTAAAACAGAGTGTGAGGAGAAATGAAGAATCCTTGAAGGCCAACCTTTGATTTACCATGTTTTTTTAAAAAAAATCACGTCTATCAAATCTAAAGTTAAAGGAATTATTCATTTTCCTGTTGCTTTAATTAGCTATATAGATCAGATAGTAAACCAGTGTACATTCAATAATCATGTGCTATTAAAAAATCTACACACAACAGCCTGCTTTCACATGAAACAAAACTTTTAAAATCTATATTTCTGAGGTTTAAAATCAAACTTGTTGCATAATTATGGCTTCATTGTGTGGGAAAACATGCATGTGTGAATCTTTGTGTGATAAAGGACAGCATCCCTTGCCCTTGGAAAAACATTTCATTTTGAAAAAATCTTTTAAAATACCTTAAACATTCAGGAGCCAAAAGACTGTATGCTGAAACATACGATAACAATAGCATAGTCTGCTCAGTTCTGATAGAGAGAAAACAGCATACTTTTTGAAGAAGTGAAGAGCAATGACATAAAACCTTTAGGCCCTTTGGGAAATAAGGAAGGCTGACAGTTGTGCATTTTATTAGTGAAGCTTCACAAACTTTAAAAGTCAGAGCAATTGATAAGGTGAATGTTAAAGAGCAACCCTTTGTAAAGAAAGATATTTTTTTTTACATGCTACAACTGGGGACTTTAAAAATTTGAGTTTGTGGGACAGTCAAATGTAAGAAATACAAATTGGAAATGTAGTACATCCTATAGTCTTACTCCTAGTTCCTTGCTTGTCCTAACTTTGGCCATTTTTACACGGACACCCCTCCACCCCCATCCCCACTGGGTGTGTGATGTGGAGGGCATCCGTGTACACACCATGGCGGTGGAGGTGGGTGGGTGTTCGTCCGTGTGAACAGCATGGGCAGTGGGTGGGCGTGCTCCTGACACCCCTCCCCCATCTCCACCCATCACCCACCCACAGAGCCATCTGACAAAACAGAGGAGGCTCCATGGGTGGAGATGGGTGTGTGTTCATGGGAAAGGGCAGACCTCCACCTCCACCCACCACTGCCTGTGTAAAAAGGACCTTTGTCTAAACTTAATCATATAGCATATTGAGAATACAGGAGAACTCTTCCTATTCCGTACATGTAATTCAAGCACATGGCTTGTTATGGTTAAACTCATCTCACTCTCTTTCACAGACCCTCCACTAATCTACACACATAAAGCATGTAACCTGAGTGGTTGGAAGAAGCAGGGGTTTCTACTGTAATAAGTTAGGTCTTGATCCCTCAACTGGACAGTTTGTTGTGACCATATGGAATCTTATTGAAGTCATTGGGCATTGGGATGGTCTAGAGCTGAAACAAATATTCATTATGAATATCAAATTTGCTTCATTTGATATATTCATATCTACTTAAATAAAGTTATTACAATGCACTATTTGCTTCCCACTTTATTTACGAAAATAAAGACTTGTTTTGGAATGGTATCTTGGATAACTTCAGAATACTCTTTGGTATGGTCCCTCCCGGAGGAGGCTTTCCTGGCCCCAGGCCTGTTGACCTTTCGACGTATCTGTAAGACTTGGCTGTTCGTCCAGGCCTTCGGAGGGGAGAGGGGGTGGGTGGGTTAATTTTTGTGGGGGGTGTTTTAAATTTGTTTTAATTATGATATTGTAGATTTCTTATGTTTAAAAATTGTTTTATATTATGCCGGAAGCCGCCCCGAGATGCCGTAGGCATGGAGGGCAGCATATAAATATAATGAAATAAATAAAATAAATAAACAAATAAATAGTACAATTGTGCAACATCACGATGTGCAGCAGTACCAAATATTTCCACCAAAGTCAACCAAGTACTGAGAATGAAATATGGAATCCTGAAATACAAAAATGAAGTAAACAATATACCAGAGTTATCAAAATTATGCAAATGAAGAAGTAAATTGGAAAATATTACAAATTGAATAAAAATTTATTTGGCAACTTTCAAAAATACAAAATGGTATATTCATTTCAGCCCTAGGACAGACACAATGGCCAACTAATTAGACCTGACTGCAAAAGACCCTTGAGGAATCACACTTGTTTTCTGTGATTACTGAACAGAAGAGACAAAGAGAAATACTTACATTCCTCTGTAATCAATACATTATTGGTCCCTGACCACCATGCCCTATGAAGATGCTGTTGAATGGCTGTACAGAGGCAACTGAGTAATCAGAGCCAGTAACATTTTTATCAAAAGAAAAGAACTGCCATTTTAAGTCAGTGTAAGTTTAAGAACCATAAAGAAGTTATAGCCTGGAAACTATTGTGCTGAATTATTTCTTTGCTCTATTTTTAAATCACTTTTTAAATCAACTTTTCTCTGCAGATTATCTTTAAATAATAAGATAATGACCTCAGCATTTGTGTACATTCCCAACTCTGGACAAGAAGATTCTGATAGCCATAGCCACATGGAATTGTACCCCCCAAAAAAACTTTATTAAAGACATTACTCACAAGGATAATTTGCCAAGCGCACGGGTTACACGCATGTAAGGTGTGTGCTACTTCAGCATACTAGATTTGACTGGGCGCCAAATCCTCATTCTCCATGACAGGTATCACTGCCTTACTACTACTACTACTACTACTAACTACTACTTATCATTTCTAAAGTGTTATTAGTTGTATGCAGCACTCTACAAATACACATATCATCTATTTATCTATTTATCTATTTATCTAATTAATTAATTAATTAGTTAGTTAGTTAGTTAGTTAATTAATTTCATTGTTTATTTAGTATAATTTGATCCCCCATCCCCTCTTGCCCATGGCAACTTGGGGCAGCTAACAATTGAAAGTCCATGTAAAACAATATATACAATAAAAGCAAGAATACAAAATCCATTACAAGTAAGACACATAAAAAAAGAAAACCCCTGGAGTCTACAGAAATCCCCCACCCACCCCCACATCCCTACCCACCCATCATCTGTCCTTCTCACCAAATGCCTGGTGGAACAGCCATGCCTTGCATTGACGTTGGAAAGTCCGGGGACAAATGGACCCCCACTGGCAGGGAACATAAAAGACAGTCCCTGCTTCAAGTACCTTACAATCTAGACAAGACACGGACAGAAACAGTTAAAATGAAGGCAATAGATGAATCACCCACTGTCACTTGCCCAGGCAGTGTCACCCTCCAAGCTGAGCACAGCACTTCAGCGTGGTCAGGACGTAAGGGTGGTTAGACCACTCCTAAGTACACCCCAGGTTTAGAGGTGCATTCTGCGCTCCCATGATACAGGAAGTAGTTTGTGGTTATGCTGTGCAAAGATGGTTTCTTGTGAAGTAGGATTTGGCATCCCCTGAGGTCTAGTATGGCACACGGACATGCCACAAACCTCTTGAGCACCTGACATCTGAGGATTGCACCCAGCAGGTGCAGGCCTGCCCTGATTAAAGCCAGTGGCTCAGGTCCCATTGATTTTAACAGCTGAGGATTACACCCAATAAGGCTACTTAGCAAGTTAAGCGGTACTCAGGAAACTGTGATCAACTCTCAGTGCCTGAATTCATGAGAGTTTCCTCAGCTTTCCTTGGAAAATCATGTGAACTGCTAGCCCTCATGATCATGGAGAAAAAGGCTGTTCATTGGCTGTAGTGTGTCAAAAAATTTTTTAAAGAACCCCAAATAAATAATAAAACCTCATAATTTCTGTGCAAGTTTCACAATTGTGTGGAACCTGACTCAAAAGGTGAAACCACATGAGCTGCGGAGGTTCCACTCCCCACATGGCCCTATGGTAGGCAAGCATAGTTGCCACACTGTGGGTGCATCGCAGGGAGAAGTCCAGACAGCCCGGCCCTCTGTGGGAAAGGCAGACAAGAGGGCCACTGTCAAACCTCCTGTCACGGCACAGGGTGGGCTGAGGTGCTGGCCACGTGAGTGGATGCCCGGCCCTGCCCTGCCTCCCGCTCCCAACCTGACTACTATCTTGCCCTGGCTGGGACTGGAGCGAATAGTCGCTGCTCAGATCCCTGCAGCGGACCTCACCAGCTGCCACATCTTGGGCAGACTTACCCCATTTTGGGCACGGCTGCTCTGCTGTGTATCCTCTGCCTTTTTAGGAGGATGCCGCACATAGCAACCAGCTGCCCACCCCGCAGCAGGGGGAACAATTGGCTGCACTGCATTGTGATGTAAGGCTACCCATATTGCAGTGAGGCTGCCGAAATGCAGTCGGCATATTGTGTGACTGCACCGATAATATGCAAACAACTGGGGCTGATTATACTGTGAACAGGGCTAAATATTTCAGAATTTGGTTAATAGTAATACGAGGAAAAGTCACACATAGAAAGTGGGGGGCTAATTCTCATTTACTTTCAATGGGAATTAGATCCCTAACTGCCAGTTATCCTTTGCAAAATCTTCATCATCCTAGTCATGTTTATCTACAAATCCTCATACTTACAGCTGCACAGTCCTAACAAAAAATTTAATCTGCTAATTCTGAAATACAGTTTCCAAAGACAAGGAATATAGTTGGTTTTTGCTATCATACTGTTTTGTGCCAAACAGAATAATGTCATGTGCAATAACACAAATATATTATGCTACTGCTTAGAAAGCAGTCAATTAAAAGTCAAGCTGATCCTTTCTCTACCAGAGGACATAGGGGATATTTTTAGTGAGTGCACGCTGCTCTCATTTTGTTCACATAAGCGCCAATGTACTATAAAATTCTTTTGCTCTAAAAGTGAAACCAATAAAGCCACTATACACACATCTCGGCTACTTAATCTACCACACTGAGTGAAATGGAGCGAAGGCTCTTCTGCATAGTTTTACACTTTTCTAAATCCACCTTTTCATTATGACAGGCAATTTGTTCAAGAGGAAGATAAGGTCTCCCTTCTGATAACTATTGTGGTATGGAATGCAAGGGATTTCTGCATTTGGGCTGGGATATATTTCCAGTATTTGAACACACACTTGGAAATGCAAAGGAAAGGCAAGAGCTGGCTAACAGGGAAAAGCTGCAGCAGCTGTGTCGGAAGCCTGCTTTCAAAATGAGTGGGTCTTAAGCCACAATAGACTGAATTTTATTTTCAGTAGATTCAGTAGATTCAGCTTTAAAAAAAGAGAGAGGAAAGGAGAAGGTGAGACAATTTGCAGGAGGAGGAGCTCTGCTGTCCTAAGGTGGAGCTGTATCTTGTATTAAATGACTCTGGCAGATTAAAGCTCCGATGGGTAAGGGCTTAAAGGCTGAGTCAAAAGCCAAGAACTCTCTTTATTTACGCCTACCTCCCAGCCCCTGGCAATCTGACTAATAACAAACTGAGCTAACAAGAAAGACTAGAAAGAGAGGGGAGAGAGAACGCAGAAGCAGCTTGGATCTAAAAAATTGAACAAATCCAAGAGTGAGCAGTTCAAGCTCTGCTGAACGTCTTGTTTATTTACCAAGTCCCAAAGCTTGCAAATGGTTAACTACATGCAGAAAAGTCAGCATAGCTGTGAAGTACGCTGTGAATTTTAATTGAGGAAAAGGGACAAGCACTTACAGGATGGTCTAGTGTGCTTTCTGCCTGTGAGATTTCCCCCCCCACCTCCCAGTCAAATGCTGTGCACTTTTTTCTTCTGACCCAGGATTTTAACTTTATGGAGCTGCAGTTATGCCTGGATGTACACCAAATTGAGATCACAGAGGAAAGGGTGTACATTTTTGACAAAGAAAAACTGAGCTGCATTCTAACATCTGCTCCAAGTGTGCATTACTGATCGTGACAGAGGGGGACTGCTGTTGTACAGGTAAGAAAGCTTCCAGGGAGATAATTATCTTAAGCATATTGAAGTGCTTATTTGGTGTCACTTTAGCAGTGACTGATTTCATTTCCCCAAATCGCTCTGTATAACTTTTCAGTGAAGCAAGAGCAAATTGTACAGATTTGCCCACTGACATTTCAGGCACCGAACCAGGTGCCATTGGACAGTATTAAAGAAAATTAGGCAACCAGCTGACATTGAGGAGCTGGTTTGGACAAGAAAGAAATGCTAATGCATTTACTGGGGTGTCTATTAAAGTCATTTTGTTTTTTGAAGTAGAACACAGCCTTTAAAAGGCATCGTCCAACACAGACACCCTCCATGCTTTGACATGCAAGCTTTGAAGCTGTGAAAGGTACCCACTCCCTTTTTCTAACCGGAGGCTTTGGAATTCTTCAGCACCCACTTGTTAGGTGATCATATCAACAGCAAACTAAACTTAAGGACTTTTTTTGATTATTTTCTTTTTAACTGATTGTACTATTTACTGCTGTTCAAGTGTTGGGTAAATTTGCCTTAAAGTAATTCATATTCCACTCCTTCTGAACGTACAACAAATTTGCCCAGTACAAAGGGGGGGAGGGGGTAGAGTATCATTCTCTAATCTATTTCATACAAGCTGGAAAGAGCACATGTACAATATGGAGTTAATCAATTTTAGTGCACGGAAAGAAGATGGTATCGAAGTAACCTTCTGAAACTTAACATAGTGAATCAAGAAACAGAAGAATAAAAAATTAGTCAGGCACTAAATAAAAGGTATATCATAGATGCTGTACTCTCTCTGTGTTCGATATGTAATCATGTCATATGAAAGCAAGTTTAATATTAAATTTAAATTAGAATATCCTTTTGAAGGTCAGTTGTGTGTTCCAAGACTGTAAATCTTTTTTTAAAAAAAACTAATTAATGAGTGCTCTCTCAGTACTTCAAACTACTGACAAGCTTCAAGAATCTTCGGGGAGGGGTGGGGAGAGAGAGAGAGAGTGAGTGCTCTCAGGACTGAAAAAAGGATGTTCAGAGGGAAGAAGAAGGGCTAAGCCTGACTTGCAGCAACTGCAAGAAAAATATCATGGTGACTAAAAGGAACCAGGTTTTTTGCTTTATGCCACAAAGTCAGCTACTCCACTTCCAGGAATAAATTGTCTTGTACCCTGCAACCGTATCCTGACATGAGTTTTAATGCAGTGTCAGGCATAAATGTGTTTCAGCTGGTTACAAATATTTTTTATTTACTTTCATGACTGAGAAAGGATGAGAAAGCACTCTCAAGTTTTAAAAGATTATTTTTGCAACCTATAGAATGCAACATGCAAGGCAGGAATGCATGCAAGGAATGCATTTTGATTCATTTCAGTTAATTTGTCCCTGGGCCTTCATAAAAAGTTTTGTCTGAATAGTTTGTCCAACTAACTGTAGTGGTTCCATCCAGACCTTGTAATTTGTGGGGGAAATAAGTTGGCGTGAGAAGTCTGGGGACTGCAGTGTTGTGCAATTCTGGGCTTGGCACAACTTTGGGGAACCTAGCACAGTTTTGAAGGAGCTGTAACCCTCTCTAGTCTCTGACAACTGTACTAGTTTCCTTACAAAAAGAGAAGTTAGGACATTTTATTATTGGCTAAATTAGCAGCACCTATTTGTCATTGACAATGTTTAATGGAAGGTTCATTTCTCACCTAAGGGTATTGAAAATAGAGTTAGTGGGTTTTAAAACATGAATAAAATGCTATTATGACATGCTGGCATTAATCTGACTGCTTTGTAATAAGACAGCTGCATGCTGTGTCTTGCCTACTATTTGGGGGAAACCAACACCATATTCAAGAACTTCTCAAGGAGATGATAAAAACCTTCATTCATTTAATACCAAATCTTGTTATTCTTACTTATGAGAGTAGTACCCCACTGTAACTCATGGGATTTCTTGAAGAATAAGGCTCCACTTAAGATGCTTTAAAGTGGAATTTATATGGAGGCATTTCTGTAACACTCATTACCATATGTTTTGAGTGCCTCTTTTGAATGTATTCACATTATTAAGTAGCAAGAGAAATGCAGGAACAAGATAGAGAGCTACTTTATAATTGCTGGTGGAATGTCAAAATGTATGGTCAAAATTCTGAAATTGTTTCATTACATAGTGTCTGTAAAAGGGTTCTAACTTCCTCAACCAGCAGTAGTTTGCCTAGCTAATTGTGTACTGACACTATGCACTCCAAAAGAATGCTAAGTAACATGCATTAAAAGAACTATTGACCTTTATCAGATTGGGGGGTGGGGGAGCAGTTTCAAGCAATATTGTGTGTTTGATTGTACAATAAGTAGTCTTAATGTGTTTCAAATCAACCTCTTTTAAAAAGTGACAACTCATCCTTTCAGAAATGTGCAAATATTTACTTTGATACAAGACTGTACCAGATATAGGACTTCATTTAATGCAACAAGAAATGCCTTTCCCATATGTAATTAATCAATCTGGATATAAATTAAGAATTGTGCTTAAATAAACACAGAAACATATCTCAATTAAAAACTGTGCCAAACAGGCATTAGAATGAAAATATGTCCACTAGTTTATATTCCTGATTTCAGAGTCAGCCAATTATAACACATTGTTTTCCAGACATCTCAAATTTGAAACTCAAGTGGATTGAAATAAGCTATAAATTATGAATGGTATCATTTATACTGTTTTTATCTTAAATTACCAACACCTCATATTTTGTGTCTTTTTTAAGAATGAAACTAGTAATTAAGATGAACATGACTTTACTCTAATTTTTGCTTTTCTTGTATACGGTTGGTATACATACATTTTTAAAGAGGACACATTAGATATACAGGGTTCAGGGCTACTTTGGCTCCAATGCAGCCATGCAACCTGTATTTCTTACGTGTCCTCTAAACATTTGCATATATGGCAACCCTATCCTTGTAGAACTTGACTTATACATCACACACGCACACACAAAGTGTGTAGTTTAGTGTATATATATTGTGCCCACACAATCATTTGTGTAGCTAGTTATGTTTTCCTTTACAGCTTATGGCTATTCATTTCTCAAATCTGGGATACTCGGCTGACAGAGCAAGTTCCATTTGAAGTTACTGGAAAGCTGCAGAACCAAGGAGAGCAGTTGTCTAATACATTCAGTATTAGACAACAGACTTATGAATCAAACTAGGTTCAAGTTTCCCTATGAAACTTCTGCTCTGTCATAGACCCTGCCAATATTTATTGCTTGTCTGGATCATCTCCTGCTGTAAGTGTTGTAACTCTGCTTGAACATTAAACACACGTAATATTAGACACGCTTCTTGATGTAAGCTGTGGAGATCTCACATTTGTTTGTCTGCAAATCACCACTCACATTTGTGACACTGCATAAACAAATGAGAGCATTTCCATAATCTTTGCCTGTCCTGCTCGAGTGCACAAAATGTTTCAAGTAATTGTGCTCTTTGACCCTCATGATACAAACAAAAGGCACAGTAGCTAAGCTGAAACCTTTTATTGGACCAACTTCTGTTGGCGAGAGGATTCAGGCTTCTCAGAGCTCTGTAAATCTCGAAAGCTTCCATACCCTCATCAACAGACATTGTTCCCAAAAAAGGTATCCTCTTTACTACTAGGGATGGGCGAATGCGGTTCGGAAGTTCGGAGTTCGGACCGAACTCGACCAGTTCAGTCGACCAAACCGAACTTCCAAACCGAACTTGATTTTCGAACCAAACCAAATTTCCGAACTCTGCTCTGTTCGCCCATCACTAAAAGATAATATTCCATTTAGTTCAATGGGGTTTGAATTTCCGAATTTTGTTTGGAAGTTCGGGGTTCGGACCAAACTCGAATAGTTTGGTTGACCAAACCGTACTTCCGAACCAAACTGAATTTCCGAACTGAACTGAACTGAATTTCTGAACTCGGTTCTGTTCCTCCATCCCTATTTACTACTTTGGATGCAATCCTCACCCATTATAGTTAACAGGAGTTTAGTTATTAACTTTAATGAGTGCAAGACTGCCTTTGGATGCAGTCCACAAACCACTTTTTCTAGGGTAGCTTGTGGCCTACAATGGGGCTACTCCAGAGTAAGTGGCTTGCAAGTTTCAGCCTTTGTCTCTTATCTCTCTAATATTTGGGACCAAAACAGCAACCACACTCTTGACCAGGGGACCATTTTGAAAATTAGTATGAGCACAGATTGCCGCATACAAATTGGGAGCAGAGTGGCGTACTCAAGAAAAGGACGACTCAGATCATGGATTTGTGCCATGCATATGTTCCCAGATCCTTGTGTGTGTGCCCTCATCTTTAGTGCCTCACCCTGAGCTCAGTTTTCCAGTTGTTAGAGGTAGGAACTGGATCCAGTATTCTGATCCAGGAACTGGGAAGGGCTCACATAGAAACTTGTTGGGGACTGCATTTGCCTCCCGGGCCTTTGATACCTCACCCCTTCTCTAGACTACATGGAAGAGTCAATGGTCAAAAGAAAGCAACCATTTCATTTCCTCAAGAACCATTATAATGGTTCCCAGCATATGTCATTTTTCTTCAGTGGTTCTAGTTCAATGACAATTATTAAATATTTAATTTTAAATAAATGTTATATTTTAAGTCATTTCTTATTTTTAAAACTGAAACGATAAATCCAATTCATTTTTTAAAAATTGTATTTTGCAGAACCTGCTTGGTGACAATGAAGCTCTGGATTCTTATGTTGTGTTCAGTTGGGGTTGCTTCCGACTTGCTATTGTCTGAGCCTCCTTTACCTCCAGCCAGAGGCTCTTGTGAGAATCTGTGTTCATGTGAAGAAAAGGATGGTACTTTGCTGATCAACTGTGAAGAAAGAGGTATCAAGATGTTGTCACAAATAAATATTCCACCATCACGGCCTTTCCATCTTAATCTGCTAAACAATAGCTTGACCATCTTACATATGAATGATTTTTCTGGTCTCACCAATGCCATCTCCCTACATCTTGGAATTAATCATATTATAGATATTGAGTCTGGGACTTTTAATGGTCTCAGTATTCTAAAGCAACTTCATATCAATCACAATTCTTTAGAAATACTTAAAGAGGATACCTTCCTTGGATTGGAAAACCTAGAATTCCTTCAAGCAGACAACAATTTCATCACAGTGATTGAAGCAAGTGCCTTTAGCAAGCTCAACAGACTTAAAGTGCTAATTTTAAATGATAATGCCATTGAGTTTCTCCCTCCTAATATATTTCGCTTTGTGCCATTGACTCACTTAGATCTTCGTGGAAACCAGTTACAGACACTGCCATATGTTGGCTTTCTAGAGCACATTGGTAGAATACTGGATCTTCAGCTGGAAGATAACAAATGGGCCTGTAACTGTGACTTACTGCAGCTGAAGACTTGGCTAGAAAACATGCCTCCCCAATCCATAATAGGAGATGTTGTGTGCAACAGCCCTCCGGATATCAAAGGCAGCATCTTAAGCAGATTGAAAAAGGAATCACTCTGTCCTATAGGAATTGCTCACCGTATAAATGAACTTGAAGACCCATCAGGGTCATTGCCCTTGGTAGTAACCACATCTGTAAGTGATAGTCGCCTATCGACCAAGGTGATACCTGTTCTGAAAGCTCCAACCAAGGAACCAATGTTTGTGCTTTATGCCACAAAGCCATCTACTCCACTTCCAGGAGTAAATTGCCCCGTACCCTGCCAGTGCACCAGCCATATCCCATCAGGAGTTTTAATGCAGTGTCAGGAACGAAATATTGAAAGCTTGTCTGATTTAGGACCCCCTCCTCCCAATCCTAAAAAGCTTATTCTAGCTGGAAACATTATCCAGTCATTATCAAAATCAGATCTTGTGGACTATGCTAGTCTGGAAATGCTTCACTTGGGAAACAATCGTATTGAAATCCTGGAAGAAGGATCGTTTCTGAATCTAACTCGCTTGCAAAAGTTATATCTCAATGGCAATCATCTTACTAAGTTAACTCGCAGTTTGTTCTTGGGTCTTCAGCGACTGGAATATTTGTATCTTGAATACAATGCCATCAAGGAAGTATTGCCAGGGACATTTAACACAATGCCAAAACTCAAGGTCCTGTATTTAAACAACAACCTTCTTCAAACGTTACCACCCCATATTTTTTCTGGGGTTCCACTAGCCAGACTAAAACTGAAAACAAACCAGTTTGTACATTTGCCTGTGAGCAATGTCTTAGATGATCTGGATTTGCTCGTACAAATTGAACTGGAAGATAATCCCTGGGACTGCACATGTGATGCAGTTGGGTTGCAGCAATGGATACAAAAGCTGAGCAAAAACACAATGATGGGAGAAATTTTCTGCAAATCCCCAGGGCACTTGGCAAAAAAAGAACTGAAATCTCTGAACAGTGATAACTTATGTCCAGGTCTAATAAATAACCCAGTCCTACCAACTCATGCTAGCTTCATAATTGTGACTACTACTTCTACAACAACCAATACTGCAGACACTATTCTACGATCTCTTACAGATGCTGTCCCACTTTCAGTTTTAATCCTAGGACTTCTAATTGTGTTTATAACTATTTTATTTTGTGCTGCAGGAATTGTTGTTCTTGTTCTGCATCGACGGAGAAGATACAAAAAGAAACAGGCTGATGAACAGATGAGGGACAGTAGCCCAGTACATCTCCAGTACAGTATGTATGGTCATAAAACGACACACCATACAACTGAGCGTCCAGCTGCAACTTTGTATGAACAGCGTATGGTCAGCCCCCTGGTTCAGGTTTATCGAAGTCCATCCTTCAGCCCAAAGCATGCAGAACAACAAGAGGAGGGAAATGAGAGGGAAGCAAATGATTCCAAACATCTCCGCAGAAGTCTTCTGGAAAGAGAGAACTCCTCACCTTTGACAGGTTCCAATGTCAAATACAAAGCTACAGATCAATCAGCTGAATTCCTGTCCTTTCGGGATGCCAGCTCCCTGTACAGAAACATTCTTGAGAAAGAAAGAGAACTTCAGCAACTGGGGATCACTGAGTATCTAAGAAAAAATATTGCCCAGCTCCATCCTGACATGGAAGTACATTATCCTGGGACACATGAGGAGCTGAAGCTAATGGAGACATTAATGTATTCGAGACCGAGAAAGGTCTTGCTAGAACAGACTAAAAATGAATATTTTGAGCTCAAAGCTAACTTACATGCTGAGCCTGATTACCTGGAAGTCCTTGAACAGCAAACATAAAATGACAATACTTTGGACTAGAGCAAAAACTCTGTAATTCTATCTTAATTTGGGACTTTGTAAATAAAAGTGCCTTACAATAATGTATCATCAATCAGAACTTAAGCACAGCAGTAATCCTAGCAAAAAAACTCAGGGATCACTGTGGGAAGCCATGGGGGTGTTTTCAGGCCATATGTCTCTTGCCCCAAGTGAAACATGAACCTTGTGTGATTGAGCTGTGAGAGGAAGATTGCCATGTTCCTCTCAATTTTTTTTTAAAAGAAAGGTTATTATGGCAGCCCTCATTCTGTAACTAACCTAGGATAAAACATTTATTTTACTTGTACTCCTTTTCTTTCCTTTCAATTTAATTGGACTGCATTTTAAAAAAAAACAAAAATAAAAAATAAAAAAGCACCTGTATCTGTAGGTATAAAGAATAGAGTGTCTTGGTTAGGTAATAGTACATGCACTGCATATGTGAACATTGTCTACAACTGCACTTAACCTACCCTCAGAATAAATACAAAAAACCTGAAGAATTGTCATATGAAATATCAACTTAAAATAGATATTTAATTGTTTATATGTTCAGTGCCTGCCAATGTTTAAATATATTTTATGTAGGACTTAATTTATCACATGCACTCCATTTTACAGTACGTTTAAGGGGAATGTTTTGTTTTTTTTAATTTTTAAAAAGGTTATATAAATACAGTTATCCAACAATTTAAGAGACATAAACAAAGTTGTCTGGTATTTTCCCTATCTGGGCAGTTTTACTCAAGTTTGGACAATCTTCTCTTATGATGCTGCTATAGACTGTTGTGGATCACTGGTGTTTCAACTCATAAGCCTGGGCAATTTGGAAAGCTACTGGGAATTAGCTGTAAATATATTAGTCCACCTAATGAGTTTCATTTCTTTCAATGATTGGCTCCTGTGGTGGCTTTGAATGTTCCTGAGAGACAAATACACTGTGGCCAGTAACTAACTTCCAGGTGCAAAAAGAAAGGAAAATAAAAGGTAGAATATTTTGTTTGTATTGTGGATACTGTACAGTTGCCACAAACTAATATCAAAGCAAGCACTTCTCAGGTTAAGTGGTAGAAGTGGCTCAGAGTGTAAAGCGCTGCAGCTTTAATTTACAAAGTCTAGCTAGATTTCTACAAACTATTTATTCTGTACAGTTTTGTATTTTTTTTTCTTTTCAGTTCACAAAAGGAATTATTCTTGGGTGCCTTTCAAGCAAATCAAAGAACTGCTCACCGTAAATAAAAATGAAAAAATAAAGTGTGTTTTTTTTAAATGTCTTTTTTACCCCCCTTAAAAGTTACTCTTTTTAAGAAGAAAGCAGCAAGACCTGCATGCACAAATTTAGAACTGTTGAGGAATAAAACACGAGGCTTCTGTCTGTTGTCATGCGTACAGAAGCATCCTGTTCAGTGTGCAATAAGGCCATTCAATTTCTGTGCATGACTGACACAGTGCCAAATTGCAAATCTGACCTGCATTTCGCCTCCTTTTTAAGCAAATCGCTTGTAAACCAACTATACACGAAGGATCCCCCACCCCCCCCGTGCTTCCTGTTGCTTAGCTACTTGTGGCTGAATTCATTTAACAATATATTTTGAAACATCTACTTTGAGCCTATCAGATGCCTTGAAAAATTTAGAGTCAAAAAATGTTCCTTTCTTTTAGTAAAGCCTCCTTCAGCTTTCTTACCCAGCAGTGAGGCTTAAGTGTGACTTCTTAACACATCTTATATATGGCTGTCTGAGCGAACAGTTTCTGTGACAAAAAATTATGCAAATGGACAAGATGCCTGAGTGGTGTAAAATTTGTATGGTGCTTCCATAGTGCACTGCAGTTTAAATCAATAAAAAATCTGGCCTTGTATCTTTTCACTTATCTGACTCAACTACCACCATACTGCCATTTTTCTTCTCTCATTGCTTTGCTGTATTAGTCAAACTTGTTGGCTCCCAAGAATCAAGACAGCAGAAGCAGGACAATTTGCATTGTTTCTCTGGGTAGGGCTAATTAATAATCCAGTTTAGCAAAACCATAGTCCTAATCCTCCATCCACTGAAGTCAATAGCTCAACTCCCATCGACTTTAACAGTTGAGGACTGCACCTCATATGTCCTGAAGAGTGCCAGAGAGTGGAGTTTTCTCCTGTTGAGTGGTCACTCTTCATCTATTTCCTGTAATTTTAAATTATTAACCAAAGCAATTATAGGAAATATTTGAATTCTATCACAAAATATACCATTGAAAGAGGTACAGATAACTTCAGTCTCTGCAGTCATTAAGGATCTGATTCAAAATCCAATCACTTCAGCTGAACATCTCTCATTGATTTTAGGAAGCTTTGGAGCAGACCTTAAATACGCTTAAGAGAGGGACTAACTTAATTGATTTCTCCATCTCATTGTTTCCCACCATAATCAGGCATATCAGAAATGAGACCAGCAATAGCAAAGAATAAAGGAAATAGTGGGGCATGAACGTCTGCTGCCTTGCACCTTCTGTAGTCATGGCGAGTATAAAATATGAACTTATGTCATGGCGAGTATAAAATGTTACTTTTCTGGATGAAATGCCCCAAGGCAATAGAAAGCTAGGCCTTCATGTTTCTGTTTAAAGTACTCGTGGTTCTACTTAAGCCATTACATGTATATTTTTGGAGAAAACAAATAAAGGAAACTTCACAATTCCAAAGTCATGACATTTTTGAAATGTTTAAATTTCAAAACAAAATTGGAAAACGTCGACATGAAAGAGTTCCACAACTGCCCTCCCCTATCTCACCTTGAATACTGAATTTTAAATGCCAACATTTTTTAGCAATGAAATTCTGTTCAGTCATTCTATCATAACTTCATTGGAAATCACACTTTATCAAAGTTTGAGGGATTTTTATTGCTGAATTTTGACCTAGCTGTTGTTTAAAGGAAATGCTTTCAGACTTGGAAACAGATGCGAAAGGGATAGATGTAGCTGTATTTAGGCTTAAGGTTCTTTATCAGAATATTGACAATAACGTTCAGTATAGAAGATAAGCTTTCTCCAGGATGAGCAAAAAGTGTTGAGAAAAATGCATTCAATTTAATGGCTCCCCAATTCACAAATAAACCCTCTCATTGAAACTGTGTGGAGGGCATCAATTTAGATAGATGTCATCCCGCTGCAGGGTTGACTTTATTCCCTTGCATTATGTAGAGCAGCCTCAGGGATTCTCTTATTTATTTTATTCTGCAACGTATGCCAGGAGCTAATGCAGAAGCCACAAAGAACATGTCATCCACACCTTCTTCTGGCCTTGCTTTGTCCTCAGGACAGTAGGAAGGAGTGAGGCAGGAGGGATATTTTAGAAATGCCTATGCCAGATTCATTCCTAGCTGGACAATTAGGTCATTTTAAAGCTGTTCTGAGAAACCTCAGGGAAGTAAGATAACCTCATCAGAGCTGACAAGCTGTCCTTGCCTTTCTAGTCCTTCTCTGAAAATTCATGAATACCTGCTGATTAAGAATCAGATCAAAATCATGAATTACGATTAGAGATGAAAGAAATGCCACTACATAGAGATTTCTTGGAACATGCTCATCATGGAAGATAAAATTCTGTTTCAAAAAGTGTTCTTTGCTCTTTTCAGGGAGGGGTCCCTGCCTGTTGGAGAATTTCCTCACACTATTGGTAGATCTGAAATGAATTTGTAAATTTATAATCACATCCTGACTCTGCGTATTCACTTCATGTTCATTTTTGTCCATTCCTAATTTTATTTTCCCTTGATTCAGTACTTCAGCACTTTTGTTTCTTTGGTGTTTCAATTCTTTGGTTCTTTGGCTTTTGGGTACCTTGGTACATCACATGGCATAGGTTAATCAATGACTGATGTAGTGATTATTTTAAAAACCACTGAAAAGCAAACAAATGAATGCCAAATTTGCAAATATTTCAAGACCAACTTTTAAAATCCAGACAACCAATTTGATGTGAATCAGATCATTCAAATAAGACATATTTGTCAAAACGTAAGTTTGCTTTCAATATTTCCTCCAGTATCAGCATGTTCTCCTCACTTTGTAGCTAGTCATATGGTTCGCCATGGGTAGAAATACACGTGATGACAGCACAGTGGCAGCCCGACCCAGCCTGTGGAGGAAACCCATGACGGACATGAGGCTCAATCCCAAATCAATGTGCACGTGACATGATTGTGCATGGTCTATAGTCCTGCCTGCACAGATATGCATGAGATGTTTGTGCAGGTTTGGGATTGAGACCCGTGTCTGGCCCAGAGTTGGGCACCGAACAAATGTGCCTGCAGACGGGGTGCCATCCTTCCACCCACATAGCCCAGGGAGAACCATGAAAGTGCAGTTGACTTGCCCCACCCCTGCGCTGCACCCACAGCTGTGTCACCCACTATGACAGGTAGCCATGGTGGCCATTATACTGGCTGTCCAGAGAAGCCAGCCATGGCAGCCTTGACTCAGGCCAGTATAATGGCCTTGAAGCAGACAGGATAGCCTTCTGTGGTTGGGCCGGTGGGCCTTAGACAGTACTGTGACCACAGACTTTTCTGAGGTCACAGCCTGTGGGGAACAGGGAAGTCCAGGAAGGGGGGCAGGTGTGGACCCCTATGGCAATCAACGCTTGCTCATTATAGATCCCTCAGGATTGTAATTGGCTTGTGGGGTGGACACCCCAAGCCTAGATAATCACAGGGAGGTGAGCGTAATGCCTGGTCCAGGTAGGGGAACACACCCACATGGGGCACAACACCAAACCACCTCTCACACTGGAATCAGGACCAAGGGTATGGAAAGTCAGGAGTGTGGGGGGTCCCTGTGCGAAAAACCCAAATGGTAAGGGTAAGGAGGGACAGGACTCTCACTCTAGGGGGGAAGCTAGGCCACCCAAATGTGACAAGGAGGGTTGGGGAAATCACTGGTGAAACACAAATACTCACAAGACACACAGCTCTTACGCCACATGCTCTCTCTCTCTCTCTCTCTCTCTCTCTCTCTC
>QEPC01006668.1:494945-609250 GCA_003113815.1 Sphenodon punctatus | reverse complement strand
GGGATGCAGGGTGAGTGTGGGTGCGGGGGGGAAGAGCCTAGAGGTGGGTGCGGGGTGGGGGTGGGGAACAGCCTAGGGTGCAGGTGGGGGGAACAGCCTAGGACTAGCCTGACTTATTACATGCCTGAGGAAGAGTCCCAGCATGGCCAGAAAGCTTGCACACTCACCAACAGTAGTTGGTCTAATAAAGAGGTTTGTAATGGAATACTTTGTCTCCATTACAAACCTCTTCGCAGAGTGCTTGACCCAGCCATCCTAAACACCCCCTCCCCCCACACACACCTGGCTGCAGCTCCTCTCCTTCCTGCTACCACCTCTCTGAAAAAGACAGTAGGGGGCACAGGTGACACAGTGAACTTTGTACCTCCTCAGCCACTGGTGGAACTCTTTGGGTGGCCCCAGCTTGAAGCTGAGGGAGCCTGTTCCTGAAAGTTTGCATGCTCTCTCAAACATTACGTGGTCTAGTGAAAGGTGCAAGCTACTTGTCTCCATCCCTTAAATGTAGGCACATAGTTTCTTTCACTCCACTCTGCTGCTCTGTAGTTTTTTCCCCAGCCACTATAATGCCTATACGGTGCCCATTTGCTCCTAGCAGCTTGGGGCTGTGTCTAGGGTAAAGAGCACAAACGCTTGCAAAAAATGCAAAGCAAATGCACCTGTTGTTTGCAAATAACAGACTGCCATCTGCAACACACCTTTCAATGGCATCGACTAGCTAAGGGAGGCTGAATGAACACAGCCAGCAGAGGTGTCAGAAAAGAGCCTGGGGCAGCAAGGCTAGTATCCCAGCTTTAAGAGTGGGCAGCATAAAATGGCACAGCAGCAGAAGTCACAGCTCAGCCTAGGGGGGTGGATGTGAGGGAGGGGAGGAACAGGAATCAGTCTGTGCTTACCTGCTGCAGGCTTCTGCTCTTCTGACTGCACCTTCGCTTTGGGAGGCAATGGGAGCAGAAACTAGGAAGTGCGCGGGTGCAGACTGACTCTCAGGGGACTGAGGCAGGGAGGAAGCATGCATGCGCGCTTCCTCCCTGCCTCAGTCCCCCTAGTCAAGATATGTCACCAGGGCTGTCAGTGCGACCGCCCTGGTGAGATCTTCCATTGCGCCCATTGAGCGCAATGGAAAGGCTAGCCCCTCCCTCCACAGCACGTCCCATGCGTGCTGTGGATGGAGGAGTTCAGCCACCCAAATCACGTTTTCCATAGGAAAACGCTTTGGGCGGCTGATGTTTGAGCCTTCTGTGACCCACTCCTCTGGAGTGGATCCCAGGAGTCAACTAACAGTGCTGCAGCAGCCTCTGCCTTGTCTTTGCTTCAGAGAGGAGGCTGCTGCACCGCTGTTGTCAGTTTTATGTCAGTTTCACTTAAATTGACAACAGCGCTGCAGCAGCCTCCGCTCTGAAGCAAAGGCAAGACAGAGATTGCTGCGGGTGGCGCTTGGAAGCGGCGCAAGGTTTTTTTTCTTTCCCCACAAGCGGCGGTGCGGCGCCTGGTGGGGCGCTTGGGGGTCAGCGCCCCAAACGTCCTGGAAGTCTAGCCATGCCTGAAAGCACTACATTTTTATCTGCTACCAAATAAAACATTAAATCAGCATTAAAACACAGTAAAGATTTTTCCCTTCAGAATCCTAGTTGCAGATGTTTATTTGAATGCATTTTAAAATGCATAAAATATATATTTTTCCTTCCTTTTCTTCTTACTCCAGATATTTCTAGACATTCTCTTTAGCAGTGGTTCTTGCATATGTTACCTGCTCTGATGCCCAGGAGCATAGCTACCCTGGAGCAAAGAAGCTTGGTTGAGCCTAAGCCCTGGACTCCTGGAGGTCATCTATAATCAGCGTGAGCACCACAAGGAATTTTTCAGAGTGGGCAGGAGAGGGATAAGAGCCAATACTCTGCCCTCACCCACTCTAAAAAATTTCTGGTGGTGTTCAGGTCACTTGCAAATGACCCTGCCAAGAAGAAAGTTTTCAGACTGGGCAGGGGTGGAGTGCTGATCCTAAAGACTCTTTATACTTTCTTCCTGGTGGGGCTGCTGCCACTCCAGAGGGCCTCAATGGGAGCTAGGACGGCACCACAACCTTTTCAGGGGGAAGCTGAGGTTGACTGGGAGCCTTGGAAGGGCTGCCATTATGAAGACCCTGCCACCTTGCCCTTAGGAGGTCCATAATTGGGAGATGAGCCTGGGTCCACCACAGCCCTGTTATGCCACTGCTGCTGCCTTAGCAAGCTATTGAACAAAAAGGACTTTAAACCCAATGTATGTTTTCAGATGTACAGCTCCACCTCCTCTCCAGGAAGCCTGTCCCTAACGGCGGGTCACCAGATGTTCAGGCAGAGCAGACTGTGCCTGCTCCAGGGCAGCCCCACCAGCAGCACTCCAGATCATCCTGTAATGCCACCAGAAGACCAGGCCAGCCAAACCTGGGGCACCGACCCAAGGTGGAGCAGAAGTGTGTCTTATGCGCGATGGACCCATTCTGTTGCTCTGTCTCCAGCTGACTGTTGCTTTGGGAAACACCATACTGTTGTGGACACGCTATTCTTCAACTTTATTGGGAGCCAGGGGCTGCTGAATGGGTAGAGTATGGGCTGGGGAACCTTCTGGGTCCATTTAAACCTAGCCCAGGTGGGACACAGGAAGATGTGTGGGTGCACTTCCAAAGAAGCTCTGGGGGTGGCCATCCCCACATCTGTCTGAAACATCCATTCTCACCACAGTTCCCATCCAGGTCATAACATAGTGAATTGGCTTTTTGACTATACCCTAGGCTCTCAAACTGGGGGGTGGACCCCTCAGCGGGATCATGGAAGATACTCCAGGGAGTGTAAGAAGGATCCCATTTGGCAGACACATAGCTTCAAAATAATGGGGTGGGAAGGAGAAGAGAGAGACTAAGAACAAGGCAGCGAAAAATGAGAAGCAATAGGAGGGCAAGACAGGGAAAAGCAAGAGAAGGATCAAGGTGTTTGCACGTGTGTGTGGTGGCAAGAAGGGCCGCAACTACCATAGGCAAGCAGAAAGGAGGGGCACAGAAAAAAGAAAGGTCTGAGAACCACTAGGACTGGCCAAAATTCTTCCATCTACTTTGTTGCTGTTTTTTTTTCCCTTTTAAAGTGTCAATGGGTAAGAACAGCTGAGGCGTGCCATTTGCACTCCAGTCAGGATTGGGTCTGATCGGAGAACAAACATTCATGCAACTGGGTGCCGGTCAGGGCACCACACAAATGTACAGATGGTAAGCCCAATCCCCACGCTACACCCAGAAGCCCACCTCCTCCCATCATGGGCAGCCATGGTGGCCAACGACAGCCGCCATCGATGCCTATCATGGGGGCCACTCTAGAACCTACCACATGTGATGGCCTTCTGTTGTCCAGTAGGGATGGGCGGACACAGTTCAGAAGTTCGGAGTTCGGCCCGAACTCAGCCTGTTCGGACAACCGAACCTGAATCCGAACACGAACTGACTGAACCGAACTCAATTCTGAATGTCAAAATGACCGAACAGTTCGGGTGAGTTCGGGTGGCAAAAATGTGTCACTGGAAGGCAAAACGTGACAGGGAGGGGGAGTCAGTTGAGGAGAAGACTTCCAGGCACCAGGGATGGAGAGGCTTGGAGTAGCAGCCAGACTGCCCAATCACCATCTGTGATTGGACACAGGCTAGGTTGCACGGATTCAATGGGGCTTGCGGTGAGGCGGGTGCAGCAAGAAACAAAACTGATTGCCTCCCCCCTTCCCAAAACCTTCTGAGCTATTCACTGTTCCTGAACACTAGGCGTTTCAGAAGGCTCCCTCTCCCAGCAGTTTTGTTCTCCTCAATCCATTGCCATCCTCCTCCTATTTCACCCATCCAACCCATCTACCTCCATATTATCATTTATTTAGCTTAGCTTAGATACATTTAGGTGTTATTTTTTGTTTTTACCCCTCCCTGTGTTCCCTGTGTTCAATCTTCCTTCCTCCCTCCCCACTCTATTGAATCCTTTCCTTCTCCCTCTTATTCCATCCCTGATTCTCTTCCCCAGTTTTAAATTTTGGATTTATTTAGAGTAGGATTATTATTAGATTGATTTTCATTTCAGTTTTGTACCCCTCCCTGTGTTCTTTGTGTTTCCCCCTGTNCATTCCACCACATCAAGAAACAGCCACTTCAGCCCCAGGACCCGCTATTAGGGTTCTGGAGATACATTACTGGCAGGGAGGGCTGTGGCCAATATCTAAAAGCTGCGACTCCAGCCCAGGACCCAGCGTTGTGGGTATGGTTCCATCATTCCTCACACGGAGGCGATGTCATTTCACTGCATCAAGAAACAGCCACTCCATCCCCAGGACTCTCCGTCAGGGTTCTGGGGCCAAGTTACAGGCAGGGAGGGCTGTGGTTAATATCCAGAAGCTGCCACTCTATCCCCAGGACCCACCATCATGGGTCTGGGGCCATCATTCCTCGCACCGGGCACTGTCATTCCACAACATCAAGAAACAGCCACTCCAGCCCCAGGACCCAATGTCATGGGTCTGGGACCGTCATTCCTCTCACAGGGCACTGTCATTCCACCACATCAAGAAACAGCCACTTCAGCCCCAGGACCCGCTATTAGGGTTCTGGAGATACATTACTGGCAGGGAGGGCTGTGGCCAATATCTAAAAGCTGCGACTCCAGCCCAGGACCCAGCGTTGTGGGTATGGTTCCATCATTCCTCACACGGAGGCGATGTCATTTCACTGCATCAAGAAACAGCCACTCCATCCCCAGGACTCTCCGTCAGGGTTCTGGGGCCAAGTTACAGGCAGGGAGGGCTGTGGTTAATATCCAGAAGCTGCCACTCTATCCCCAGGACCCACCATCATGGGTCTGGGGCCATCATTCCTCGCACCGGGCACTGTCATTCCACAACATCAAGAAACAGCCACTCCAGCCCCAGGACCCAATGTCATGGGTCTGGGACCGTCATTCCTCTCACAGGGCACTGTCATTCCACCACATCAAGAAACAGCCACTTCAGCCCCAGGACCCGCTATTAGGGTTCTGGAGATACATTACTGGCAGGGAGGGCTGTGGCCAATATCTAAAAGCTGCGACTCCAGCCCAGGACCCAGCGTTGTGGGTATGGTTCCATCATTCCTCACACGGAGGCGATGTCATTTCACTGCATCAAGAAACAGCCACTCCATCCCCAGGACTCTCCGTCAGGGTTCTGGGGCCAAGTTACAGGCAGGGAGGGCTGTGGTTAATATCCAGAAGCTGCCACTCTATCCCCAGGACCCACCATCATGGGTCTGGGGCCATCATTCCTCGCACCGGGCACTGTCATTCCACAACATCAAGAAACAGCCACTCCAGCCCCAGGACCCAATGTCATGGGTCTGGGACCGTCATTCCTCTCACAGGGCACTGTCATTCCACCACATCAAGAAACAGCCACTTCAGCCCCAGGACCCGCTATTAGGGTTCTGGAGATACATTACTGGCAGGGAGGGCTGTGGCCAATATCTAAAAGCTGCGACTCCAGCCCAGGACCCAGCGTTGTGGGTATGGTTCCATCATTCCTCACACGGAGGCGATGTCATTTCACTGCATCAAGAAACAGCCACTCCATCCCCAGGACTCTCCGTCAGGGTTCTGGGGCCAAGTTACAGGCAGGGAGGGCTGTGGTTAATATCCAGAAGCTGCCACTCTATCCCCAGGACCCACCATCATGGGTCTGGGGCCATCATTCCTCGCACCGGGCACTGTCATTCCACAACATCAAGAAACAGCCACTCCAGCCCCAGGACCCAATGTCATGGGTCTGGGACCGTCATTCCTCTCACAGGGCGCTGTCATTCCACCACATCAAGAAACAGCCACTTCAGCCCCAGGACCCGCTATTAGGGTTCTGGAGATACATTACTGGCAGGGAGGGCTGTGGCCAATATCTAAAAGCTGCGACTCCAGCCCAGGACCCAGCGTTGTGGGTATGGTGCCATCATTCCTCGCACGGAGGCGATGTCTTTCCACCGCATCAAGAAACAGCCACTCCAGTCCCAGGACACACCGTCAGGGTTCTGGGGCCAAGTTACCAGCAGGGAAGGCTGTGGCCAATATCTAGAAGCTGCCACTCCAGCCCCAGAACCCACCCTCAGGGTTCTTGTGCCCTGTAATTCCGCTCATGGGGCACTGTCATTCCACCTTTTCTTTACACAACCTGCTGTTCAGAGAGAGATAGAGAGAAAGTCTTCACACTGCTAGAAGGAGAGACAGACACACTCCCACCCATGCTGTCACCTGCACTATAGGGCCAGAGAACGAGGGGGGAGAGAGAGAGGTTCCCAGCTAGAACAAGAGAGATGGGGGTTGGAGGGGGAGAGGACAGAGGAAGGTGTATCCAGCTACCCTGGCTGCCACCTGCCAGAACCAGGAAGAACTCCCATCTGTGCTCATGCACCCTGTGCCCATTGCCCACATCCAGCACACAGAAAACCTACCATAATGAGATGGAATATAACACAATGTATTATATGTGCCTGCCTTCCTTCCTGTATGTGTTCCTGTACCTGCTGCTACCACCTATCACATGATTGAATGAAATGTGCCCGATAAGCTTTAGGCTGTCATTCCACTATCCCTGAATCAGTCATGCCCGCCCATCCCAGGAACCATCAACTAGATTCTGGGACCATCATTCCAGTCACTGGGGGCTGCATTCCATTCAACTGCAATCAGAAGCCCGGTATCCGCACGTCAGCCTAACCCCCCAACAGCCTATTCCTCTGCACCCACCCCTGGATGCCCGCTGAAGCTTCTGGAAATAAAAGTCCCTCCGATCACCAGCTCCCGCTGCCTGCTGCCCGGTGCCAAGGAGCCTGTCTCTCTTTCTGTCTGTCACACCCACCCACACAAACACAAGCCCTGCACCTCCTGGGGGGCTGTCTTCAAGCTGAGACCCTGCTGCTGGCACAGCTCATCTTTGGGTTAATAACTATGCTACATGGGGTGGCAGGTGTTGCTGATAGGGATCGACAAGCTGTATGAGATTCTTCCACCTGCCAGCCAGTACTTCAGCACATAGGGATAAAAGATTGGGCAGTTAAGACAAAGCTCATAACAAGAAATACAACAACTTTTATTAAAACTATTTAAATAACAACAACCAAACAACAACAACCAAACAACAACAAACAACATTCTGAAACCAAAAGCAAACATTGAAAGGAAACTTATTAATTAAAATACTAGTCTCTGGGCCTGTTCTGGACATGGGGGAAAGGCAACAGCTGTTGGGGTGCAGTAAAGGGCTCAGGGGAGGCCACCCGAGGTTCTTGCAGCTCATAGCCGTTGGCCACGGCAAACTCAATGGCCCCTTCCATGTCCCGATGCCAGCTGGAGAGCGCCTGGTGGTATAGTTCCAGGTATTCCATCTCAGCGGAGACGTACTGGCCATACACCTCCACCTTCTTCTTCTCCACCAGGAACGCCTGGAACTGCTCCACCAGGAGGTTCTCCATGGTGGCTGCTGTTATCTGCAGGCCGACCATGAAGTCCCGGGTGGGCCTCTCCAACTCAGTCTGAAAGGCCTTGACCTCATCAGACTCCTGGAGCCCGGGGGTCTCCACATCGAGTCTGGGGGGGGGGAGGGCTTCCCGCCCTTCTTCTGGCACTGAGGCTCCACAGCCACACCAGAGTCCTCCTCCTGTTGCCTCACTCTCCTGCCATGTGTTTTCTCAATGTGGGCAATGAGCCCCGATGTGGTCCCCTCTCTTTGCAGCCAGAATCTTTTCTGGCAGATCTAAAAAGAGCATAAGAAGATATAGGAACATAAGAAGTGCCATACTGTGTCAGACCAATGGTCTTTCAATCCCTGCCTGCATTCTGTCTCCACAACTGGGTGGACTGGGTGGCCAATCTCTCTCTGAAAGAAACTTCCATTCCTAACAGGTCATAGGGCAATCCATTCCCTGTTGTTCCAGTCTCCGTGCCTTACCTTGCATGTGGCAATTCCATCACCCTTGTCATAAAACCTCCACACATCTGACTTTGTCCACCTAATGTCTGGGGGTGTCACTGATGACCTCAGCCTAGGGGTCCTCCTTGGCCTGGCACCAGTGCTGGGGCCAGCATCTAATTCCTCACTGAAATGGGAACACATTAAGAACACCAAAGTAATATCATGCATTTATGATGATGCCTATAGTCCTCCCTCCTTGGAGTGCTTGGGGTGCTTGGGATGGTAATGGAGAGACCCTGTCTGGCACGTGCAAATCCTGTCCTCCTTGGGGTGCTAGTAGTGATAGCAATGGACGATGTGACCCTGGCTGGCATGTGCAAATCCTGTCCTCCTTGGGTGCTAATAGCGATGGCAACAGGAGAGGTGACCCTGACTGGCACGTGCAAATCCTGTCCTTCTTTGGGTGCTGCGGAGGGATGAGACCCTTGCTGGCACGTGCAAACCCTGCCCTCCTTGGGGTGCTATGGATGGCAACTGGAAAGACCCTGGTGGCTGGCACATGCAAATCCTGCCCTCCTTTGGGTGCTAGGGGGTGCTAGGGATTGCAACTAGTGGCTGGCACGTGCAAATCCTGCCCTACTTGGGGTGCTAGGGATGGCAATGGGGAGACCCTGGCTGGCTGGCACATGCAAATCCTGCCCTTCTTGGAATGCTGTGGAGGGATGAGACCCTGGCTGGCATGTGCAAACCATGCCGTTCTTTGGGTGCTGCAGAGGGGGGAGACCCAGACTGGCATATGCAAATCCTGCCCTTCTTTGGGTGCTGGGGTGGGATGGCAATGGGGAGATCCTGGCTGGCTGGCACGTACAAATCCTGCCCTTCTTTGGGAGCTAGTAGCGATGGCAACTGGAAGTACCCTTGCTGGAATGTGCAAATCCTGCCCTTATTTGGGGGGGTGTAGGGAATGGGATGGCAACTGGAGAGTGGAGACCCTTGCTAGCCTGGCACATGTTTGGGTGGGGGGGCTGCTTGTGCTCATGCCTGACTGCTGGAAGAGCTCCCCACACTACAGTACCCTCTCTCTCTGTGCCAGACATCCTTTGCTACCCGCTGATGCCCACTGTTTGTGCCTGACTGATGCCCACCACCCATTCACCCACCCGCATGCCAGTGAGCTCACTCTAACGGATAGAGCCTTACGTTTCTTGTCCTCAAAGTAAAAAAAAAGTTTACAAACCTGGCAGCAGTGGCAGCAGCACCTCCTGTGCCCACCGGCTCTGGCTCCTCCTCCACCACCGAAGATCCAGCAGCGGACAGAGGAACCTCTTCCTCCACCACTGGCTCCGCCACCTTGGACTTCCCCCAAGCCCGGTGTTTAATGGTGGTGGCACTGGCCACCTTCTTCTCCATTTTTTTTTTTATAAAAACGTAAAAACACACAGACAACACACACAGCACCCACCAACACTCACCAACCAGCCAAACCAAAACCAACACACACCACACAGCCAAAACACACGAATCACAACCGAACACCCAGCCAGCCACAACACACACGCTCTCACCCATACAAGCTCCGAACGCACTCGAATTTCTGGTTTCCGGCGTGATCACAGGCTCTCGCGATACTTTTTCTGAACACCCGAACTGAACACGACCAGACCGAATGACCGAGCCCGAATGCGGCGAGCGAACTGAACGGGCGAACCGAACGGGTGAACTGACCCGGACTGAACCAAACGGCCTAACCCGAACTGCAATCTGTTTGCCCATCCCTATTGTCCAGGCCTTTCTCTGGGCATGGTAGCAGCTAGCCTGGACTGTGACTCTGGAGGTCTCTTGAGTCAAGCCTGGGCTAGCTACCACCATGCTTGGGGAAACTCTGGGGCAAACATCTGGATGCCCCTTAACAAACATGATGGTGGCCCATGGGCCAAAAAAAGACCACAGCAGGTCACCATCAAGTTTGTTAACAACCAATGTCATGTTTTCTGCATTATATTTCCATACAGAGTAATGTCCCAGTAAAACCACATATTTCAGACCCAAATCCAAGATTTCCTCAAGTTCAGGTATAATTGGCATGATTTGAATCAGGAGATTTGGTCTGAGCCTCTCTCTCAATGAAATAAGAACCAAAAAATCTCTCTTAGTAAACCAAAGTTTATTGCTAGACATTTTCCTAGAGTTCTGTCACCTGTGGAGTGTGTGTGTGTGTGTGGGGGTGGGGGTGGGGAGATGAAGAAATTAGTCAAACTGGGAAGGCCAGACATCTGTACTACAGGCATTGCCATTTTCTACACTGTTTTATAGAAAGCTAAAAAGTCATAGGGAAAAAGTGACAGTGAAGGTCAGTATGTAGAATGAGGAAAACTGATCTCATATTCAGCATAAAAAAAGGAATAATTAATTGTTAATCAATTCTGCGATGTTTTTGTCATAATATGTACTTTATCATGGAGACCAGCATATTCTGCATGTATGTTGTAAATATGCAAAGAGATCATGAGGGGAGATTTTTTTTAAAAAAAACCTCAAGATGACAACGGAGCAACCAAATGCTTTCTGATAAATCTTACCTTCTGCATCTTCCTTTCTGTCCCCCCTGAATTTGGAAAGGTTTTTTCACTTGCAGATACTTCTTTCTCTCCTTTATACACAGTGGGATCTATTGAAGGTTTCAACATCTGCCCGCTGCTGTTGCAGGTTTGCTCACATTCTCCCCTGTCCGGTTGGTTCCTTAAGAGCTCAGCTGTGGGGACTCTGCGGTGTGTGGCCTATTGTGGTCAGACTTGTGGAGATTGGGCACAGCTTGCAGGTTAGGACTCTGTGGGCTCCCCAAGGAGTAAAACACACACACCCCGAGCCTAGTAGACAGCCTCACTGAGCCTTCCTCCTCCTGCAGGCCTGTATTCGGGGGAGGATGCAGCTGGGAACTTCTGCCACCACTCCCCCATGCAAGTCCTTACTCCATGGGGAAGATTGAGGAATGAGAACTTCCAGTTGTCCTACCCATCACCCCACAAGCCTAACTTCTGACATCCACCACTCATCTCCCTGTATGACCCTATAATACTGGAGGTAGGGCAGGCAGATTTGTTACTGAGGCTGTACATTACTTCCAAGCATTTGTTCCTTAATTATTTACTATGGCTTGCATTATTCTTGATCTTCTGTTGGTAATAGATGTTAAATTCTTCTTTCTTTGGAACAGACCAGGACTATAGCATTAGCTAACCACTGGAATCAATACAGAGAAGTGAATTGCCATGCTGAAGAGATATAGCACAACATTCTCATTCCTTTTCATCTGCTAACAGTCAATGTTGACTTTTTGACACAACAGAGCAATTTCTTAAAAGCCACAACTTGATAGAAACCAGCTAACCTCAAGAAACTGAAAAGAATGAAATAAGAGCACCAGATGCTATTCAATTTTTGACAGTATGATCTGATGGATCCATACACTCTGGAGAGGGACACAAATACAAAAGCATGATATAGCTTCCCAGCTAGGTGCTTAGGGTTTGTTTAGCAAAACACTAGCTTTTGCTAAGTTTTAAATCCAAGCAATCTAGTTCATGGTTTTCGGTAGACAAGAAGAGACAGAAAAACCCAGGCTCCTTTCCTTTGATTTTCAGAAGAAATTGTATAAGAATCTTGGGTTAATCTAGATTTTAACTTGCTAAATTGCTGCATGTTTGATATAATTTGGGGGGGGGGGGGTACTTTTACCAATCTGGAAGATCTAATTAGTTTACCATATGGATTATAGGAGTTTCAGAATGGATGAGAGGTTGGAGATAAAAAGAAATCTGAATAATGTGTCCTGTAAAATCTATCTGCTAAAGTATCAGCATTTTAAATTTGACAATTTATCAGGTTTCATTGAAACATTAAACTGAATACTAATTTTTTTCCTTTTAAATAAGAGCTGATGCAGACTTTTGAAATTATTTTAAATGCAAAGCTGACATAGCATTTTCATAAGAGGATGACTACATGAATACTGAACTCCACTTTAGTGCAGAGTTAACAAAAGTAACTACTCCACAAAGGTTAGCATGTATGTAAATATGTTCAGATCCCTGCAGTTATTAACCCCTGTTGTCACAGGAGTTGGAACCGTACTCCAAACCAACCATGCAGTCGTTTGTTTGTACCTTACCTCAGTATAAGGTCTGGATCAGTCACTCTACATTCCACTCATTTACTCTAATAAAAGACACATCCCACAAAGCCTCACTGACAGGTAAGAGCAGTCCATATCACAGCAAGAGAAATTAATGACTACAATGAATGTATATGATTTTCTGAGCAGTAAATAACTGCTCACTGAGTACCACTGTGGCTAATTATTGGGGGCTGGACTAGATACTCTTTGATACACCTTCCATCCCAACAATTCTATGAGGTCAAAGACATATTTCGGCTGGAGGGTTCTCAAATGGATCCAATTAGATTCTAATTAAATGTCAAAGCAGTGGATGAATCATATACTGTGCACTTATGTGGTAAATACTGGTTCTCATTGGATTAATTTTAAATTCGATTCATTTTAAATCAGGAAACAGTCATTTTAGGAACAAAGAGATTGGCCACGCGCTGTCTCATACCTGGTCATTTTTAAAGTAGGTTTAAAAGCTTGGGAATCAAAATGGTCTCAATTTTACACCTACCTTGCACTAGTGTAAATGATAATGCCAGGGCAGAAAAGAGTCTTCAGATGTGATTGGTTTATGGGGAACACACACACACACACACACACACACACACATGTAATCTGAAATAAATATGTAACTGCACAGCATCATTTGAAACAGGCTAAAACTGGAAGGGGGTTGGGAATCACCCTGTCCATTGGTTACTGATGCATAAAGAACTCCCAAGGGCAAAAGTCTGTGCTGAAGATAGTTATCTTTACGCTGTCTTGTGAAATAACGTGAAGGCTGAATCATACTATACTCAGTAGGTCCTCAAATAATTATAGATCATGGTTCTATAGGCACAGAATTCCATTGAAGTTAGTGGGAGTATACATGGTTATGAGAAAGTGGTTTGCAGAGTCAGGCTCCATGCTGTCCTCATTCTTCAGAAATAAAATCCACAATACAGTCCCCTTGTCCATAGCAATAGCTCTCTAAATCCTCTTCCAATTTGATAGTTTTTGACTTTCTGAATACTGAAATGAATGGAAGGAGTCCAATCGATTTTGAAGTCCTTTTTATCAGACCACTAGTGTCTCTCAATAGCATTCCAAATTTAGATGTGTGTTTGACAGTTGTTATAAACAGAGCCAACCTCAGAACTTACTCCTGGGAAGACAGGAGCAAGGAATAGGGCTATGTTGGAAAGAGGTGGGAAAGCCCCTTCCCTCCATTACTTTCTGACATGGCCATGGCCATTTCCAAACCGTGGGACACCACAACGTTCAGTAAGGAGTGTGGCCCTGTAGGAAAGGACCAGGCAAAGCCCTTTATTCCTGTTCATTTGTTGGTGCATCTGGAAAGAGACAAGAACTCAAGGTTGGATTTTTAACCGCTGCACTCTTCATTCAAATTATAATTAAGCTAGATGGGATAATTGCCAATAAGCAATTGGGTCCAGTACTCTAAAACCACTAACAGGTTATCATATAACTGATGGGACTTGGCCTGGATGTGCCCTCCTGTGCCAGCCTCACTTTACAACAACATTTTCCCTTTGCTCTCCGGTCGGAGGCCGTGGCAGAAGGGGTCAGTGTCCAGGAGTAAGGATGTGGTGCCAAAGGCTGGGGACTGTGCCTGTCCCTGCCCTCCTTCTGAAGACAGCCCTCCCAGGGATGCTACCCCGGTGCGTGCCATGCTCTGCTTCCGCACCAGGTGTTGCTTCCCCATCTCTTAGGAAGATGACTACTTAATTATCTATTATAACAGCATAAACAGTATAATAGTACTGGACCCCTGCCACTAAGGGGCCACTGATGCATGAATACGACGGGCCTGACCCACACACATGCCTAAGTCAAACTCAGAACTCCAACCAGCTTCGCTTTCAGTGAAGTCAAATAACAATTATTACCTTCCGGGGACAAGTGCACTGCATCAAAGTGGTAGAGCTTGGGGGACCTATGGGTTATCTCATGGTGTAAGATCCATTGCACCCCCTCCCCCCAAGGCAGATTCACTTCCCTATTTCCCTATTGATGTTCCGCTGGGTTTTGTCAACTTTCCCGGGGTGTATAGCCGTATCACATTTTATCATAGCCACCGGGTCAGTCCAGATGATAGTAGCATTGGGGGGAAACTTCTCTACCTCCAGGAGGTTGGCCTTGATGTGAACCACCTTTGTCTTTGGTATGTCATTCTCCCCTAAGTGGATTATCACAAAGTCTGGTGGTCTGGCAGCTTCCGCCACCCTGAGGGTGGGAAGCAACTGATGCCAATGCATCCCACTCTGCCCCATCCAGCGAATCTCCGCTCAGGTGGACAGGCTCAACTGGGATTCCCAGAAGGACTGGCCTGCTGCCTTCCCAGCCCAATGCACTAAGCTGTGGACGATGATCCAAATCAGGCTTCTGCGGGGGAAACTAGCAGAACCTGGATGCACAGACAGAATATACAAAGTTAGTGTGCTGGATCCTGAACACAGGTTTGGTATGCTCAGGAGCACCACTGCCCCACAGCCCGTATGTCGTGTTCCAGGAGGCTGGCCACTGTGGCAAAGCAAGCCACTCCTATTTGAAAGGAATGGGAGCATTAGCCATAAGGGGGGGAGGCCGTGGTAATGCAAAGTGTTCCACAGCACCACTGTAAATTGTTACCTGGTGGGGCGGGGACCACCTGCATGGCTGGAAAAAAACCCTGGATGAGATATTCTTCAATGACATGGACCAGGCACAGCTTAGGAAAGCTGGCCCTGTAAAAGGTAACCACCTGAACTCTGCCTCTCAGATCTGTCTTGGGCCATCTCAGTCACAAGCGGAAGGGCTGGTGGTCCACCTTCACATCATCAATGGAGAGCGCCCTCCCCGTGCTATTTCACCCAGACTTGGCAAAAATCTCGCTTACTCAGAAAGCTCAAAAAAAGGCTACCTTGAATGCTGTTGTGAAAAGCATTACTTCAAAAGGGTCAAAACAAACTTGTGGAAGGGCAACAGTTATTCTAAGAAGGAGGGGTGGGGTGATGAGGACCCTAATTTCCCACTGTTTGATCAACTCTCCAGCATTCTCCTGGTGAAGAAACCTCTATCAGGTGAGGGAGAACCAGCCGGGCTGCTCATGAAACCCAGGGCAGAGATCTTACTCGCAATAGTCCGTACTGATGCACCCTGACACCTCAGGGCCAGGGCAAATTGTAGCATCTGTGATTCAGGGGATAGAGAAACCAGCCCCCAGCTGCATCAGGCTCAACATTCTTGAAATTCCCTGAAAGCCCTGCTGTACACTTCCTGGGTTTGAACCACCAAGGATCCTTGTATGATGTTGTACAGCTCTAGGATCCAAGACTCCACATTGCTTGTGGTAAGGGTTCTGGGGTCAGTCTGGCTCCAGGTGCCTGCGAGTGAAAACACTCCATCTGCAAGTTAGAGAGGGTATTGACTACTCAGTTACTAAGGCCAGGCACGTGCTTAGTGACAAACAATATGTTATGTCTCAAGCAGGCCAGAAAAATGCCCTAACTAACTTCATGACTCCGGGGCGGGGTGGTGGTGGTGGATCTTGAGGACAGGGAGTTAACGATGTGGACGGCTGCCATGTTATCACAGCAGAAGAGGATGGAGTGGTTTATGAATTCTACCGCCCAAAGGTGGACAACTAGCATGATTGGAAAAAACTCCAGAAATGTCAGGTCCCTGGTGATCCCTTGCTCCGTCCATTCTGGCGTCCATGGGGCAGCACACCACCTGGTCTTAAAATACACCATGAAGCCAACACCCCCAACTCCGGATCTGAGTGGACCTGCAGTTCAGCCTCCAGTAGGAGTTGCTCCCATGAGAAACTGACCCCGTTGAAACCTTCAAAGAACTCCGGCCAGGTCCAGATGTCATCTTTCATCTCCTAAGTGACCCTGATACGATGGTACGTGGGGATGTTACCCCCAAGCTTGGCGGATAAGCAGCAGGAAAGCCCGGACAGTAGCCAACAGGCTCTAGCCTCTAGATCATCTGCCACCCTTTGGAAAGTCTCCATCAGCCCAGCACATTCCTGCTTCCCAGCCCTGCCTAAGAAGAGGAAACCATCAAGATATTTAGTGACTCCCTCCACCTCTTTCATGTGCTGTCAGACTACTCATTAGACCAAGGAACTGAAACACTCAAAAGCTGAGCACGAGGTGAGTAGCCCATAGGCATTGCATGGTCAAAATAATACTGGTCATGGAAATGGAACCCAAGGAGATGAACATTTTTGGGGTGGACCGGCAGCAGTTGAAAGGAAGATTTTATGTCGCTCTTGGCGAGCAAGGCTCCATGGCCTGCATCCTTAAACCAATTGCACCACTGTGGTAAATGGAACGTAGTGGATCTCTGTGAACTCTTTTGGGATGGCGTCATTGACTGACCTTTCTCGTCGGTGGGACAAATGGTGGATTAAACTAAATTCCCCGGAGGCCTTGTTTGGTACCACCCCCAATGGAGAGATCACCAGGTCTGGGAAAGGCAGAGCAGGGAACAGGCCCGCCACTATACCTTCTCCTACTTTGTTATCCAACTTTGCCTGGACAACCGCTTACATCCCTGCAACAGATTTGAGTTTCAGGGCTATCCTAGTTTGCTGGACACCAAAAGTGGGGATCTTAAAGCCTTCCCAGAAACCTGTCACTATGTAGGCCCCCTCCTCCTTGTTAGGGTTAAACTAAGCACCCACTTTAACCTCTCAGCTCTGATCAGGGTTGGGTCTCTTTCCCATGCTCCTGCCCTGCTGTCACCCTTGATTTCCCTTACCTTGGGGACCCAGGTGGTTCCTCCTTTTCACCCAAGACTGCCTCCTGTTGTTAGAGGATGCTGTGGTGTGGTACACACTGCAAATGGCACAGGCATGGCAAAATCTACATCCATTGCATCTGCACAGACTTTCCCTGAGCCCAGGACCATGAATGCCGCTGAATGCTGCCACACTGATGGAGCAGGTGGAGAAGCAGATTCTAGCTCCTGCTTCAGAATGAGGAGAGAGCCTCCAAGTGGGCGGGGAAGCCCCTCCTCTCAGGGGGAGAGCCCTCCGAAGCCTCCATAGTGGATTGGCTGTCAGACCTGTTGCCCGGGGCAAACTACGCCGGACCCGGCTACTCCCCCCCCATCCCAGCCTCCCCACCTCTTGCTCCTGTTGCAGCAGCAATTGCTGCATCAGGCAATGCAGGCCGTTCCCACCATTGTCTCTGCTTGTAAAGGAGTGTGACAAGGGGCCCACTGGATGCTATTACTGGAAGGCCAAGGGCTATTTTATTGTGATCCTGTCCCCACACAAGAAGGCCTCAGAAGGGGAGGGGCCAGGCAGATGTCAGGGGTTTACAACTGCATCCCCTTGCTTCAAAACACCTATGTACCTATTTTTTAGATTTAATTTAGGTTTTTTTACATTTAGTTTAGTATTTGATAAAGGAAGTGCTTAATTTTTCAAAACCATTAAAAAAAATTTTTAAATGTCAGCTCTCAAAAAATATCCAGATATCCCTATCCCTTGACCCTGGAAGACTTGGAATGGGATTCAGAGTGGATGGTGAAACTACCCTGCCATGTCGAATGACTACACCAGTGTCTTTCCCCATCCATACTTTGCCAGCCCTTTCTCAGGACTAGATTAATTTGAAGGGGAACAAGGCTGGGGATGACTGCTGCTGCTGTCACTGATCAGCTTCTGGATTACCAATTCACTCCATGGCCTCTGCCCGTTGTGGGACTCCATCCTCTTCCAGATGTCTTGGGAGCTCTGGAGGGAGTCCAGTCTCTGCCTTATGATCCCAGGTGGCAACACCACAGCAGCGAATGGCACAGGGAGAAAATTTAGACATTTGTATGTGCATGAGGCACCTTACCTTTCCAAACAAGAACCTCAAAGGGTGGTTCTGGATGAGGGTTTGCTGACAAACTGAATCCAGACAAGACTGAGGTGATGATGGTTGGCCAGCCTTGTGGTCTGGAGAGGATTGGGACTCCTCTTATTAATGGGGTCTGGCCTCCTCTGGTCAATTGGGTTCATAGTCTTGGAGTGCCTCTGGACACCTTGCTGCACCTGAATTGTTGGGTTGCAGTGGTGGCCAGGAGCGCTGTTCACCAACTCCATCTTTGTGAGGAGGCTGTGGCCTTTTCTTTCTGATTTGGATCTGACTACTATCATCCATGTTTTCATAACCTCAAGGCTAGATTATAGCAACATGCTCTACATGGGGCTGCACTTGATGACTGTCTGGAAGCTGTCCGGAGGTGGGACTCCGGGAGCACATTACACCAGTGTCTGTTGTCTGCATTGGGTCCCTATAGCTTTCTGGGCACAATTCAAAGTGCTGGGTTTGACCTTTAAAACCCTAAATGGTGTGGGCCCCATATATCTGAGAGACCACCTGTTCTTCGATGTCCCATTGCAGTCTCTGTGATCAGCCAGGTGTGCCTCTCTGTGGGTTCCATCTGTTAGCCTTGTTCATATGGTGAGGGCTTGCAGAGAGGCATTCTTGACTGCTGCCCCAATTCTATTGATCTTCCTTCCCCCAGAGGTCTGGTTGAGCCCGAGTGTCTTCCAGAGGTGGTGTAAAAATGTCCTGTTTGTAAGGGCATTTGGTGGGCAGGGATAGTGGATGGAGGGTTTGGGGTATAGTTGTGAGGGGAGTTGGATGTGGAGAATGGAGAGGTGTTATTGGCTGTGTTTTGTGGGGGGTTGTGGGAGGGTTGGATATAGGGCATTCTTTACACACCTTAAAGTACTGGTCTTTCAATCTTCTGGGAAGAGATGGGCGAACAGAACCGAGTTCAGAAATTTGGTTCGGTTCGGTTCGGTTCAAAAATTTAGTTTGGTTTGGAAGTTTGGTTCTGTCGACCAAACTATTCGAATTCGGTTTGAACTCCAAAATTCCGAACAGAGTTCGGAAATTCAAACCCCATTGAACTAAATGGAATATTATCTTTTAGGGATGGCGAACAGAGTTGAGTTCAGAAATTCGGTTCAGTTTGGTTTAAAAATTGAGTTCGGTTCGGAAGTTCGGTTCGGTTGACCGAACTGGTTGAGTTCGGTCCGAACTCCGAACTTCCGAACCACGTTCGCCCATCCCTACTTCTGGGTTTCCAAGTCACCAAGCAAGTTCTGGATGCATTCTTCACACACACACACACACACACACACACACACACACACACACACAAACTACCCTGAGGCAGTTCCTGGTTGCATTCTTCACACAAACACCACCCCGGGGCATCCTAAAGTAGCCACAGCTGTAGATGTGAGGGGCTGCCATAGAACCCAAGTGACTACAGCTGCCTGGAGCAAAGCAGTCAACCAGGAGATTTTTTTACACAAAGTTCTGGGAAAAGTTCTATGTAGAAGTTCAAAGAGTCCGATGTTTAAGATCTGGGTGAGTGATTTAGACACACAGAAAGTTCCGGATGTAACAGCAAACATGCAGGAAAATGTGTGTGTAAAAACACACATAGTGAGCTGCCTTGAACTTTTTTTAGGGAAGGTCAGGATAAAAATTTAACTAAATAAATAAAAGTTGAAATCTCACCTCCTACTGCCTGTGTTTTGTACTGTCAGGCATCCTCCCTCATGCTCTCTCCTGAGTGCAACAGCAGGTGGAGAGCTTCTGCGGTTGCTAAGCATAGTGAGAAGAAAGAAAAAAACTGGAGACTTCCCTCCTTCCCCTTGATAACAGCTATGTGGAAGGCACACCCTCCAACATTTGGCAGGCAAATATAGGTACCCTTCATGCCATCCCTAATTTGTATAAATGTGCATGTGCTAATGTAATAAGTCCATTGACTAAGTTTGGGGCTGAGCTAGAAAATAAGAATGTCTCTGTGAGAGGCTTTGAGCACATGCATGTTTGTATGGGCAGGACTGATGATTTGAGTTACAACTCAGCTTGTTAAAAATTCAAAATTCTCAAATGGGTGCATGGACTTTGGTTCTAAAGTTTTAGTTTCAAAGTCACTCAGACGATCACAGGTAGAAGTAGTGCCAGCCCCTTTCAGCACACTACAGAATCATCTTTCACAAACACACACCTGAGTGTTGTCTTTCTTTGTTCTTTGATAACAAAGCTTATCCAAAACTCTTTAAAGTGAAAAAAGGTGCCTCACCCATCAGCACTGAGTGGCAGCTCTTTCTCCTGCTGGATTAAAGAGGTGTTAATGACTCCCTTTATCTGCTGAATCCTGTATAAAGCTTACATTGCTGGGGGCCCTATACAAGAAAACAAACCATGTTTCTGTACCAGCAGGCAAAACAATACTATTGGAAGGTATAGGAAGGGCAGGGGACACATATCCACACACATGGTGTCTTTCTTAAAACTGGAGGCTACTCTGTGGGGGACCTGTGCAGAATCTGTCTTTAGCAGCTAAGCACTGGCAAACATTTGCATAGTAACAAATGTGTTCCATGACACTACCCTAGGAGTGTAGTGCTAGTTACCATGGAGTGAGAGGGCTCAGTGAGCCCAGGCCCTGGATTCTAAGGGGTCCTTTTTGAAGCAGGCTAAATGCCACTTGATAATTTTCTGAGTGGGTAGAGAAGGGAGCAAGGCGAACGCTCTTCCCCTGCCCACTCTGAAAACCTTCTAAAGGCACTTAAGCTGCTGGCAGAGGGGCCCACCAAGTGGGCAGGGGTGGAATACTGCCCCTGTCCCTCCCCATACGTAAAACTTCCTTCCTGGTGGGGTTGCTGCCTCTCTGGGGTGAGAAGACTTACTGGGAACGAGTGAGGGGAGGGCTACCATTTAGGGAGATCCTTGCCTTTGGGGGGCAGGGCATAAATTGGGACATGAACCCAGGCTCACCATGACTTTGTTACATAACTGCACTTCCCAGTCACTTCTGAGAGGGCAGAGTCATGTTTGTTAACATACTTTGCCAAATAGCTGGTGGGCACTTGCAGCACCCTCCTTCCCCATCCGTGTCAAAGGTGAGGTTGGGGATGAGGTTTATAGGGATGGGCAAACAGAACACTGTTTGGATGTTTGGACATTCAGCCATTCGGTTTGAAACCCGAGTTCGGGTTCACCTATTCGGTTTGGCTGAAGTCGGCCGAATATTAAAAAAAGTGCTACAGAAACCAATTTTTTTTGGTACTGGTATATTTGGCCCTGAAACCACCCCTGGTGTCTACCACTGGTGCCAGGAAGTCTGCTCATCAGCTGCCTCCCCCTTCCAGTCATGTTTTTCCCACCCAATGTCACATTTTTCCTGACCCTGAACTCATCCAAACTCATCCGAACTTTTCCGAACTGTTCGGCCATTCGAACATTCAGTTCGGTCATCCGAACAGGCCGAGTTCGGCCCGAACTCTGAACATCCGAACCACGTTCGCACATCCCTAGAGGCTGATGCTTCTGCATTCAACCATGGGTGGCATCTTCTAGAGTAGCAGCAGTGACAGAGGCTCTGGAATAGGGGCCAAAGCTTTACCCTGACTTGAAAACACTTGTTGGTACTGAGCCTAGCAAGCTCTGGGGAAAGCTAAAGCTCTCTGGATAGAGTGGTTTCCTTTGACACAAATAAACATGTAACCCAGAACATGACACAAAGGGTGCTTTTAGCCGCACCAGCCCAATTCACCCCCAGGTGGCCCATCCATCTAAAGGCACCTGCCAGATGTGCAGGCGAAGCAGGCTCAGAGCAGGTTGTGCCTGTTCAGGGGAAGCCCTGCCAGTGGTGATCCAGAAGATCCCAGAGCACCAGTGGCAGAGCAGACTGGTCAAACTCAGCACACCACTCCAAAGCGGAGCAGCAGTTCATCTGATGTATGGACCAACACTGCTTCTGGCCATTGCCCTGGGCAACACCATGTGTTTTGGATGCTCTAGCCCACAACTCTATGGTGTATGAGTGTGTGTGCTGCAGGCCAGGGAACCTGCCAGTGCATGGGGCTGGGAGGAGGAAGACACAGGTGTGCACCCCCGGAGCAGCTCCAAGGGTTGACAGCCTCACGTCTGTCTGCAAACACACAATGTAAAAAAAAATTGACACAGTTGGTATCTTTGGAAGCTGTCTGAACAGAAAACCCACAGCTGGTATCTTTGGAAGCTGTCTGAACAGAAAACGCTACCTGCCAGACAATTGCTCTTTGAAGACAGGCTGAAAGAAGGGAAAAGACACCATGCTCACTCGCTGATTGTTGGAGCAAATGAAAGGCTTTGCAGCAGCTGACTTTTGTAAGAAAAAGAAAATCTGTGCAACCTCTGAGCTCCATCCTATTAACCAGCATTCCACTGAATTCTGTGAGAAGGAATGAAAACCTCTGATCTAACTGTACAGATAGAAAACTGATATTTTATTTATATATGATAGAAGATATATCATGTCGGTGAATAAAGTTCAAAAACTATCTAAATCTCCTTGAAAATGAACCATTTATATAGTGGTTGGATTCATGAAGCTGGTTTTACTGATGAACGCCTGCTGCAGTACTGGGTGTATTTAAAATAAAGTGGAGTCGAATATGAGGATATGTTCGTATATTTGTAGACACAAGCAAAGAGCCAAATATTTTTTTTGTCAGTATGAGATATCTGCACATTCATTATTTTTTGTATCTTGTTCTGGTATTTTTGGTTACATCACTGTTTCAGGTTTGGTACTTTGCTTCATTGGGTAATTTCAGACGTTACGCCACCACGGTCAATCACGGTGAATCCCCCTATGGTGATCATGGTGGCGTAATATCTGTAAAAGAGATTCCCACCAGATCTTCACCCCTGGCGGGAATCTCTTTGACCACACTTCCAGCCGTCCAGCCACCCAGAGCTCCAGAAGCGTGGTCAAAGCGATTCCCGCTGGGGGTGAACACCCAGCGGGAATCACTTTTTGGGCCAACAGACATCACATTACCACAGTCAATCATGGGGGGATTCACCGTGATTGACTGTGGTAACGTCACGTCTGTTACAGCCCCACGGCCCGGAATCGGTGGACGTTACCGCCACCAATTCTGGGCCATCGTCCAGACCCTGGGAGGTGGGTGGGCACAGCGGCCACATTGGCTGCTGCCTCCGTCCATCTTCCAGAGGGCGGGCAGCCTGGGGAGCATGGGGGGGCGTGGCTTTGCGGCCGCATGTTGCACCGAACAGTCCCTCCCCCGATTCCGCTCTGGAATCCGCCGGCATGTCTGTTGACCGGCCGGTGTGATTCCGGAGGGGGGTGATTTCATGATTCCATGCCGTGGCAGGGAGCTGCCATGGCAAGTCTGAAATTACCCATTGATGAATGCTATGTTACATAGCAGTGCCATTGCACTATTATGCTTGTACACTACTGTGGTGCACAATTGCCCCATTATGCGCCATACCATTGCACAATGATACAGGTACAAAGTGAACAAAATATCAAAAATAAAATACTGGAGTAATCAGAATACCAAAATGAAGTAACCACAGTAGAGTCACCAAAGTACAAAAACCAAAATGGGTGAAACAAATATCCAAATCCTGTGTTCACACTGATTATTACTTACCTCATCAATTCTGCAAGTTGTTTCAGACTATGGCCCATTTCACACATAACATCCCCCACCCCATGGCCACATGTGGGAATGGAGGAGGAGGGGACACCTGTGTGACCGCTGCAGTGCATGGGTGGGGGTGCATATGCACACCCGCGCTCCACCCATTACCCACACATGGAGCCATTCATCAAAACAGCGATGGCTCTGTGCATGGAGGTCAGTGGAGATGGGTGTGCATCTCTGTAACAACCGCTGACATGTCACACACGCAACATGGTGCACACCCATCTCCACCCCCACCCCAGACCATTTGAAAAGGGCCTACAATGTTTTCAAAATGCTTGTAGTTGAGTCAGACAAAAGTCAAATGGTTATTGAGTCTATGGACAGATATGCTTGAGAACATTTCATTTTAAAATAAACAAAGAAGAAATATTTACATGAATGTTTACATGTCAGATGTTATGCAAAAAATGTTATTACCTACACGAAATCCCTTTCTTTTGAACATGACTGATTTAGACAAACTCAGTCTTTATTTGACATGGAGAAATTAAAATTGTAAGAAAAGAATTGTACCACAATTCACTTCAGGCTACTGCAAGTTTCTTTGTTTATTCTCCTTCTGACAGGATTTTATGCTGTGTTCTCAATGCAGTTTTTCAAAAATAACCCATTGTGACACATCTAAAATGTCTCTGAGATAGAGATCCATGTCTTAGATTTTATCCTCCAAAAGAAGATACTGTTTCACTATTATTATTATTATTATTATGGCTATCGGTTTTTTCTTGTTCTCTAGCCATTAGCCATGCTTGGTCAGTAAACAGGATTATATATATTATATAAAATATTTTCACATACATTTTCAGTTGAGTGTGTCTATAACACACATCTTAGTGTAGGCTTTCATTTCACCATACGTTCTGTTACATAATTGTGTTAACACAGGCCTTATCTTCCTCATTCAGACCTGGGAGCAGAATGACAACATTCTTTCAAGGATTATCCTATTAATTTTTATTACATTGTTGTTCAATGTTTATTACGTACCTGTTTATTGTAAAGAATTCCAAGAAGCTGACATTTGTAAGGTAGGTGGTTTCAGAGAATAGATAAAAATCTTTATATAAGAAAGAATGTGAGGAGATCATACAGGTCAAGTATATTACATGACAATTAAGTATAAAAAGCAGAGCTTTATGCTTCTGTTCTCGGTGGTTATGACAGACAGTAAGCATAAAATGCCATTAGTTAAAAACACGTTTTATAGAACGCACCTCTATTCCTTATGAACACAAGAGTTGGCTTAATTCTTTTATACCAGTTTATACACACTCCTCTTGGGGTTTGTCAAAACACGAGTCTAGGTGTGTTCTTAAAACAATGTAAATTGTTTTGAGTAGGTAGGCTGTTGGTACCTGGCTGTTGGGCCAGGACCATCCCCAGCCCCCCACAGGCAAGGCGGGAGGGGGCCCCTCCCCAGGTTGCCCAACTGCACAACCCTAAACCCACAACCCCCCCTCCTCACCTGCAGGCCACGGAACACCCCGGGACCAGACCCAGGTGACCGAGCAGGCAGCCACTGAGGGGTGGGGAGGGGCTGGGTGAGATGCCTGGGGGCCCGAGGGGCCCCTGCCCCATCCCGGGCAGGGGGCAGGGGCCCGGGGCAGGATCGGACTCACCCTCCATACCAACAGGGCAACCCCAACAGCCAGCGTCCCCAGGGCCTGTGGCTCCAGTGCAGCGCATGAGGGAGTACCGGGCATGGGTCCACAGATGGAGGAAGGAACAGGTGGAGGAGATCGTCCAGACCTTGGCGGAACAGGGGGAGAGGATGATAGTGGCTGTGGACTGGATGGAGGCGGCCATCGAGCGGTCCCTGGAGTGGGTGGAGGCGAGGGACAGGAGGTTCCAGGCCGAGGTGCACCTGGAACAGAGGCAGGAGCACCGGGAACACAGCAGGCAGGTGGAGGCACTCGGGAGGCTGGAGCAGGCTATCACAGGCATGGTATGGGAGCACTCAGCGAAGATGGATAGGTCCCACGATATTGCACGATGTCCACCTATGTGATGGCAGGAGCACCCCCAGGCACCCTGCTTTCCCAGGTCCCAATGCTGGGACCCTCAGCAGCCCCACCCTCTGCCCAGGTTCCCCAGCCACCCCCACGCCCTCAGGTGCCACGCATCCACCTCCCGGTGTCCCCTACGCTCCAGAGGGTGCAGCCTCCCAGGGGGCCAGCTTGGGTCCCGGCCCACCCCTCCCCTCCCCCCCACTGGCGGCCCCCCTGCCAGACCAGGAGGTGGCACAGGACACTGCAGGGAACATGGACAGCAGGGGGGAGGAAAGCTCCCAGGGCTCCATGGCCCCTGCCGGGCGCTCACAGGGATGACCAAGGAAATGAGGGGGAGTGGGGGGAAGGGGTGGGAGGAGGAGGGCAGTGTGATGGGGGCACTGTAGGGGACAGGGCACAACCTGGGTGGAGGGTCAGGGTGGAAGTGTACACGTGGGTGCAATAAATGGTGCTTGCACTATAATGGCTGCTGGGCCCATTTGTGGGTGGGGGGGCAACCGTGCAGGGGCATGGCCAAGGTACCCCAGGGGGTGGGCCTGGAGGGGAAGTCCTCACACCTGGGCCCCCCGGGCGATATGTCTCGCCAGGGCATCCTGGATCTGCTTTGCATAACGGAACTCCCTGGGGTTCTCAGCGTTCACGTACAGGGGCACCGGACCGGGGTCCCGGTGGGGCTCGGGGTACTCCAGGGATGCCCCCTCCATCTTGCATACATTGTGGAACACACAACAGGCACCGATCACCATGGCCAAGGTCGCCACGGTGTAATCAAGCCGGCCAGAAATGCTCCTCCAGCGCTGCTTGAGGGCCCCAAAGGCACGCTCCACCATGGTCCGGCTGGAACACAGGCAGGTATTGTATAGCATTGCCGCAGGGGTCCGCGGTACAGGGTAGACTTTCATCAACCACCAGGTCAGGGGGTAGGCAGGGTCCCTCAGGATACAGGGGGGCATCGGGACCCCCTCGATCCAGCTCATGCCCATGTCAGCAAAGTCCCCCATGAACATCCTGGCATAGAAGGGGGAGATGGTCATGATCCTGGCATTGTGACTGTGGCCGGAGTTGCCCATGTAGATGTCTATGAACCGGCCCCGGTGATCCACCACCCCCTGCAGCTGCAGGGAGTAATACCCATGCCTGTTCACATACTCTAGCGCCTCCGCAGAGGAGGGGTGGAGTATCTCTATGTGGGTGCCGTCCACGGCACCCATGCAGTTGGGGAAGCCTCCAGCCATGAATCCCGCCATCACGGCCCCCTGGTCCACCAGCTGGATCGTTCTGTCCAGGAGCACACCCTCCACTGACTCGCACACATCCCGGAGGATACAGGTGACAGTGCTGAACCCTACCCTGAAGTGCTGGGACACGGACCGGCAGGAATCGGGCGTTGCTAGGGCCCAGACCCCTATTGCCACCCACTGGACCATGGGGATGTGGATCCGCATGGAGGTGTGCTGATGCTCCAGCCAGGGTGTAAGGAGTTCCGCTAGGCAGAGCAGGGTGCGCTTCTCCATCCTGAAGTGGTCCCTCTAGGCTGGCTCTTCCCACTGGGCCAGCGCCCTATCCCACCAAGTCTATGGGTGCTCTGCAACCCATAGGCGTCTGTCAATGGGCATAGCAAGCAGGGCTGCCTGGTGCATGATCTCTCTTGCCCACAGGAGGTGTCTGGCAGCCTCGTGGAGCACTGCGGACCAGGTCCGGCTCCTGCTCACAGCCTGCCAATCTGCCCCGGAGACCCTCAGTGACCCGAGGCGAGCACGGGCTCTCCTGTGCCCGTGGTGTGCCACCCTTGCAGCTCTCCAGGCCATGGAAACCTACAGCCGGATGGCCAGGTGCACCTCCACGGTAAGGAGGCACAGTTGCTCTGTGTAGTTGCGGACCCACTCAGCTGCGACCGTGAGGTGCATCCATTATTATTATTATTATTATTATTATTATTAACAAACATTTATATAGCGCAAGCAGTGTACCTGGCACTTTACAAAGTAATTAAATAGACACGGTCCCTGCCCCTAGGGCTTACAATCTGAGAGACAAGAGCTGGGGGAGAAACTTAGGAAGGGGAACAGAGGGAGAGACAAGGGGTCTAACATTCATGAAGATGCGAGGTCTCAAGTGCACGTACTTGGCTTGGTTACGATGAGAATGACAGCAGGCAGGTCCATGTTGCAAGGATAAGGGTAAACCGATCGTAGGTATAGGAATAGTGGCTCAGCAGGATAAAGAGTCAGACAGAGCAGAGCGAAAGAGGTGAGTTTTAAGGAGAGATTTGAAGGTATGAAGGGAGGGGGCAAGGCGGATGTGGACAGGGAGGGAGTTCCAGGCATGGGGGGCAGCAAGTGAGAAGGGACGAAGGCGCTTAGGGGAGCAGGGAAGGCGTGGAAGGGTGAGAGAAGGGACAGAGGAGGAGCGAAGTGCACGGGCTGGAGTATGGAGGGCGATAAGTGCAGAGAGGTAGGGGGGAGCAAGGTTGTGAAGAGCTTTATAGGTGAAGACTTGTAGCTTGTGCAGGATTTGTTCAGGAAGGGGAAGCCACTGAAGCGAATAGAGGAGTGTCTGCCCTGTCCTGCTGCATGGTGGTGGGCCCCAAGGGGGGAGATGAACTGTTATACAGGGCCTCTGATGGCAGGGCTGTCTGGGGGGGTGGGACCATAGCTGGGTGCACCCCCATGGGAGGCCGGGGTATGATTGAGTGCAATTGGTACACCTGCAGGCAGCGCACCGGGCCTCGCCCCTGCACAGGCGTGCGGGTCTGCGTACTCCCTGAGCAGCTGCATTCCATCAGGCATCACCACCATCCCCTCCCCCTCCTGTTTGCTACAACTTGGCTTTGGAGGTGCGATTAGCTGGACTGTGTGTGCTATTGTGTTATGCAGCTGTGCTGGGTCCACACCCCATGCCTCGATCCATTCTGCAACACTGTTGCTGCCTGAGGCCTGTTGTCCTGTCCCTGGGATCCACCGGGGTTCACCCCACCGGGCCGTGAAGGTATGTGGGGCCCCCTGTCCTTGGTGTTATTCTCCCTGTCTCTCTGGACCATGGCTGGTTGTCCATCCACTGGGTTCCTGCTTCCCGGTCCCCATGGTGCCCCCCATATTTGGACCGTCCGCGAGACCATGTCTCTGTGCGACCTGTGGCATACCCCAGCCATGCAGCTGCTCCTGGGCAGCCCTGCCAGCTGTACGGGTGCCTTTGCGAGATTGAGTTCTGGACTTTGCTACTTCGGCTATGAGGTGAGCGCTCATGATTTCCGGCTGCATGCGGACACCCTGGGGCTCGTTCACTTCCCCGATGGGCACCTCCCGGACAAGCGGTGTACTCATGTGCCCTGGTCCGGAGCTGAGACCGTGTCTGCGCTGAGTGTGTGTGGCCTGGGTGCCTTTGCGCTGTGCTTTGCTGAGGGGGGCCCTGCCCTGGCCGTGTCCTACTTTGCCTGTGTTCACGGGGTGCATGGGTACCAGCACACCCATGGGGCGGTGTACCACCGGCTGCTGGAGCTGGGACAGCTTCCTTGGCATCCTTCTGCTGCCTGCTGTGTGGCGGAGCCTTCTGCGGCAGAGCTGTCAGCCCTGATGGGGGTGTGGTCCCAGATGGATGTGCAGTTGGGGCTGTCCCTGCAGGACCCCTTTGAGGCCTACTCCCTGATAGCCCACCACATGTCCGTGTTGGGGTACCTCCAGGGCTTGATCCATTGGCCCCACCTGGTTCACCGAGCAGGGCACCCATCCCCAGGGCCCGCGGTGGCTCCCAGCAGTGGCCTGTGAGTCCCGGTGTTCCTCCCAGACCCCCGGTGTCTTGCCCCTGTGTGGGCTCCCGCCCCTGTCTGGGGGGGCCCGTCTCCACTGGCTGCTCCCTCCCTGATGTGCCTGCCTTGCCGAGGTGCCTCCTGCTTCCCTGGGTGTTGCTGCCCCTGCCTGTGGCCCCAGACCCCCTCTGGGCCCCACCCCCCAGTCAGCCTGCATAACCGGGGTTCCCCTCCGGTGTTGCCCTCCCTGGTGCCTGGGTGCGGTGCTCTGCATGGCCTCACCGACCCGGCTGTGTCCAGCGACCTGTTCCCACCCACCAGCGCAGTCACCTGCTGCCCGCACCCCCCCTCTCCTGCGTGCTTGTGTGACCTGGGGGTTCCGGGGCCCCCTAACTGGCCCTCAGTGCCTCCTCTGGGGTGTGTGTGCATCCTTGGATCTGCAGCACTGCACTGTCTGTCATGCCTGCCCAACACCTGCCCCTCAGCGGTGGAGGGGTCGCCGAGTGCCTCCTTGGATCCTTCCCGGGCAGCTCCCTGTGCATTGTGGGCCCCTGCTGTGCCTTTGACCCGAGCTCCTGGGCCCCCCCCATTCCGGGACTGCCTGTGTTGCTGTGGGGGTGCCCATGTGGACAGTTCTGCTGGGGGGTTTCCACCTGGCATAGCACATTGCAGGTTCCCCCCCTCCCTATCCCCGTCCCTCCCCCCTTGCTCCCGTTGTGCCTTGTGTGTTGTCCGGTCACCCATGCCCCCCTTTCCTTCCTTTCCCTTGTGTGTGCATGTGTGTGTGCCCGGGCGTGTTGTCATGCTGTGTGTTCCGCTGTGCCTCTGCTGGCTGTTTGCCTGGTGTGTGTGGTACCTGTGCGACTCTTCTCCCTCTCCCCCCTCCCTTCCCCTTTCCCTTGTGTGGGTGTTCCCTTGTGTGCCTTTTGGCTTCGTTTGCCCTCAGGCAGCCATGTCTGTGTCCCGTCCCTGCCCAGTGGGTTCTGGGTGTTTTGACCACGTCTGGGAATCGGAGTCACGTCTGTTGCGCTGCCCCAGGTCGTGATCTGGCGGCCCGATTCCCCGCTGTGGTCCCGGTCCCGTCATGTCTGTTCGGGACTTTTATTCACGCCGGAAGGTGGTTGTTTTGTTCACCCCCACCGGAAATCCACTGTGGTGAACCGGCCACCTGTAACGTCTGAAAACACCCACAGTGATACTTGGTGCACCAGTGGCCACTCTTAACTGACTGGGGAGACCATAATGGGAAATAGGGCAGGAGCCAGTTCCTAAAGTATGTTGGAAGCAATGCTGGACTACAGCTGGGGGTGGGAGGTGGGGGGTGGATTCTATATTTGCAAATATTCTCATTTCTTTGATAGCATTTTAAATATCTGAATGAATATTCACACAAAAACTAATATTCACATGTTCCTTAACAGTCCCATTTCTCTGAATTTTTTCCCCATGTTTGTTTATGTATTCAGTTATTTGACCAAATATCTTAAATGAAAATGCCAAAAATACCAGGAAAAAACAACCAAAGAACCATAAATGAGTATCTAAACTTGGGCCCCTTTCTAACGGGCCTGGATGCATTTGGGGATGGGTGGACATTGCGTAGCGGTGCATTTCCATGGACCCCTCCCCACCTCCATCTACATGCATGGAGCATCCACCATTGGCACCCATTGCTCTGTGCATGGGTGATAGGTGGAGGTGGGTGGAGCACGGGGGCACACACACAGCCCCATCCACTGTCTGGGGCATACCCACAAATGCTCACCCAACACCTCCGGCACAGCATTCAAATGGAACCCCCCAACCCACCCGCATATGTGCGGTGGGACCGGGTGGGGGGGGGAGCGGTCATCCATTTGGAAAGGGCCAAAGCAAGCACTCAGAACATTTCATTACCACTTCATATTGGAATCAGAGCAGATGGATTTGATGAATCCAGTATTCACTGTGGTTATTTGTTTCAGTTCTACACAGCACATATTAATGATGAACAATGGAAACCAGAGCTTCCCAAACTGTGGGTCTGTGATACCACGTATTATCATGCCTAGAAATAGGTACCAAGTGATTTAAAAATTGTTTAAAAATAATCCCCTTGTTACTAGTTAACTGGGGTAAGATCATGGCAGTAGCAATCTAGCAGCAGCAGGAATTCCGGTGACAGTGGTGGTTTTGGGCACATGCATGAGTTTATCATCCCAAATTATATTTCATATCATTTGCATGTCTTTGGCCCTTTTCTAACGAGACACCCCCACCCATCTTGATGCAGTTTCACTGCATGGAGATGGGTGGAGGTAGCCATGTGAATGCTGTGTGGGATGGGTCGGGATGCGTGCATGCTCCTGCGATACACCTATCTCCACCCATCACCCACCCACAGAGCAATGCACTCCAATACCCGATGCTCCGTAGGTGGAGATGGGTATGTGCTAATAGAACGAGTACACACCCAATCCACCCACCCACCGTGGTCCATTTAAAAAGGGCCTGTGTTGCTGGGTGGGATGAGGGAATTACATTTAAATCTTAAAACAGAGTCCCACAGGTAAAAAAAAATGGGGAACCACTTCCATTAGACACTGGCCATTTTTACACAAATGTTAAAGTTCTGGATTTTTCAATCTTCTGGATTGACAAGTCCACAAATAAGTTCCGGATTCATTTCTCTCTCTCTCTCTCTCTCTCTCTCTCTTTCTCACACACACACACACACACTGCCCTGAGGCAGTTCCTGGATGCATTCTTCACACAAACACTGCCCTGAGGCAGCCTAAAGTAGCTGCAGTTGTAGATGTGACTGGCTGCCATGGAAACCAAGTGACCACAGCTGCCTGGAGCAAAGCAGTTTACCAGGAGAATATTTTACACACAAAGGTTCTGGGAGAAGTTCTGTGCAGAAGTTCCAAGATCCAGATGCGATCTGTGTGAGTGATTTAGACACACAGAAAGTTCAGGATGTAATAGAAAACATCCAGGAGAAATGTGTGTGTAAAAACACCCATTGTATGCATGTGAATGTAGGAATCAATGCTTTTCGGGAGCTTCTTATGGTTAATTAGCAATCATCCTCTTCACAGTTCTTTTCCTGTACTATGTGCTGTTTTCTATCTGCAATCTAATACAGCAAATGACTTCAAATCTGGGCTGGGAAAATATAACAACTGAAAACACACAATATGTGTGTATGTGTATGCATCACTGACTGAGAAGAATGACACCTCCCCCCACCCCCAGCAAAAACTGTTAAGGGGAGAGGCTTTGCACGTGCTGTGCCTGGGAAGAAAGAGAGGCGACACTGAGCACTGGGTCACAGTAAACTTCAGGGCTTATTAGCAGAGGGGGTAAGGCTCTGAGTGCAGCTGTTGGGGCTTTCAAACCCTTTTTGCAGCAGTTCAGCCCCTCTGGGATTTACATTGTGAAAAGGGCTTTGCAGTGCATGCACCACCTCAGGATATAGAGTATAGCTCAGAGGAGGGCTCTGTCAGCATGATGAGACACAACTTGAGCTTAAAACCCACCCACCCTCTTGGACTGGCACTATAAGATATCTGGTCTTCATTAATTTGGGGACCGGAAGGAATTTTTCCCTAATTAAGTGTGATTGGCTTGGTCCTTAAGTTTTTTTTTTCCTGCCTTCCCTATAGTTCCATCACTAATTGTCTACAATTTATGTGGTACTGGGTGAGTTCAAGTGACTGATTATAATGTATAATTGTTGCAGTGGAAGTCCAGTTGCATACACGGAATGGGTGAGGGTGAAGTTAATGCTGTATAGGGGGCATCCAGCACATGGCGCTAGGGGTTGGTACTAGCAACTAAGCTATACAAGATTGTCCAATCACCACCCCTTTTCCTTTTCACACCAAAAAGGGAGGTTCTGTATTGCTGTTGTAGAGAGGCACTGGGTTCTGCCTTCTTGCATTCCTGTCAATGGATTTTACTTTGGGGAAGTTTAATGGTTTATTATCCCTCCAGTTTTTTTCACACTAAAGTTTTATTTAATAAAGAGCAGCGACCTTGTTTACCCAAAGAATATTGTGTCTGTTGCTTTCCTTTCATGCTGCACATTACAATGAAGATATTTTAGACATTGCTATAATTCTCATTTAATTTTCCCTCTTTTCTTATAGAATATTTCTTAGGCACTCTTAAAAGTTATCTTTGGACTAGAAGCAATGTGTATAGTAACAGTGTATACTGACTATTTGGAGGCAGAGAGGATAAATGTATACAGAAAGAATTATTCGTCTGGCAGTCAGGAAACTGACAGCATTCAGGTTAAAATAATCATCAAGACTAGAGTCAAATCATAAAAAGTTAATGGAACATATGTTCCAGAGGGTTAAAACACAGGCATAAGCAAACAGTTAGCAACATTTGCAGAATGCTGCTGCTTACCCCTTGCATTTTCAAAGCAAGCAAACGAGCTTTAACCAGGCTGGGCCCATTATTTCTATTGGTGTGGCTCCTGGTTCTTAGACCCCAGCAAAGTATTTTGAAAATATGCCCTGGTTAGGTTTTGAAAATTCCTTTCTTGCATCAGAGACATTTTCCAGCCAGCATTAAATATGTTTGCAGAATACAAAAGATTTAATACAGATGTAGTAAATCTTTGGACCCCCTTTTTTTAAAAGGAGGCGGCACTTTGAAAGAACTGAAGAGTACAAGAAGTAATTTTCCTTTTCTTTTTTTTTTAAATATTGGGGGAAAAGAGAACTTAAGATAAAATGACAGAATGAAGGGGGAAAACTCAAGAAAACACCTCGAATAACTAGTGGTTCTGTAATAACTGAGCCTGGTTTCTGAAGGAGGGAGGTGCAATGCTCCCTGAAAATTAATGAGATTTTTTTATCTACAAAAGGAACCATAGGTGCACCTATTTTTGTTTAATACTTGGGGGTCATACTTATCTTGCATGGAGTTGCCTGTGGTGACAGTTTGGAGAGTGCAGCTGGTGCAGAATGTGGCAGCCTGTTTACTTATGATGACGGATCACCAGGAGCACATTACACCTGTGTGCCAAGATCTGCACTGACTGCTTACAATCTTCTAGGCCCAATTCAACATGCTGGGTTTGACCTATAAAGCCCTAAAAGGCTTGGGCCCTAGCTACCTGTGGCATCGCCTCAATTCCCAGACCCTAGGGCAGCTTCTGTGGTCATCAAGGGGACACCCTCCTAGATGTTCCTAGGTATTGCCGGATGGGGACCAACAGGCAGGCATTCTCAGTGGCCACACCAGCGCTAAGGAACTCTCTCCTGGTGGGTATCCTCCTCAGCCTGACTCTCCTTGTTTTTCAATGCCATGTAAGACGTGGCTCTTCCGCCAGGCATTTGGTGGAGGGAATGGGTTTAGGGATGGGTTGGTTCTTTTATGTATCTGTGCACACTTCTGAAGGCTTTTATTGTAGGGATTTTATATTGTTGATTTGGTTTATATTTTGTATTGCTGTTTTCTTGTATTTATTTTGATTGATGTACACTGCCCCAAACCACCAGAGACAGGATGGGGCAGGATATAAATACGTAAAATAAAAAATAAATGAATAATAAATCTTGGCCCATCTGTCAAAAAGTAATGAAATCAACCTGTGGAATACAAAGTTATTAATGGAAGCAATGCCCAATAAAAACCAATGGGATTTTTTAGCTAGAAAAGGGACCGTATCTTCCCCTTAAAGTACACCAATTCTTGTGAAATGTTGGGTTCTTACTTACCCTTTGGCCTTGTTCCGCTATACTAAGTTTGGCTAAAATTGGCCTGGGAAATAAAAAGTTATTAAGTGAAGACACACAGGGCGATCGCATAAACCGTGTTTCATCAGGAAAACATTTTAAAAAGCTATCTGAAGAGAAACCATCACCCTGCCATAGCTTTCTTCCCTAAACATCTGAAAAATGTTCTCCCCTAACAGCCTGTAAACGTTTTTGCAAGATTTGCCTGATGCCCAAAGTGAAATATGGCAGAAATTCTAATGTCTTTAGTTAGCTTGCATTAATATAATCTGCTGGCAGAAAATCCAGATCCCCTAAATAATTCCATCTGAGATTTAAGAAGGAAATAACTTTTAATGGTGACATTTTCAGTCCCTAAAAAAGAGTTCTATCACAACTAACAGCAAGCAATTTTCTACCATCAAACTGCTCATGCAATCAGTAAACAGAACTTATAGGACTACCCAGTAATAGTGCCATTTGTGGACAGTCAATTATATTACTCATCTAACACTGCCAGCATCATAAAGAGCACCTTCTGGACAGAATGTTGTTTCTCTCCAGTGTCTGTCTCCTTCTCCCTGACCATCTCTTCCTATATACAGTCCAGGCATAGTGTCAAATAAGGTATTCCTTTTCAAGATCTCCATTTTGTATCATATTCTCCTGGCATGCCAGCTGGCTCATAAACCCCAGCAGACTCTGCAAGCGGCATGATTGATGAGTATGAGTGCAATGGCTGCTGGGGTGTAAAAGCTGGTCAGCTAGTATACCAGGAACATCAGCAAGGTTAATGCATGAATGGGTAGACAGACACACACACACAAGACAGATACTAGCACAGACAAGAAACTTTTCCTTGCCTCAAAACCTCCTTATCAGCTGTGCTGACGCATGAAATATTTTTCTTTCTTTCCTTTTTTAAAAATTATCTGTAGGAAATAGTTTGCAGAAATATAGCTTGAGACATGGGTTAGAGACTGGCAGGGGAAATGGTTGAAGAAAAATGTAATGAAAATATTACTGTGCAATGTAATTTCCACATACTTATGACTAAAAAAGATGTAATTAATAATTTCTACTCTTTCATAAGTTTTCATATGTTTTTTCATGTCCTTCCATAATGTAACTGTATCCTCATTGCTAAGTCATGGAGACATTACAAATGTAAGCTTCAAGAAACAAGAATATGAAAAAATAACATTTATTCATTGTTTCATGTCAAGGCAACAAAATATCCACCCAAACGTCTACGTTTAGCATGGCTTTACATCCAATGATAACTGAACTGACAGTTGTTTTTCTAGGTGAAAATTTAGTACATTTTAGTACATTCATATAGTAAGTGTAGTTTTACACTGTGTAACTTGGAGAGAAGTGTAATATTTACAAAGGATCCAATATCAGTATACCTGTGTTATCGAGACTTCAGCCATGGAAAAAGAAACAATATTTGATGTGGTCTAATCTTTGTCATTTTTGTGTGTATTCAAGGCCATACCTATTTTTTAAATTATTTTTTATACCTATTTTTAAAATTATTTTTTAAAGTGTCAATTAGTGATCTTTAGAAAAATAGAATTTCAGTTCCATAAAAAAAAAAAAAAAAGGTTTTTTTTTCAATCAGGACAAAATGAAAGCGTTGAGGTCTGGATAAGATTTTATGGGAGGAGGGCACTTAAGGGGTGTTCTCAGAACGAGGGCGAGGAAACAAATTGGATGGTCCATAAGGGACCATTGTCCATGTTATCGATCTGCATCACTGATCCATCCTCTATTCTTGCATGCATGCCCTCATCTCCACTCCCTTCCCCAAATATGGTCCTTCAATGGTTGTGGGTAGGAACTGGAGTCAGGAAACAGAGCCAAGAATTGAAAGGGGCAAAAAAAACCAACCAAACAACCAACCAAACAAGAAACCAGTTATAGGTTCTTCATCTGTCATTCAGAATGTGGTTTTCCAGTTTGTCAAATACATGAGATACATAAGCGACATAATAGCTAAGAGGATACTTTTTATTGGCTCACTTTCAGCTAGTGTGAATACAAAAAGAGAAGGCTCTCTAAAGCTTGCATATTCTCACCAGCAGAAGTTGTCCCAATAAGAGGCATTACATACTTTGTCTTCTCTCTCTCTCTCTCTCTCAAATGTTGGTAGTGTAATGTCCCAGAACTGTTGAATATTACAAATGGAAGTGACAACCAAAGTATCCTCAGCAGCAGCTAATCCATGATAGCACTTGTGAGGTGTCAGGACAGTTGCAAAAGGGGGATAAGAACAAAGGCAAAATTTGTAATTATAGGAAAGAAAAAGAAGACAACTGTTAAATCCGTTGGTAAAAACATGGAAATACAATGTTTTCAACCTTTACTCCTTTCATACTTTCTTTTCCCTTTCCTTTATGTGCGTTACCTTTTTGAATGTTAAACCGCTTAGAGCAAGAACACAATGGGTGTAAACCAAAACTCCCACATGCATGACACGCACATGGGCATATGCACAGGCACGTGCATACGTTTTGTGCACACACCGTAGTCCCCAAAGTGGGGACATGTATGGCGTGCAGATGTAGGCGTATGCGTGCTTCATATGTGCCCCAGGCGTGCTGCACAGGGCTTGGGATAGGCCTCTACATCCATAAAGCATTCAGTTCACTCAAGTAATCTTATGGAATCAACAATGTATTCAGGAACTAATAGAAAAGGATATAGGTAGATGCAAGATCAAAGGATGGGAAAGAATGTCAGCAAGGGGTGAGTTAGATGGACTATCCCAAGAAATTGATAATTTCTTGGGATAGAGTGGAAATTTAGCTACAGTAAGCAAGGGATAAGGGAAGGGTGGAAATTTGGCCTATTTGTACCTTGATAGAATAATGAATGCTAAAATCCAGTGATTTCTAATCGGACATACGTTCATTAAGGGAATTCAGTATTTCATTAACAGTTATGTTTTTCTCTTATATAGTAATATTTTATTATTGTGTAATATATACTCAGAAAAAAATAACTGATGTTACATCTATACCTATATATCCCACAGCACTGAATATTAACCAGAGCATAAGAAATAGAGCTGCAATGAGTCCCATTTTTTTGTCAGTTTCTAGCGATTTTTGTTGTCATTTTTGTTACTTTCTGGCATTTTTCACCATTGTCATTTTTTGTCACTTTTTGTCACTTTCCGGGACTTTTTGACATTTTCCGGGACTTTTCCAATCGTTTTACAGCACTTTTACAACCCTTTTACAGCAATTTCTAGCACTTCCCTGACACTTTTGTGTTTCCACAGCCCCTGGGAGTGCATACGAGGCACACAAGGGGTTTGGGATCAGCCCCGTAGCAGCTCTGTTCAACTCAGAAAAATAACAACAAATTGTGAAAACAGCGGAAAAGCCAGTAAGTTTTCACATCACGCGAAGGAAGACAAATGCCCTGTTTCCAATTGAAAGAGAATTTGCTCTGCTTTGTCATTTCAGGCCTTATAGTTATTGCCACCAAGCAAGAGGCAGGCAATGACCTTCTTCACCAGCTGTGGTGCCCTAGCATTTGTCTCATGGCCAGTGCATTGCAATAATCTAGTAAAGAAACAAAAAACAAACAAACAAAAAAGGCTAGGCAAGGACAATCTTAGCTAAGTCTAGATTCCAGAAAAGCAGTTCAAATAGTATTTGACACATATGAAAAATAATTCTTTGCCCTGTGACTCCAGTTGAGTTTTCAAAAGATGGCAGAGGTCTTTAAATATCCCTACATAATGGGCCTCTTTGGTAAAGTGAATAATTTTAAATTCTTGGACATGAGTCATCGTCCTACTATACTCTCTCTTCCCTCAGTTGACAAAGGACTCATTCAGACAACACTCTTTTAGAACGGGTAGTGACACACGCTCACATTTTGAATGCAGTGTTAAAATCCTTGCCACTTCCTGTAGTCCATAACAATCTCTTGTTCTCTTCCATCCAGTACAAAGGGGTTTCCTGGCAAGGATCTGACTGGTTAGGTAACATAGGTGCTGTGGGATTGCCATCCTGGAGCAAATCACTTCTGATTTGTCATTTCCTCTAAATGAACACAGTGTGGTCAGCAGGTTTAAAAGCAGAAAATATCCAATCCATGCTACTTCCATAACATTACATTTAGTCATGTAGGGAGATCACAAGGGCATTTGACCATGTCCTTTGCATTGGGGGGAAATATAGCAGTGAAGTCGGAAGGAGAAAGGGCCAGTGAAAGATGCCAGAATCTGCAGCTGTGTGAATACATTGTTATAAGACAACACACACAGAGATTTAGGGACACATGATGAGTTTTCAAGAGAGAAGAATACTTTGCAAATGAGGCCAATGTTCTCCATTTTGTCTGAGGTTGTCTTCACTGAGTCTGAATGATTTCAAGTTCTGTGATTTAACTATGAACCTTTTCACACAGACACTCTAACACTGATAAAATGGGTGTTACGTTTTATTATACATGTTGAAGGGCTGTAGGTGTGCTCTATGAGGCTGGAGTATCATTAATACATTTGTGTGTGTGTGTGTGTGTGAGTGTAATGAAACGTCTGCTTAAAAATTCCAGCTTCCAAAATCTTATGTATTCATCTGAAATGGCCCATTTTGCAAAGTCTGCCGACATCTCCGGCATTTTTCTCACAAGGGATTTCATTTTCTGCGGACAGCATATATTTGAACAGAAATATTAAGCTTTGATGTAACTCTTGTTAGAAAGTGAAAAAGAGGCTAAACCAGACACAGTGGTATGTACAGGCTGCATTTTTCAAAATCTTTTTGACATGCTGTCCAGAAGAATCAAGTAGGAAACCAAGGGGATTGAGAGGAGACTTCCTAAGTGATTTTAAAAAGTAATACAGTTTCTTAATTCATCAACTGTTATTAAATTAGTGTGCTCTCTCAGCTGTCACCACAGGTTTCTTTCAAAGAGAATGCTACAGTTACATCTGACCGCAGGGCATATATTCACAAAAACATTTAAAATACATCTTTTTTTGCAGATGTTTTCTGCGTATTGTTTTGTACTGCAATGTTTTATATATTGCAAATTTAAAATCCTGTTAAAGAAAATAAGACAGTATAAAACATGATATTTTGGATTCAAGTGACCAAACAGTTCAACAAATTACTCTCCACAAAAAATAAAATTTGCTGTTAGAAATGCAACTCTTTTCATGGGCACATAAAAGGAAAGAGCAAAGGAGTGAGAAATGAGTGTATGATAGTACTGAGATGAGAGCAAGTGTTCCCTTCTTGTCAGGTAATACCTAACTTTTTGGAGCCCTGGAGACAGTTAGTTGGTATTTCCCCACTAGTCAGTGATTCTTCACTTCCACCATTGCGAAATCGGTGACAAACAAAATTCCATAATTTCTCTCACTTTCTGGCACATTCAGGGATTTGGGAGGGAGAGGGGGGAGTTAAGCACTGCCCAGGATTTTTTAGGACTTTTCAGGACTGCCCAGGATTTTTAGGACTTTTCAGGACTGTCCTTTTGTGTCAATTTCTGGCAGTTTTGCATCACTCAGATGGTATATAAAGCATAAGCTGCTAATAATAGCTGGAAGCAGTTCAGTTCATGTTGTGTTCAACTCGAAAAAAAGTTGTGAAAAATAGCAAAAAAGCCAGTAAGTTTCCTCTTGTGAAGTACCCGTTTCCAACGGAAACAGCATTCACTGTGGTAGCTCGTATCAAGCCTAGTGTGTGGTATAAGTATATAGAGTTTTATTTATCTTGGAATATCCTTATCAACTTTGTCTTTAAACTTACTACACTACTACTACTACTTCATCCATATCCTTCCTCAAGTTCTAATCCTAACACAATGCTTACAAAACATTTGCTAAGATCAACCACTGCTTATCCATCTGATTATGAGTGAATTGCCCATTTTGGAGCTGGAAAGGAATCAAAATTTAAGAGAAAGAAGATAGGAGCACTGTGAATTGTTGTAGGGAAATAATTTAGTAGGAAGGTGAAGAAAATGGTAACAAAACGGGATATAAATTTCACACATATTAGGTACCTAATCATAAGAACAATGCTGTTTGTTAAGAACAAATTCTGTTTATATGTTGCATTTCTTTTCCCCATCCTCAGTTTCTCTTTGGACTACTTAGATGAGAAGGACTCTCGATGTTTTTAGACAAGCACTTCCCCACCATTACCAACCCATCATTCATGTTGCAGGGCTCCATAGGGCATCAATGTGGCCCTGCACCTGCATGATGGGTGGGTAATGGGTGGGATGGTGCTTGTCTAGAAACACCCTCAGATTGTTCTCTGTGTTTGAAAAGCATTGTGTCCTGGCTGCTAGAAGCAGGGCTTGATCCCCAGGCAATGGAAGCAGGGAGAGGAGCATCAGTAGCAGCAGCAGCAGATATAGGGGGCACAGGAAGAGTGGCAGCAGCATGGTGGGCAGATCATCTGCCTCAGGGTCCCAGTACTGCTCTTCGCGGGACATCACTCTGATTGGGGACAGCGAAGCACACACAAGTCATGCGGAGGAGATGTCTGGTGCTGAGGCGATGGCTGTCCCTCCACGAGCTGTAGGGATGGGCGAACGTGGTTCAAAAGTTTGGAGTTTGGCCCAAACTCGGCCTGTTCGGATGACCGAATCCGAACCTGAATCCGAACACGAACTGACCGAACCAAATTCAATTCCGAATGTTGAAATGACCAAATAGTTCGGATCGCGTTCGGGTGAGTTTGGGTGCAGGATGTGTCCACATGGTGGAATTTGACGTTCCTGATGCTGGAGTGGCTTCTCAAGCAGAAAGCCCCTTTGCATCAGGTTTAACTGGTGACGGACAGTGGGGCACCTCCAGGGTACGATGGGGCAGAATGGGAGATCCTGGCTCACACGGTCTTCATGCTGAGACCATCAGCTCCTCCATGGCCACCATCAGCCAGGTGACTCCTCTGGTGCAGAGTTTCCTCAGGAGGCTGGAGAAGATTCTCCAGGGACAGGATTGTGGCCCTCAGGGCAGGAAGCTGGCTAATAAAGTGGTTGCCCTGGTGCAGCAACTGAAAACAGAGCTGAAGGCACGGTTCGATGAGCTCCTTCAGCAGGTGGAATACATTTTGACAACCATGCTGGACCCCAGGGTCAAGGGCAGCATGGCATGCCAGACAGCGGTCTATGGGCACTGGAAGTGTGACCTGGTGGAGGGTCCGGTGGGCAGAGAGGACTCGGGAGAGTGCATGGCAGCAGAAGCAGGATGCCCCTGGTGATGGTGGGAGTGGGAGAAGTCACCCCTTTCAGCTGGGGTGTCTTTCCCTGCTCCCAGCCCTAGCAGTAGCAGCATCAGCAGCAGGCTGAGCATCGGCAGTACCCCTATTGCCAGCAACAGCTCAAATGTGCAGGACACTCTGGGGAACATGGATTCATGCACAGCAGGGCAGCCAGAGTGGCTGAGGGCAGTGGTGGAGGTGGTGGTCAGGCAGAGTTATATGAAGGAGTACAACAGTGCCTCAGCAGCAGTGGAGAGCTACCTGGAGGAGGAGCCATTTATTGAAACCAGCAGCGATCCCTTGGCTTACAGGGCCCCAAAGACCAATGTGTGGCCGGCCCTGTCCAAAGTAGCCAAGGGTCTCTTGTCCTGCCCACCAACAAGTGTCCCGAGTGGGTGTTCTCCATGGAAGGGGACATTTGCTCGCCGCACCGCCTGAGACTGGGGGCCAAGTTGGTGGAGCAGTTGGCTTTTATAAAGGTGAACCTTACACTGCTGGGATTTCCCCAGCTGCCCCTGAACATGGATTGATTGTGCACTAGCACACACCATCCCATGGTGGAGGCAGTCCTGGGACAGGACTCCTCCTCAGTCTGGGCTGCTGCTGCTGAGGTGCTGTTCCTCCCGCCCAATGCTCAACACCCACCCTGCCTAACTCTCTCTCTCTGACTAGATGGCCTCAACGGGCCTATCTGGCTGACCTCATGACACAGGGTGGCTGGGAAGCTGTAAGCCTCCCAGCCAGCCTCTGGCTAGATGATCTCAGCCCACCTCTCTCTCTCTCTCTCTATCTGAGTGCTCTGTCAAGGTCACAGCCTGCCTNTCTCTCTCTCTCTCTCTCTCTCTGCACAGTCTTCGCCAGCCTATCTGAGTGCTCTGTCAAGGTCACAGCCTGCCTTCCCTACTGCTTCTCATGCCACGCTGCCTGTCTGCCCGCCCGCCCAAGTGGCCAAGAACGAACCCTGCCTCAGTCTGCCTTCTGCTCATGCCACACTGTCTGTCTGCCCACCCACCCACATGGCAAGATAAAACCCTGCCTCAGTCTGCCTTTCTATGCTCATGCCATGCTGCCTGTCTGGTCTGCCCGCCCTGTGTGCAAAGCTGAAGCCCTGCCCCAGTCTGCCTGCCTCTCATGCCAATGTGTCTGTCTGCCTGCCCTGGCAACCCTGGGTGATGTGCCTCACTGGCCTTGTAATCCCGTTGCTGCTATCTTCTGATCCATGCATGCTCTGCCCTGGAAATTCCAAATGTGCCCACTCAATCCTGTTGCAGCCGTCTGCTTCTGTATGGGAGCTCTTCCCTGGCAAATACTACCATACTGGTTCCATGGGTGCTGTACATAGGCAAGTCCTGCTGCTGCTGTCTTTGGTGTTCCACGAGTTCTGTGCCTGGCCAATCCAATGTCTGCTGCTGCTGCTGACAATGCTGCCTCTGCTGTCTGTGCCACAGGTTCTGTGTGCTGGCAATCCAATGTCTGTTTCTGCTACCAATGCTGCCTCTGCTTTCTGTGCCATGGGTTCTGCTACTGGGCAATCCAATGTCTGCTGCTGCCAATGCTGCCTCTGCTGTCTGTGCCACGGGTTCTGTGCTCTGGCAATCCAGTGTCTGCTGTTGCTGCCAATGCCACCTCTGCTGTCTGAGCCATGGGTTCTGCTACTGGGCAATCCAATGTCTGCTGCTGCTTCCAATGCTGCCAATGCTGTCTGTGCCATTGGTTCTGTGCCCCAGAAACCCAATGTCCACTTCTGCTGCCTCTGTTGTGCCATGGGTACTGTGCTGTGGCAATTCAATGTCTGCTGCTGAGTGGCCACATGATTCACAACTGGCAAGGCTTGACCAATTGTCAGAATATCTTGCTGAGATCCAGAGAGTAGGATGCAAGCCTGAAACACCCATCCAATTAAGGGTGCCAGCCACCAAGTCCTGGCTGGGCCTCTGCCACTGCTCCACCGATGTCATCCAGCCTGCAACACCCAGCTGAGTATGGGTGCCTAGCCACTCCATCCCCAGGACCCACAATCAGGGTTCTGTGGCCTACATTACAGGCACGGAGGGTTGTTTTTCCATCTGTCTGCAAGTGTCCCACATTGAGGCCAACCAGCCTGAAACACCCATCCAAGTAGGGGTGCCAGCCACCAAGCCCTGGCCAGGCATATGTCATAGCTCCACCAATGCCAGCCAGCCTGCAACGCCCAGCTGAGCAGGGGTGCCAGTCCCCGAGCTCTGGCCGGGTCTCTGCCGCTACTCTGCCAATGCCAGCCAGCCTGCAATGCCAGGCCAAGCAGGGGTGCCCGCCACCGAGCCCTGGCCAGGCTCAGAATGCTGCTCAGGAGGCCACTGCTCCAGCGATGCCAGCCAGCCTGAAATCCCCAACCGAGCAGGGGTGCCAGGCACTGAGCCCTGGCCGGGCGTCTGCTGCTACTCCACCTATGCCAGCCAGCCTGCAACAGCCAACCAAGGAGGGGTGCCAGTCACCGAGCCCTGGCTGTGCCTCTGCCACTGCTCCACCGGTGCCAGCCAACCTGAAATGCCTGGCCAAGCAGGGGTGCCATCCACTCCAGCCCCAGACCTGCCATTAGGGTTCTGGGGCCTATGTTTCAGGCAGGGAGGGCTGTCATTCCACTTCATTGGCTGTAAGTGTCCCACATCGATGCCAGCCAGCCTGCAATGCCCAGACAAGTATGGGTGCCAGCCACCGACCCCTGGCCGGGCCTCTGCCACTGCTCCGCCAATGCCTGCCAGCCTGCAATGCCCAGACAAGTAGGGGTGCCAGCCACCGACCCCTGGCCGGGCCTCTGCCACTGCTCCGCCAATGCCTGCCAGCCTGCAATGCTCAGCCAAGCAGGAGTGTCAGCCTCTTGTACAGTTAGCTTTCTGTTGAATAACACACAGTAGAACTTTCTTCAAAACAGAACTTTACTAAGAACTCAGAAGACATGTTTCTATACTGTACAGGAGTGCATGGGACAAGATGGAGGACCGAGAGAGAAGAAGAGAGGAGACAGGAGGGGGGGGGGAAACTGTTTCATCCCCTGACCCTCCCCCTACTGGACAAGCCTCATATTGAGCTTGCAGGGCTTGCAATAGGCTTTTACTTGTGACTGATGCACATTCCAACACAGCCACTGAGCCTTTGCTGGGCCTCTGCCGCAGCTCCGCCAATGCCAGTCAGCCTGCAATGCCCCACTGAGCAGGGGTGACACCCGCAGTTACTGTGCCCAGGCAATCCAATGTCTGCTGCTGCTGCTACTGCACATCAACCATTTGCTCCACCCTCTTGTTGATGGGTAGAGCTCTAATGAGTGCACCAGCAGGCATGGGTTGGGTGTCCATGAGATTCACCACTGGGCAAGACCTGCCCAATTTGCAATAGAGCTTCTTGTGCTCAGTTGAGTAGGATGCCAACCTGCAACACCCGGCCAAGTAGGGTGCCAGCTACCAAGCCCTGGCCGGGCCTCTGCCACTGCTCCACTGATGTCTGGCTATCAGCCTGCAACACCCATCCAAGTAGTGGTGCCAGCCAGTCCAGTCCAAGGACCCACCATCAGGGTTCCGGGGCCGTCATTCTGATCACGGGGAGCTGTCATTCCACTTCATCTAGAAGCTTCCACTCCAGTCCCAGGACCCACCATCAGGGTTCTGGGGCCATAATTCTGATCACGGGGAGCCATCATTCCACTTTATCCAAGAGCTGCCACTCCAGTCCCAGGACCCACCATCAGGGTTTTTGAGCCATCATTCCAATCATGGGGAGCCATCATTCCACTTCATCCAGAAGCTGCCACTCCAGTCCCAGGATCCACCATCAGGGTTCTGGGGCTGTCATTCCTCTCAGGGGTAGACATCATTCCACTTCATCCAGAAGCTGCCACTCTAGTCCCAGGAACCACCATCAGGGTTCTGGGGCCGTCATTCCACTCATGGGGATCTGTCATTCCACTTCATCTAGAAGCCACCACCCTAGTCCCAGGACCCACCATCAGGATTCTGGGGTCATTGCTCCAATCACGGGAAGCCATCATTCCACTTCATCTAGAAGCTGCCATTCCAATCCCAGGACCCACTGTCAGGCTTCTGGGGCTGTCCTTACGATTACGGGCAGTCGTCATTCCACTTCATCCAGAAGCTGCTACTCCAGTCCCAGAACCCACCATCAGGGACTGTCATTCCACTCACTCATAGTGGAATCCATCATTCAACTAACTCAAGAAGCAGTCACTCCAGCCCAAGGTCCCACCATCAGGGTCCTGGGGCCTATGTTACAGGCAGGGAGGGCTATCCATCCACATCATTGAGTGCTGGGGTGGGGGAGCTTCCAAGTCCATCGGTAGCTGCAGGACATGGAGGGAAGCGTGACTTTCAACTGAAAGCTACACGCATGTTGGGGGAAATTATTGTGCTCGATTGGCAGCCCTTCATGGTGGTTGGGAACATGGGGTTTAGGTGCCTGATTGGCTTCCTGGCCCCCCAGTTTAAGTTGCCCTGCACACCACCCTGAGTCAGGCTTCCACTGATGCTTGGCAGCCTGCAACACCCGGCAAAGCAGGGGTGCCAGCCACTGAGCCCTGGCCAGGCCTCTGCCAGTGCTCTGTCAATGCCTGGCAGCCTGAAATGCCTGGCCATGATGGTGACTAGAACTGGAGAACCCAGCATAGAGCCACCAGAATTGGAGGTCTGCCAGCTAACAATACCCAGCCAAGATGGGGTGCAAGCCACCAAGCCCTGGCCGGGCCTCTGCTGCTGCTCCGCTGATGCCAGATAGCCTGAAATGCCAGGCCAAGCCGGGGTGCCAGCCACCAAGCTCTAGCTGGGCCTCTGTCACTACTCCACTGATGACAGCCTGCAATGCCCTTCCCCCTATGGTGCCAGACACCAAGCCTCAAGCCTTCCTGGCCTCTTCTGCTGCTCTGGGTCTCAGACTGCCAGCCCTAGTGCCATGGGCACCCCCAGGGGCCAAGCGCTGAGCCTGCCTGCCCTGGAAACCCAGGGTGCCAAGCCTTTCCTGTCTCTGCTGCTGCTGCCGTTGGGTCTCAGATGGCCACAGGCACCCCCAGGGGCCAAGCCGTGAGCCTGTCTGCCCAGGCAACCCGGGGTGCCATGCGCCAAGCCTTCCAAGTCTCTGCTGCTGCTGATGGGTCTTCAATGGCCTGCCATGCTGCCACGGGCACCCCTAGGGGTCCCTGGAGCACCGCATCCTGGCAGGTCCAAACTCTGCCAAAAGTTTGGTGGATCTGAACTCTGCCGGATCGAGCCCACAAACCCGAACTAAATTTTTAGTCATAACAGCCAGACAGCTGAACATCCAAACTCTGTCCAGTGGAGATGGGTGGTCAGGCAAGGTGGGTGGAGATGTGTGTGTGTCCGTGTGTGTGTCCCCCAATCTCCACCCACGGGGCCTCCTCCAGTTTTCCAAAGGGCTCAGCGGGTGGAGGTGTGTGGGTGATGGGTGGGGTTGCATGCGTGCTCCCACCCATCTCCACCCACTGCGCCAGAACACCACCTCCCACTCACCCTTGTCCTTGTAAAAAGGGCCTTAGAGATGTTGAATTGTAACAGTGGGTATTTTCAGATGTAATGGACTGCTTGGCCTGCCAAATTGAACCCCAGACTGGGATCATTAACAATTCCTGGTCTGTGATGAAGCCGTCAATCCTTCAGACATGATGGTCCCATCACTAAAAGGAAACAGTGAGGGGGCGGGACTGTGTGGCATGACGTGTGAGCGCATGACCCTGCCCCCCTGGGCTCCCATGGCTGCCTACCCTCAGGGAGACAGGCATGTGCAGCAACCAATGAGGCCACTGTGCCCAACTGCGACCAGTGGGCTGGGCCATGATCTGGAGAGGGGCAAGGAAACTGATGTAAGCTTCAGCCCTCTTCCGGTCCTTTCCTAATTGTGGACAATATAACCACAGTTCTGGCTCTGTGGCCCATAACAGACCCAGAGAGGTCAATGCTGATTCCTGCCAGGCATTCACTGTGGTGAACATATGGCAGGGCTCAAACAGATGTGCCAACCATCACAGCCACCCCACTGAATCCACTGTGGTTCAGTGGGATTAACTATGATCTCATCATGTCCGAAAATACCCAGTGAGGAACACTTTTTGGTACAGGTATAAGAGATGAACTTTTTATTAATCTCTGTGGAGATATTTATTGGGGAAATTAATAACAGTGTTATTTCTTTACATTTGCACATAGCTGTTCCTAAAGGATATTTCAAGGTTATTCACAAGTTCAGCTGTAGTTTTTTAAAGTAACTATTCTGTATTGTTCTGGGTGCCTTGCAATTAAAGTAAGGTTGGTAGTATTTCAGGAAAAGAAATTTAGTGTATTCCTCCACCCGTGCTCATTGTTCACATGGACGAACACCAAGCAGACACCCCTCACCCCTCCCACTGCTGGTCCTTTACATGGACATCCATGCCTGAACATTTTTACATCTGTGCAAAAATGCCTCATGCCCCTGACTGTGGTATGGCCCCTGCGGTCAGCCAGGGATGCCCGACTCAAAGTGCCCCGGGTTTCCTGGGTGGCGATGATGGGGAGGGCATTCTCAGTGGCCGCTCCTAAGCTGTGGAACTCCCTCCCACTGGAGGCCTGCCTAGCCCCAGACATCCCTTCTTTCTGACAACAATGTAAGACCTGGCTGTTCCGTCAGGTCTTTGGAGAGTGAGATGAGTAAGGGGGTTGGGTTGGGAGAGGGAGGGGTTCATTTCTGCCCTTTTAAAATGTACTGAATGTATTTTATGAATTTTATTAATGTTATTGGTTTTTTTGTTACTGTTGTGAGCTGTCCCAAGCTGCCATTGTGTGCAGGAGAGGGCGGGATATAAGTCTTTATAAATAAATTAATTAAATAAATAAAAACAGCCACAGTCTACACATCATTTGTCCTAAACTCTCTAATGTTAAACTAAAGTCAATTCATCACATCACTGAAGTTCAAATACATTAGGGATGTGCAGCAGGACCCCATGCCTTTTTTCATTATTGTTATCATTGTCGTTATTAAAATGTGTCATTTTATCGTTATAGTGACAAGGTTGTTTTTTGTTATTTTCATTATCGATACCAGTACTGGTTTCAAATGAGGATTTTGGTTTTGGTAATGTTTTCAATATTGACATTGATATTTGGTATTGTGATCTCACGAGATCAAAAGCCAGAAAGAGTAGTTTGATTGACTGTGAGGTATCTGTGTGTGGCTGCTTGGTTGTGAACTTCTGTGTGTCTGCTCTGTTGTGACTAGCTGTGTGTGTGTGTGTTGTGTGTGTCTGTGTGAGGAATCTGAGGATGGAAGGTGAAGGAAGCAGCACTGGAAGAAGAACCACCTGAGGAGGAAGGTCAAGGTGGAGATAGAGGAGGCACAAATCATGGAGACCCAGGCTGGACCATCTTGTGAGGTGGTGGAGGTAGGCTCCTCACCAGAGAAGGAGGAGGGCAGAGGAGGTGCCACTGCCAGGTTTGTAAAATTTGTTTTTATTTATTTATTGTTCCATATAACTTTGAGGACAAGAAGATTGCTATCCTTTAGGTATATCTTGCTGCTGTGCGGGTGAGCAGGCACAAGCAGCAGCACCCAGAGGCATGCCAGGTTTCTCAATTTGCAGACAGCAGCAGGATTTGCACATGTCTTATTTCATGGTCTGCCAAAGAGTGGGGGGGAGAGGCTTTCAGCATCAGTAGCAGCCAGAGTCTCAACTTGCAGATACTACAACACCCCAGGTGGTGGTGGTGTATGTGGGAGAAAGGGAAAAAGGCAAGTAGGCAGCAGCACCATCCGTCCACTTCGTGTGGGAGAATGGGTATTTGGTCTGAGAAGGACTAGAGGTATCACCACAAACGCATGATATTGTGTAGGTGTTTCTGTGTTCCTGTTTCAGAGAGGGTGATGATGATGACACTGGTGCCGAAAGCCCATCAAGGCGGACGTCACAGGACCAAACCAGGCCAACAAGGTCCGTGGTATGGAAGTATTTCTATACCACAAAAGGTGGATTCGCACAATGCAAGGTAAGGCATGGGGGCTGGAACAACAGGGAATGGATTGCCCTATGACCTGCTAGGAAGTCCCCTGCAGAAAGAGATTGGCCAACCACCCACTTGTGGAGACAGAATGCAGGCAGGGCTTGATAGACCATTGGTCTGACACAGTATGGCACTTCTTATGTTCCTATCTTTTTATGTTCTTTAGATCTGCAACAAAAAGTTTAAGAGGGGGATGAAGGGGACCACATCGGGGCATCAAGACAATCCACCTCATCGAGGTAAGGAGGGATGTGTCTCGTGCTGTCAGAAGCAGAAGGCGCAGGGAGGAACATTGGTCGGAGGAAGGGAGAAAATCATGCCAGAAGAGGCACCGTCCCAGTCCTTACCCCTCCAGCTCCTTGGATGGTACACCAGCCCCACGGGAAGAGGACACCCTCAAAGTGAGGGCAAAATTTTGGGGGTTGCTGTGGAGGTCCTCCAAAAATATATATTAAGGGCTTCATGGCCCACACAAGGGATGTGGAGGACAGGCTGGTGGAGTGATTCTGGGAGCTCCAGATCAGGGAGCAGAAGGGCCAGGATTACGCACAGTACATACATACTGAAAAGGATGCAGTTGAGGCATTCCGCTAGTACCTGGTGGAATGGAAGGAGTCCTTGTTGGGGACCCTGGACATTGCGAGGTGACATGGGACAGAGGTCAATAACATCCCTATACCTCGGTCCCATGCACCATTGTCCCCTTTTCCTCATGTTCCCGGGGACAGGCCCAAAGAAGCCTGAGTTATCTTTCTATGTCTTGTTATAATGAAAATGTTTATTTTGTTCATAGTTAAAATGTGTTTTAAAATTTTATTATAAAAGTTATATTTGTTACCAGCCGATTTTGACCTGTCCAATCTTTTACCCCTCTGTGCTGCTTCTGGCAGGTGGCAGAACCTCATTATATATATAGCTTGTCAGCAGCAGCACTGGTAGCGCAGGATCCCTACCTGACAGGAGCAGCTCTCAGATTCTACGTCTTAGGGGGAGGGACCGTGTCTATTTTATTACTTTGTAAAGTGCCAGGTACACTGCTGGCACTATATAAATGTTTGTTAATAAATAAAATAAAATAATAATAATAATAATAATAATAATAATAATAATAATAATAATAATTAATAGTGTATTCTACTCAACAGGAGGAGCAGGGATTCTGTGTGTGTGTGTGTGTGTGTATGTGTGTCAGAGAGAGAGGCCCATGGGAGCTGAATGATGTCCCTAGTACTTTAATGATGGTTCTTTTGACTGGAGTGACTGACTGCTTCTGGATGCATTGGAATGACATTTCCCTGTGAGCTGAATGATGGTCCCAGAACAGTTTAACTGTTTTTAATATGCTGTGAGCTGCCCCAAGATGCCTGAGGCAGGAGGGGGTGGCATAAAAATTTGAATATAAAAATAAATAAACTCTGATCATGGTTTGTGGGACTGGAATGACTGCTTCAGGTACAGTAGAATGATAGCTCCCTGTGAGAAGAATGATGGTCCCAGAACCCTGATGTAGATTCCTGGGACTGGAGTGGCTGCTTCTGGATGCAGTGGAATGACAGCCCATGGAAGCTGAATGATGTCTGTAGAATTAGTGCATGCTTGGGCACACTTCATTCAATCATGCAATAGGTGGTAGCAGGTACAGGGAGGCACACAGGCAGGCAAATAATTACGTGGTGTGTTATTTCCATCTCATTATGATGGGTTTGCTGCTGGATGTGGGCATTAGGCATGAGCACAGATGAGCTCTCTCTCTGGTTCTGGAAGGTTGCAGCTTGAGCAGGATGCAACTCTCTCTCCTCCTGTCCCCTTGTTCTAGTAGCGGGGACTCAAGTTGAGAGCCTCTCTGTCTGTCTGTCTGTCTCTTTCTCTGGTCATGTACCGCAGGTGACAGCATGGGTGAGAGCGTGTCTCTCTCTCTCTCATTCTACGAGCAGGGAGCCTCTCTCTCTCTGTGCACGAGCAGAAGATTGCTACTTCATAAACAAGGATCTTTGCACTGGCTTTGATCATTCTTGCCACATCGACTGCACTTCCATCCCCACATGGAATTATCTCATAGTCCTAGAAAGAGTTAGATGGAACTGGGGTGGTGGTTCCAGAGAGAGAGAGAGAGGCTCTCTAACAGCAGATGGCGGCAGGTGGCATCAGAGGAGTAAGCACTAGACAGGCAAGTGGCAGCTTTTCAGGATAAGTAGTGATGGCGGCAGCAGCAGGGCTTGTTTCTGAGAGGGGGTGCCAGAGAGAGAGAGAGAGAGAGAGAGAGGGGGCTCTCTGGCAGCGGGTGGCAGCGCGTGCCTTCTATACTAGAGAAGCTTGATAAGTTGATGATGGTTCCTGGGACTAGAGTGGCTACTTCAGTATGCAGTAGGATAACAGTTCCCTGTGACTAGAATGAAGGCCCCAGAACCCTGATGAATCTCATGGTTCTTGGGACTGAAAAGACTGCTTCTTGATGTAGTGGGATGACAGTTCCCCGTGACTGGAACAATGACCCCAGAAATTGGACGGACCATTACCTCCTTCAGGCCGGTCTTTTAGCGCGCCCCCTCCAGAAGGGGAAGGGACCAGTTAGGATGGTCCGCCCTCGGAGGCTGATGGAACCCCAGCGGTTCCAGGAGGTCCTGAGGGAGCTTACCCTGGATGTGGACGGTCACTCTGTGGATGAGCTGGTCCGGCATTGGAACATCTTGCTGGAGGAGGCCATTGACAGGGTGGCTCCGAGGCGCCTTCTGCCTCGGTCTCGTCACCGCAGGACCCCTTGGTTTACTGAGGGGCTGCGGTGTATGAAGCGTGTGGGCAGGAGGCTAGAGCGACGCTGGCGTCGGACTCGGTCTGTCTCCGATCGTCTTCTCCATAGGGCCCATTTGCGGTCCTATGTGGAGGCTGTGAGGACGGCGAGGAAGGAATTCCTCGCCGTCCTCATAGCGTCTGCGAAGTCGCGTCCAGCGGAGCTGTTTCGGGTGGTGCGGGGGCTGGTGAGTCCGGCCTCCCTCCGCCTGGATGGGGACTTGTCCCGGGCCCGCTGTGAGGAGTTTGTCATCTACTTCGCAGACAAGATCGCTCGGATTCAGGCCGATTTCGACGCTGGGTTGATAGCAGTAGGGGAAGAGCGCGGGGGGGCGGAGGGTCCGTCTGGTCCATCTTTATGGGGTGAGTTTCAGGAAGTGACGCCAGCCGATGTGGTGGATGTCCTGGGGTCTGTGAGGGCCACGTGTTGTCAACTAGATCCATGCCCGTCCTGGTTAATAAAAGCTTCCGGGGAGACGTTGGGGACGGTGCTGGCGAGGGTGGTGAATGCGTCCCTTCGGCAGGGGAGGTTGTCGCCTTGCTTAAAAGAGGCTGTGGTGCGCCCCCTGCTGAAAAAACCATCGTTGGACGTAGACGCGCTCGCCAGCTACCGACCTGTCTCTAACCTTCCCTTTTTAGGGAAGGTTATTGAGCGGGCAGTGGCGCTCCAGCTCCAGGGTCATCTAGATAATATCGGGCTCCTTGACCCTTTTCAATCTGGGTTCCGCCCCGGCTATGGCACCGAGACGGCGTTGGTGGCCTTGGTGGACGACCTCCGCCGGGAGATGGATGCGGGATGTTCGACATTTCTCATCCTGCTCGATCTCTCGGCCGCTTTTGACACCGTGGACCATGGGCTGCTGTTGAGACGACTGCGTGACCGGGGGGGTCTGGACGGGACTGTTCTTGAATGGTTCCGTTCATTCCTCTCGGGGAGGAGCCAGCGGGTGGTGTTGGGGGAGGAAACATCGAGCCCCCGCGCCTTACCGTGTGGCGTTCCGCAGGGATCGATCTTGTCTCCATTATTATTTAACATCTATATGCAGCCCTTGGGGGAGGTCGTGAGAGGGTTCGGGGTGCGATGTCACCAGTATGCTGATGATACTCAGCTGTACCTCTCGTTTTCTACCGACCCAGACCCTGCTGTCTCGGTGCTATCCCAATGTTTGGAGGCCGTGGCGGATTGGATGCGGCGGAGCAGACTGAAGCTCAACCCAGATAAGACGGAGGTGATGGTGGTGGGGAGGGCGAAGGGGGTGGTGGCCCCCCTGATTGGGGGGGTTTGCCCCCCTGTAGCTCAGCAGGTCCGGAGTCTGGGGGTCATATTGGACGCAGACCTGCGGCTGGAGCGGCAGGTGGAGGCAGTCGCTAAGGCTGCCTTCCGCCAGCTTTATCTGGTACGTAGGCTGCGTCCGTATGTCTCTGGCCCGGACCTGGCCTCCCTCATCCATGCCTTCGTCACCTCGCGGCTCGACTACTGTAACGCGCTCTACGTGGGGCTTCCCTTGTTCTTGGCCCGGAGGCTGCAGCTGGTGCAGAATGCGGCGGCCCGTCTTCTTACGGGGACGGGTCGCCGGGAGCACATTACACCGGTGCTCCGAGCGCTGCACTGGCTGCCGATAGTGTGCCGGGCCAAGTTCAAGGTCCTAGTAATGATCTATAAAGCCCTATACGGCCTTGGCCCCTCTTACCTTAGGGACCGCCTCGCCCTTCGCGCCCCGGAACGGCTCCTGCGGTCTGCCGGGGGTGCCCTCCTGGAGGTCCCCCGTGTTAAGCGGGGGGCCACGATGGAGCGAGCATTCTCGGTGGTAGGGCCGCGGCTGTGGAACTCCCTTCCGGAGGAAGCTCGCCTGGCCCCAAGCCTTTTGACATTTCGGCGGAACTGTAAGACCTGGCTGTTTGCCCAGGCCTTTGGGAGGGAGGGAGGGGAGGCGATTTTAATCCCCCGCCCATGTATTTATTTATTACTGTCTTTTAGCCCTGTTTTATAAATGAATTTTATATTTATATTTTAATTGTTTTAAATTGTTTTTACTAGTGTTGTCAGCCGCCCCGAGCTGCATTGCAGGAGGGGGCGGGATTAAATCTATAAAATAAATAAAAATATAAATAAATAAATTTGATGATGATTCTTGGCACTGGAATGGCTGCTTTTGGATGCAGTGGAATGACAGGCCCCTGTGACTGGAATGATGTCCCCAGAACTCTGATGATAGTTCTACGGACTGGAATGGTAGCTTATATCTGTTTGCAGACAGCACCACAAGTGTAGCAGCCAGGGGTCAGGCATGTTTATGTGAGAGGGTTCCAGAGAGAGAGAGAGAGAGAGAGAGACTCTCTGGATTCAGGCGGCAGCAGGTGGCATCAGAAGAGCAGGCAGCTGGGCAGTTGGCAGATTTGCAGGAGTGGGAGCAGTGGCAACAGCAGCAGGGCATGTTTCTGTGTCGGGTACCAGAGAGAGAGAGGCTCTCTGGCAGCACTGGTAGTCATTTGGAAGCCTCCCGAGCAGTGGGATTTCATCTTCAGGTCACACAGAAATTGCCCCACAGGGGGCTGCCTTGAGAAGCTGAGGTGACATATGATACTTGGATAATGGTTTCACTTACTGTAGGTGGTAGTCATTTGGAAACTCCCAAGTGGTGGAGTATCAGAGATGGGAGTCTTGGGAAGCCCCCAACTGATTTCTTCATGGAGATCAGGGCATAGGAGAGAGAGAGTATTAGTGTGTGATTGGGCACACTTCATTAAATCATTGCAATACGTGGTGGTGCAGGGAGGCAGGCACACTGGCACATATGTTTCCATCTCATTCTGGTGGGTTTGTTGTGGGATGTGGGCATTGATCATGAGCTCAGATGAGATGAGCTCTCTCTCTGGCTTTGGCAGGTGATAGCTGGAGCAGGATGCATCTCTCTCTCTCCCCCTGAGCCCCCATCTCTCTGTCTCTCATTATATCAGTGGGGAGGCTCTCTCTCTCTCCTTCTAGCAGTGAGGAGGTTCTCTCTCACTCGTTCTAGCAGCGGGGAGGTTCTCTCTCTCTCTTTCTAGCAGCGGGGAGCCTTTCTCTCTCTCTCTTTCTCTCATTCTAGCAGCAGGGAGCCTCTCTGTCTCTCTCTGGTCATGTACGGTGGGTGGCAACTTGGGCAGGAGTGTGTCTCCCTCTCTCTCTTTCTATTAGCGGGGAACTTCTCTCTCTCTCTCTCTCTCTCTCTCTCTCTCTCTCTCGTGTGCCCCCACCCTCACTATGGGTCCATGGCCAGGTCAGGGAAACCCAGCAGCGCCAGGTTGACCTTCAGTAACAGGAGCTGCTCCACCAAATCAGCACCCAGCCTTGAATGGTGGGGACTCACGCGGCCCACTGCTGCTGAAAATACCTGTTCGCTGGGCACACTGATTGGTGGGCAGGACAGTAGTTCCTGTGCCACATAACGCGGTTTGGATGTTTGACCATTTGGTTCGGGAACCAAGTTCGGGTTCAGTCGTTCAGTTCGGGAATCGAGTTCGGATTCGGTCGTTCGGTTCAGCAGCGTTCGGTTCAGCCGAACGTTCGGCGAAGTTAGGTATTGGTATCTGTATCATTTTTATTCATTCATTCATTCATTCATTCATTCAAATTTGTAATATAATATTATACACACACACACACAATTAACTCTAACTGCTATTAACTATTCTAAAACCTATGGAACTAAATGGAATATTATCTAATATCTACAAAGGCCTAGTCCTACAAACACAGTATAAAATATTAAAACTGAATCACTACACACTATCTCTATCTATCGCTATAACTAAGCTAACTCCTACATCTATCTATCTATCTATCTATCTATCTATCTATCTATCTTGTGGTACCTTCAGACATGACGCTAACCACCCTTTAACCACCTTTGGTGGTTATTTATGCATGTTGCAGGGCTGCATAGGGCACCAATACAGCCCTGCAACATGCATAAATAACCACCACGGGTGGTTAAAGGGTGGTTAGCGTCATGTCTGAAAGTACCCACAGAAGGATGGGGGGGAGGGCGGAAGGGACACAGACAGCTCACACCAAACAACACAGGGAGGGGTACAAAACTCAAATGAAACCTAAATCAATCTAATCCTACTCTAAATAAATCCCAAAACAGAGGAAGGGAATCAGGGATGGAATAAATAAAGGGAGAAGGGGAAGATTCAATGGAGGCTAGGGAGAAAGACAAAGGGATGGATAAACAATAAAAATAACACCTAATCTATCTAATCTAATCTAAATAAATTATACTAGGGAGATAAATGTATGGGATGGGTGAAATAGGAGGAGGAGGATGGCAATGGATTAGGAACATAAACTGCTAGGAGAGGGAGACTTCTGAAAACGCCTGCTGTCAGGAACAGTGGCTATTAGCTCAGAAGGTGTTTGAAGGGGGGAGGGCAATGACTTTTGTTGCTTGCTGCGCCCGCCTTACCACAAGCCCCATTGGCTCAGTGCAGTCTAACCGCCCCCCACTCCCGTCCCCCATGTCCAATTGCAGACTGCAAAGGTCTGAGGAGAAAAGGGATGGTTATTGGGCAGGCTGGCTGCTACTCTAAGCCTCTCCATCCGTGGTGCCTGGAAGAATGCTCCTCAGCTGACACCCCCCCGCCCATGCCTGCTTGTGTGTCTGTCATAGGTTGCATTTCTCCCTCCCTAACTCATCAGAACTCTATCCGAATGCGGACAAACTGTTCGGTCATATTAGAGTTCAGATTGAGTTTGGGTTCGATTGGTTTGGGTACGGTCGTCTGATCAGAGCGAGTTTGGTCCGAACATTGAACTTCCGAACCACGTTCACACATCCCTACTGGTCAGAGCCTGCCATATTTTCCCTTTCTCTGCCCAGTACAGAAGGGGGTTGCTGCTGGGATCCACCACCAGGTCCTTGAGATGTTTTGCAACTGCCCGCTCCACAGTGTCAGGCTCCTGCTCCCTCTGCCTGCTGCTGCTGCCAACCTCCTCCCCAATTTCATGTACCCATGCTGGGGTGATCCACTTGGGGAAGCTGATGGCCGAGGAGCTGCTGCTGCTCCTGGGAGTGCTCTGCATATCTGCCCTCCTGCTGCTGCTTTTCCCCTCCTGGCTGCCCTGCTGCTGCTCCTACAATTGTATGACCCTCTTGACTGCCTGCACCCTCTCCACCAGAGCATGCTTCCTCAGGGTGAAGTCTTCCATGTGAGCTGCCATGCTCGCCTTCATCCTGGGGTCCATCATGGTGGAGAGTAAGTAAACTTCCTTGTATATAACAGGGTCAAACTGCCTGATCAGCCTCTCTTTCAACCTTTGTACCAGGGCCACCACCTCTGGTACAAGCTGCCGCTGCTCCTCCCCACCCCTCCACCCTGCCTTTGTCCCTCAGGAAGCCTTCCATCCCCCTAATGAGAATTCGGACCAGGGGGGTTACCTGGCTTAGGTTGGCCGTTGCCACACTCAGGTTCTCTGCCACGTCCTTAAAGAGCTTAAGGACGTGCACAGCCTACACCATCATTGCCCACTCCTCACACCCTAGTGGCCTTTCCACCTCAATATCCCCCTCGGAGGCTACCTCATGCAGGACCCGCTTCTGCTCCAACAGATGCTCCATCATGTTATAGGTGCAGTTCCACCTGCTGCTGACATCCTGTATGAGGAAGTGCTCTTGTGCCCCCAGCTCCACCTGCTTCTCCCTCAAGAGGTGACCACCCTTCACACTCTTGTTAAAGTACCCTGTAATCTTCCCGCCCTTCTAGATTAACATGGTAAGGGGGCTGCTGCTGCACTCTGTTGCCTTCATCCCCCAGGCCCAGGGCATCCCTCACCACCAGGCAAAGGGTGTGGGAAGCGCAGGGGATGTGTTGGAATCTGCCCTCCAGCACTGTCTTATTCATGTTCACAGATTTATCTGTGACAAGGAAGCCCCTGGAATGAATGGAGCTTCCTCCCTTAGCCACGGTGTCCAAAGCTCCCCTTATGTTGACAGCAGTGTGGTTCTTGTCAAAGACCTGGGCGTGAAGCAGGGTCCACCTGTACCCTGCCCCCTCACCCCTACCACCTGATGCTCCTCCTCCTGCCACCTGCAGCTGCCACCAGTGAGCAGTGAGGGCCAGGTAGGCATATTGTGCAATTTGGCTGCTCCAAATGTCTTTGGTGAAATTTACAACTTCCCCACCTGCCCTGGCTAGTTCCTTCCTCACCCACTCCCTGGCTGCCTGGTACAGGGAGGGCACCACCTGCCTGCTGAAGGTGGTATGTGAGGGAAGCTGGTACTGGAGTGCCAACAGTGCCAGAAGCCGGCGGAATCCTTGGTCCTCCACAATGCTAAATGGCTGGTCATCTAGGGCAATCATCTCCCCCACCTACCTGGTGATCTTGGTTGTCGCTGGATGATGCAATCCGCAACGTCACAACTACCCAAACCCCAGATCCTCTAATGTGACCTGATACTGATGCTGCTGACAGGAGGTTAAAGATGGTACCTGCTGCTGCTGTCCCTCCTTCCTCTTTCCATGAGCAGAGGAGGAAGTTCTGCTGCTGCTTGTGCTTGCTGCAGCAGCGAACCCACTCCTGTACACACACACACTGATGTATCTTGCAGCAGTAAAGAACTATGCCAGGTCCTCAGGTGGGAATTCATCCCATTATTACTTAAATTCCCCCTCTTATTCCCACGGCACACTACCTTCCCACAGTAAAGGCAGACCACTCAGCTGCTGTCACCCGGGATGACTTTTTAAAGTGATCTCCCACAGGTGCCCTGGGGCACCCTCCTGAACTTCTTGTGCCACTGCTGGGGCTGCTGCCTTTGTCCCCAATGTGGCCACAAGGGAATTGGCATCAACAGGAGTCTCCTCCGCCGCCTCCTCACTCCCCTCATTGCTGCCCAGCTCTATGACACCATCCATACTGAAGCTGCTGCTGCTACCACCTTGCAGCATGGGAGGAGAGGATGCCCTGCTTCTGCTTGCTGAATCTGGGCTGCTGCTGCCAAGGTGGGGAAGGATGCCCTCAAATACATCCTCCCTCAAATCCTCAAAATCCCTGGGAGTAGGGGTGCCAGAGGGAGAAGCCTGCCCAGGAGAGATGGTTGCCCCTGCACCACTCCCAACAACAGCACCCACATCATCATCATTGCTGTGGCTCCCCATACTAATATCTACTTCTGTCCCCAGTGCCAGCTGCTGCTTCGGGGGAGGGGGGTGTAGTGCTGCTGCTGCTGTTGCTGCTGTTGCTGCTGCATACACCCCCCTTGCCCTTGGCTCCCTCCTCCACTGACACTGCTACTAGTGGAAGGCTGGGGCTCCCTGCGTACCAGACTAGATGTTACTCCTGAGATCTCTGCTGAAGCCTGTTCCCCTGATAAGACCTGCCACCTTGAGGGGAAAAAATTAGGTCTCTTCAGCTTGGGCGGTGTGGCAGTGGACTTTTCTACTCCTCCACATGCGCGTCCATGCCCACAGCCTCACCGTCTTCCAGGGTCACCTGCCCCAGAGGCTGAACTAGTAGTCCTACCCTTTCTCATTGTACACACAAGTGCACACACAGTCAAAGAAGTACTGTATAATCTATTTATATATACACAAAACCTAACTTAAACCTAACCTATCGACTATGCTAATTTATATAACAGAAGAAACTAGTCTAAGTACCTATTATCTATCTAAATCTAAATGTCTATAATATATCTATATCTAATCTATATCTATCTAATGTCCAGGGGGGAGAAGGTCAGGGAAAGGGAGAAGGCAAAAGTTAGGGTATATGCGGAAGGAAAGGAAATGGTAATACAATGAGGACTGGGGAGGATTTTTTGTGTGCAAGCACCAGTTCTGTAAAACGCAACCTGACAAGCAGAGAACTCTCACAGAACAGAGAGGGGGAAAATGGCCCTCCCGTCATAATGGGTTGCAGAGCCCTCCCTCAGAGCCCCCTGATTGGTTCTCGGAGGCAGCAGGCATTGAGCAATAACAGAGTGCCATGAGACTGCTGGGGCCTGATTATGCTGCTCATTGGCCAGCGATACATCCATCAGATACTGCTCGCCCCTCTCAACACAGGCACAGTTCAAGAATTCAAGCCTCTTTAGGGCTCCAAGATTTCTGGCTCCCTCCTCCCTTCCCATCCAAAACAAAAACGCAACTGTGTCACTAATAATAACAACAATAACAACACTGTCATTTGTTATTGTTGTTGTTATTCTCGATTGTCATTTTTGTTATTGCAATGTTTTTTTCTGCATAAAAGTGTGCCTCAATTGCTCTATGGGGCCCACCTCTGGGCACTGGGAAGATTTAAGAATTTGGAATGTATACAGGTTGCTTTTCTGCATGATTTACTCAACGCCCCACCAAGACTGAGTTGGTTGGCCCTTTATTTGAAATGTGACCTTGTCCCACTCTAGGAGAGGATTTGGAGGGGTGTTCTGAACTATTGGTTGAAGTTGTTTTTCAATCTGGCTCCTCCCCTCTCAAAGATGGTGACGTTGGACTCATGTACCAGCAATTGGGTATCGTCAGTAGTTAAGAGGCTATATCATTTAGTATTCTCTCGTGAGGCTACTGCACCTCTTGGCTATAACACCTCCAAGAGCCTGGTGCTTCAGAGACTGACTGATATTGCCTGTCAGGAGGGGCAGGTGATTTTGGGTGATTGTAGGGTCCTCCTGCGCGCTTATTCCCTCCTGTGTAGCGAGGAAGTCTCCCCGCGGAAATATTTGGACTATGGGCTTTCACCCTTAAAGAGGAGGCTCTTTTTTTTTTGCAAGGGTGAATTACTTCCCCTCAGCACTGATGGAGGGTAGATATTGAGGCATTCTGTTGGCTGAGCGGTTATGTAAATGTAGTTGGTCTCAGATAGAAACTTTAAATCATATTATTTTTGAGTGTCCTCTGTATCTGGACTTATGATGGAAATGTATAACTCCTATGATTAGCTCCGCCCCTGGAAGACCGTGGGAATTTTATGCCAAATGGCTATTGGGTGATAGCCAGCCGAAGGTCACATTGAAAGTGACACAGTTTCTATTTTACGTGTATGTTAGTAAGTCACCCTAGGGGCTGTTTGGAAAGCTGCCCCTTTTAGAATAACTGGCTCTAGTTTTATTTTGCATTTGTCTGTTCCAATGTTGTGTCTTATATGTGCCTTGTACTTGCAATGGCCATTTGGCCACGCAATAAAATTAATTTATTAATTTATTATTATTGTTATTATTATTATTATTATTAATAATAGTAGTAGTAGTAGTAGTAGTATTAGCATTAGCATTAGCATTAGTATTAGTATTAGTATTAGTATTAGTATTAATAAACCTAAAGTCAACACACAATTTTATTCTTCTGCTGTTGCTACTGCAGCAATATACATACCTCAACATAGAGACTAGGCTACACCCTTCATTTTTCAAAAATCTTTTGGATGTGTGACTTTTCTTCTGCCGCTCTGGCAATGTACATACTCTAATGTAAGTGGAGGATACCATACCCCCTTGCATGTACTTTGGGGAAACTATACTGAAAGAGAACTTTTAAATTACTTACATTATGCGCACTTCTTAAATTTCAAGTTTTCTAACATCATGAACCAAAGAAATAAGCTTCACGAGCCTCTGCTAACTGCACGACAAACCCCTCTCCGCCTTCACTTCCATTCTTTGGGCACATTATGCTTCCCCTTCCACTGCCTTTAACTTTAATTCTCATGGCTCCATCCACATACAGTTATTACAACTATAACTCTGGCATATAAGCTATTTTATTTAATTTTTTTTACAAGTTAAAATTGTGTTTACTGAGCCTGTGGAAAAAAACAAAAACTGACTATGGTCTGGCCTCTAATGTACTAACGATGAGCTTAAGGGGACCATAAGTTTCCACAACCATGACAATCATGGTGTATGAGGAGAGATTTATTTTTTATATTTTAAAAGCATTTTTATTTTATTTTAATTATTTTAAAAACATTTAAAAGCACATTTTACATTTATTTTTGACTCAAAAATAAGAAAAACTATATTTTTACAGTTATGATTTGACCTAATCTATCTAAACCTATAGCCTCGTCAACTTATTTACCTAATCTAACATATCTTAACATATAAGCTAATATAAATAAGATTTTTTAATGTTTGGATTTGTTTTGTTTTTAGTATAATACAAAAATTGTATTTTAAAAATTATGTTTTACTTAATCTAATCTATCTAAAACTAATCTATCATAAAACAATTTTTAGTATAAAAAAAATAAAAAAAATAAAAATACATTTAAAATTTATTTTTACCTAATCTAATTTATCTAAACCTATAATCTAATTAACATAAATGACAGTAAATTAAATAATAAAATATAACTTAAATACAGTGGGATGGAGTGGGGGGAAGTCAGACACCTTCATTTTCCTGAACACTTGGCAGGTCTGGATGAGGTGATAGTGGTGGGAGATCAGGGTTGGGGTGAGCACATCCTGCAAACCTCGAAGCCATGGTCCACTAGGAAAACCTGGTAGGCCTCCAATGCTAACTTTATTGCCTTGGCAGAGGGAATAGTAGTTGCGCATGTGGCGTACTCTCTCTGACAGGTCTTGCCACTGTCCGACAAGCCCATCATATTTTGCCTGCAGCCCATCCAATGTCTCCCATGCAAGCCAAATTCCCCCCTGGATCTGTAATTAGGGCGCAAGTGGTGCCTCCCCTAGAATAGGCTGTAAAGGAATGGGTGGTGGCTTCTGGGGCTCAACAGATGGAGAGAATTCATCCCCTTTGCTAGTCCCAGCACCTTGCATGGTCCAGCATTCCTGCCTCTGATTCTGACGGTGCCTTGCCAAAGCCATTGCCCATTCTGAGTAGTGGGGTGGTCTCCAAGCACCCTTACTTATGCTTCCCAGCTCAATTCCATGAAGCTGTGCTAGATGGTAGTGCAGGGCAAAGGTGCCATGATCTTCCCCCTTGTGCACCACTGAAGTGGATCAGGTGTGCCATGCCCACTTCTGGGGTCATTTCGGTGTGTGTGTGTGCATGAATGAAGTAATCCCAGACTTGGGATGAGCGCTCCCTCCACCCTTCCTGCCCACAATGGCCACGAATCCAGCTCCCTTCAAGATCCACCATCCTCCCCATAATTCTGTACATGCTAATTCTCTAACACCCTACTAGATCAAATCAATCAGTCACTGTCCTAATGCAAAATGAATAGTTACAGAACTGCTAACGCTATGGTTTATATACTGGCTAAGTGGTGTAAAATTGACTGAAAGTGCTGGAAACTGACAAAAATGATGGAAAGTGCTGGAAAATGATGAAAATACTACAAATTGATAAAAATAATGGAATGTGACAGAAAATGGCAAAATGATGAATAATGAAAGACTGAAAATAACTCCTGCAGATCTGTCCACATACAGCTATTGTCTTCTCTATGAAGGTACAGGAGCATCTCTGTATAACATCTTCTTGTATATCCTGTGCCCCAACACCCAATCTCTTCTCTTATCTATGAAAAGATACAGCGAAATGTACATAAAATGTCTGTATGTTTGTTTTATGTATAATCCACATCCATCCTGATTCCTGACATAACGTAAACATCTCATCTATTGTCTTTTTTATGAGGGGACAGGAGAATGATTGGAGAATGAAAAATTTGGTATAAACCATCTGCCCACACCCAGCACTCCAGAGCTGGGCTACCCTGGTTAACTCCACCTGGAGCTGCAGAAGTTCCCTGGTCTCATCTTTTTCCCAGCACCAGCAGGTCAGGGTGCACTGGAAGTGATAACAGAGAGACTGTCTCCTCCACCTTCACAGCACCAGCATGAAGGGGCAGAGGAAGAAAAGGGTGGGGGCTCCCCAGTTTGGCAGTGGGGCAGATTTACCAAGGGGGAGGGTTCCCCCAGCTCAGGAGTGGGCTCAGCAGTGTGATGGGACAGGAGCAACAAGAGGAGAGGGCCCTCCAACTCTGCAGTGGCAACGGCACAGAGGAGCAAAAGTAGAGGACTCCCTGGCTTGGCAACAGGGTGCCAAGCTTTGGGGGACAGGGAGGACTCCCTGAATGGACTGATGATCAGAAGAGGAGGACAGCAACCCAGAAGAGGAGGGGGGCATGCCAATGCTTCCATGTCCTGAATAGTGCTGAGGTGAGAACGAGTATTCCTGTACCGTCCGGAAATACCTAACTTTTGGATGCACTTGCCACTAGGGATGGGTGAACACGGTTTGGATGTTCGGAGTTAGGACCGAACTCGGTCTCTTCAGACGTCTGAACTGAACGTCCGAACCAAACTCTCGAATGACCGAACAGTTTGGTTGTGTTCGGATGAGTTCGGGGGCAGGAAAACATCTTTTCAGAGGGGAAAAAAGTTTTACTTTCGGTTTCAGTTAAGTTTTTCTTTTGGTTTCGTTTCGTTTTCATTTTCAATAGTGCTATTCTTTACCGTACGGCCAAGTTTGGCCAACTTGAACTTGGCTGAACCGAACCATTGAACCCAAACTCGGGTTTCCAACCGAACGACCGAACATACGAAACGCATTCTGTTCGCCCATCCCTACTTGCCACTGTTTGTCAGTATTTCCTCTAGGGATGGGCGAACAGAACTGAGTTCAGAAATTTGGTTGGGAAGTTCGGTTTGGTCGACCGAAATATTCGAGTCAGTCCAAACTTCCGAACAAAGTTCGGAAATTCAAACCCCATTGAACTAAATGGAATATTATATTTTAGGGATGGGTGAACAGAGCTGAGTTCAGAAATTCGGTTCAGCTCGAAAATCGAGTTCGGTTTGGAAGTTTGGTTCAGTCGTCCGAACTGGTCGAGTTCGATCCAAACTCCGAACTTCCAAACCGTGTTCACCCATTCCTAATTTCCTCACTAATCATCAGGGTTGTGTATCAGGCGTATTTGTTTTCATTGGTGGTTTCATATTCCCCTCTATCATTTTCATGCATTTTTCATTTAATCATATTAAAAAATAAATAAAAATAAATCATCACTGTGTATGTGCAAAATGGCTGCAGAGGCTGTTCAGCACATGCACAGGCTTTTTAAAGCTGGCTCTGGCAGCTGATCTGTGCATGCAAAAAAATGGCACTGTGCATATGTAGAATGGCAGAATGTGCATTGATCCCATGCTTCCACTATTGTCAAGATCACTGCCTGCCAATTTCCATCATTTTCAACAATTTTCAGTGTTTCCATAATTTTTCATCAGTTTCTGATATCTTCCATCAATTTTCAGTATTTTTGTCAATTTCCAGTATTTTCCATCATTTATGACACTTTCCATCATTTTTGGCAATTTCCATCACTTTCCATCTCTTTTATTTATTTATTTATTTATTTATTTTATCATATTTTTATGCCATCCCATCCTGCTTCTGCATCACGGGGTGGCTAACAACATTATAAAAACATATAAAATCATAAAACATAATCCAACCTTAAAATATCCCTACCAAAAAGAACTCCCACCCTAACCCACCCCACCCATCACCCGTCTCCCTCAGTAAAGGCCTTGTGGAACAGCCAGGTCTTACACTGTCTACAGAAAGAGGGGAGGTCTGAGGCCAGGTGGACCTCCAGTGGGACAGAGTTCCACAGCTGTGGAGTGGCCACAGAAAACGCCTTCCTCATGGTTTACACCTGGGAAACCCGGGGGACCTCAAGGAGGACACCCCTGGCAGACCGCAGAGGCCAATCCAGGACCTGGAGAACAAGGTGGTCCTGCAGATAAGTGGGACTCAAACCGTTCAGGACTTTAAAGGTCAAAACCAACACCCTGATTCTGCACCACTTGCAGTCTCTGGACTGTCACCAGGGGTAACCCCACATAGAGTGTGTTACAGTAGTCCAGTCAGTTAACCAGTATATAAACTGTAATTTTAGAAGTTCAGGTCATTTTGCGTTCAGACAGAACTGTCATTTCTGTATGCTACCAAAGAAGCTCTCGCTCTCGGGCAGGGACCATGTCTATCTTATTTTATGTAAAGCACCCGGTACATCGCTGGCGCTATATAAGTAAAATAATAATAACAACAACAACAACAACTACAACAACTACCAGAAGTACTGAACAAATGTGATTCCTGAATGGGAACTAGCAAAAAATAGCAGGTTAATGGCCTGTTTCCAACAGAAACAGCATTCACTGTTACTATTTGCTGTTTCAGGCCTAGTCCTAATCTGCATTGCCCTGGGAGCTCAGCAAAACCTACAAAGCTCTGCACAGCTGGAGAGGGGTCTGCCATGGCTCCTTTCATCTTCTTGCAACAGGCAGCCTCAGAAGATCATGGGTGGGCTGAGGCCAGTAATGCCAGTTTCCCCTCCATCCCACCAACACTTGCAGATCTCTGGCAGATTGCAGAAGGGGCTGTGACAGCTCACTTCAGTTCACCCATGAAAGGCAGCCTCTGAAGATCATGGACGGGGTGAAGGGAGTTGAGGCAGACTCCCCTCCCCCCGCTCATCAGAACCTGTGAAGCTCGCAGCAGACTGCAAAGGGGAGAGACTGCCTGTCACATGAAGTCTGGGATATTTTCCCATCCTGTGTTCTTCACACAAACATGCAACGCCACCCCTCCCTTTCCCTGATCCCCTATGAGAGTACAGGAGCATCAGTGTATAATAATTTCTCCACATATATGCTATGTACAGTTACCCACTCTCCTGTCTTGTATATGACAGCATAGAGAGAGATGTACATAAAACGTGTGTATGTTTGTTGTATGTATAATCCATGGCAATCCTGACATAACTTAAAAATCTCACTCTCTCCATTGGATAACATTAAAGCTTTAAAATATCATAACTTACACACTACACAATTGATTTTCAAAATCTAAGCTCAGGAATGTACTACAGAGTACAATTTAATTTTCTGATACAGACACATATTGACACACATAACTTAAAACAAACTTTCATACATCAACAGAAAAGGTTGCAAAAGAAAGAAAAAAATAGTTCTGCCTGCAAAATTCAAAGTCCTACAACTCAGCTATTTCTTAATCGATCTTGAAATTTGAAAAGCATCTACCCATCACTCAATCAAGCCTCCCTACAAAATTTCACCATGATAGGATAAATTATTTTTATTTCATAACAAGCACAATGTTTGTCATGTTAACTGAGAGCGCAAGCTGCCTTAACCAAAGAGTCACTCCAGTATATAAGAAGCCCTTGAAAGAGTACTTCTAGGGATGTGCCAACACAGTTCGGCTGTTTGGAGTTCAGACCGAACACAGTCTGTTCGGACGACCGAACCGAACGTCCAAACCGAACTTGGAAATGACCAAACAGTTCACTCATGTTCAGGTGAGTTCAGATGAGTTTTGGGATGGGCAAAACGTGACTGGAAGGCCCATTCGGGTGGGGAAAACGTGACTGGAAGGAGGAGGCAGTTGAGGAGGAGACTTCCTGGCACCAGGGGTGGAGACCAGGGGTGGTTTCAGGGCGAAATGATACCAATACCGAAAAAAATCTTCAAATTCGGTATCGATATCAGTACCGATAGCGCTATTTTGAATGTTTGACCATGTTCAGCCGAACCGAACTTCGCCGACCCGCACAACCGAACCTGAACTCTGTTTTCAAACCAAACGACCGAACGGTTAAACATCCAAACCGTGTTCGGTTCACACATCCCTACCTACTTCATCTCATGAGACAGATTAAGTCTGCTGACTGATCTTTTGTGAGGATGGAGTCAAATTTCTACTCATTTCACAAATAGGATCTGGTACCAATGCCCTATAAGTCTAAGACAGTGTGAGGTGGTTGGAGTTAAATTCTACACCATTAGGGATGGGCGAACTCAACCAGTTCGGTCGACTGAACCAAACTCCTGAACCGAACTTGATTTTTGAACTGAACCGAACCAAATTTCCGAACTCAGCTCTGTTCGCCCATCACTAAAAGATAATATTCCATTTAGTTCAATGGGGTTTGAATTTCCGAACTTTTTTGGGAAGTTTGGAGTTCGGACAGAACTCGAAGAGTTCGGTCAACTGAACCAAACTTTTGAACTGAACTGAATTTTCGAACTTAACCAAACCGAATTTCCGAACTCGGTTCTGTTTGCCCATCCCTAATTTGCTCTTTCTTTCTTTCTTTCTTTCTTTCTTTCTTTCTAGAGTTTTATATCCCACCCCTCATGAAAAAACAGCTGAGGGCAGCTCACAATTTTAAACACAGATAAAAACAATTAAACAATTAACAAATTAATACAAATATAAAATCTCAACAGAGGAGAATAAAAAAAATTAAACAAAATTCAGAAACAAAAGAATAGAAACAAAAAAACATCCCCCCCTAACCCTCAACCCCCCACCTGTCCGCCTCACCAAAAGCCTGATGGAACAGCCAGGACTTTAAAAATTGTCTAAAGGAGGAAAGATCCAGGGCCATCCAGGCCTCTGCTTGGAGGGAGTTCCACATCCATGGCATGGCCATTGAGAACGCCCTTCCCATTGTGGTCCCCCAGGAAACCCGAGGCCCTGTCGGGGTGCTGTACAAGTTAGGTTGTCCTGCCTCCAGAGACTTACGGAACCAATTGGATTCCAAAACACTCTGGGGGAATATCACCACTGATTTGGTCTGCTTTCTGTAGATGGCCTCATTGAGTTGTAGAATGCAAGGCCATTGACACAGTAGCACCCAAGCATCTACTTCTGCCGTGTCATCAGTACAGGTCATCTTGGTTTACAGGGGACCTGAGACAGATGAAGCAGGAGGCGAGGAGGTTGGGGCACAGGTGATGTTTGACTAGCGCTGAAGCCGACCGACTGCACTATAGATGTCTTTTGAAGGACTATGGTGTGGCTAGGGTGACAGCGAGGACTGACCTCCTCTCCACTACCACAGTATCTTCAAAGTCCCATCCAGCAGAGCAATTCTGGCAGGTGAACAGCCTGGTGAATCTGGGCTGTCTTCATCCTGTGGTTGAGTCATCTTCTGCCTACTGTGAGGAATTTAATACCTACTTTGCAGACAAAATCACTAATTTCACCTCAACTTTGGGGCGTCTAGTTCTTTGTCAGAGTCAGGGTTTGGGACTATGGAGGTTCAGTCTTGTCCTGAGGAACAGTTTCAATTGGTGTCACTTACTAAGGCAGTGGATGTCCTTGGGGCAATGTGGCCAACTAGTCATAAATTAGATCTTTGCCTGTCTTGGTCAGTGAAAGTCAGCCATGAGAGACTGGGGTCTTTGCTGTCTGGGACTTTCAAGACCTCCCTTTGGGAGGGCAGGGTTCTGGAAGCCCTCAAGATTGTGGTTGCTCAAAAAAAAATCACTTGACGCTGACTCCTTGGACAACTGTCGCCCCATCTCTAACTTTTCCTTTTTAGGGAAGGTTATTGAACAGGTGGTTGCCAGGCAGCTTCAGGGACATCTAGATGCAATCAGATTCCTGGACCCATGTCAGTCTGGCTTTAGTCTTAGGTATAGCACTGAGACTGTGCTTGTGGTATTGGTTGACTATCTTCACCATGAGATTGGCAGGGAATATTGTACCCTGTTGATGCATCTAAATATTTCAGCACCCTTTGATACAGTTGACCATGAGGTGGTGTCGACACAGCTGTGGAGCCTGGCAGGGGTTCATGGGATGGCTCTAGAGTAGTTCCGTTCATTCCTGTATGGGGGTGTGTGTTAGTAAGTGATGATGGTTGAGCTTCTTTACCCTCCCCCCTCTCTTGAAGTATCCCCGCAGGAATACAACCTGTCTCCCCTCCTGTTCAACATGTATAAAAGGCTCCTGGGCAAAGTTGTGTGTGGATTTGAGGTGCATTGTCTTCAATATGCGGATGACAACCAAATCTATTTATACTTTTCATCTGACCCACATCCTGCAGTCTCGGTGCTTACCCAGTGCCTGCCCACTATAGGGGACTGGATGTGGGTGAGCCGTCTGAAGCTAAATCCAGACAAGATGGAAGTGATGATGGTTGCCTGGCCCTGTGGCCTGTTGGGGATTGGGACTCCTATCATTGATGGGGTCCTGCCTCCACTCGCTACTCAGGTGGATATCCTTGGGGTGCTCCTGGATACTCAACTGTGCCTGGAAGAAGGTTGCGGCTGTGGCCAGGAATGCCTTTCACCAACTTCATCTGATGAGAAGGATGCATCCCTTTCTTTCCAATGTGGATTTGGCCACCATCATTCATGCCTTCATTACCTCAAGGCTGGACTACTGCAATGTGCTCTACATGGGGCTACCCCTAAAGACTGTTTAGTGGTTGTAGCTGATGCAGAATGTGGCTGCCTGCCTCTCGATGGGGGTGGGTTGCCGGGAGCACATTACACCAGTGGTTAAAAGTCCACAGTTGCTGCCTATAGCGTTCCAGGCACAATTCAAGGTGCTGGTTTTGACCTTTTAAACCTTTGACCTAAACAGCTTGGGCCCTACATAACTGAAGGACCATCTTCTCTTATGCTCCTTCATGGCCCTAAAGATCTAACGGGTGTGTGTGCCCTTTTGCAGGTTCCATCACTGGCCCAGTTTCGCACCACTTGGGACTGCAAAGAGGCATGCTTGGCTGCCCCACAGCTTTGGAACTTCCTTCCATTGGAGGTTTGCCTGAGACCCAGTTTGAATGTCTTCCAGATGCAGTGTAAGACCTTTTATATTTGGACAGACATTCAATGGGCAAGGATAAATTGAGGGGAGGATGATGGGAGTGTTTTTTGTTTTGTAGGGTTTTAATTATTTATTTTATATTTTTATTTTATGTGTTTGTTGTAAGCCGCCCTGAGCCTTTGGGAATAGGGCGGGATATAAATCAAAATAAATAAATAGATTGTAAGCCCTGAAGGAGAGAGACCTGTCTCTAATCATAAAAGCATATTTCTGGCACTACATAAATAAATAAATAAATAAATAAATGGTGGATTAAATATAGTTGCTGCCCTCAGCAGTAACTAGCAAGCAACACTTCAGAGGAAAATGATCGCCTTATATACAAGGACAGTTGATCAATACTCGAACTGTGCAAGAGGTCAAGTATTTGTATTTGTATCTGTATTTGTATCTTTAGTTTTTGCATTTATTTGTATTTGCATCATTGTCAGTGTGAAAAATGCAGTGAACACAGGTCCTATGTATGAGATATTTATTTTATTTTATTTCCCCTATTTTTACCCCGTCCTTTCTGAGTGGCTCAGAGTGGCTCACATATATAAAAACAGCTTATAAAAACAAATAAAAAACAACAGAAAAAACCAACCTCCCCAACATTCTTTTCACCCTTCAACCCCACCCAAAAACTTTCAGCCAGACCTTATCCTACCGAATGCTTTTTTAAACAAAAAGGTTTTGCACTGCCTCTGAAAGATGCTTAGGCCTGGGCTCAGATGAACCTCAGGGGGTAGAGAGTTACACAAAACTGGGGCAGCAGCTGAGACTGTCCTCCTTTGCACCACTGTCCTACAGAAAGAGTAGCAGATGGAGCCTGCAAGAGGGCACTCCCAGCTGGCCATAGGGGTCACAATGGAACATGGTAGGACAATCAGTCCTTCAGATATGTGGGACCCAGACCATTTAGGGCTTTAAAGGTCAACACCAGCACCTTGAATTGTGCCCAGAAGACTATATGCAGCCAGTGCAAACTTTGGCACACTGGTATAATGTGCTCTCTGTGACTCTTCCCCCAAAGGAGTTGAATTTTCAAGTTCTGCACCATTTGCAGCTTCTGAACAGACATCAAGGGCAGCCCCACATAGAGCTCATTACACTAATCTAGCCTCGAGATGATGAAAGCATGGATGCCAGCGGTCAGAAAGAAAAGACCCCAGCCTCTCCACCAGATGTAGTTGAAGAAAAGCACTCCTGCCCACCACTGCAATCTGAAGATCTAGGTGTATCAAAAGATCCAGAAGCACACCCAAGGCCATGCACCTGACTGACCAGAGGGGGCCGGATTCCATCAATAACAGGAGTCTCAATCTCTTCCAAGTTACAAGACCAGCCAATGATCATCACTTCATTTTTGCTTCAGTCGGCTCATCCTCATCCAATCCCTAATAGCAGCCAGGCATTAGGTAGCACTGAGACTGCAGGACCTGGGTTGGATGAAAAAGAGAGAGTGCAGAGTGTCATCACCATATTGATGACATCTCACCCCGAACCTCCAAATGATCTCACCCAGCAGCCTCAGATACACATCGTTCAAGAGGGGAGACAAAATAGAACTCTGTGGGACCGCACAAGGGAGGTCCCAAGGGGACAATGAGCAATCGCCAATCACCACCCACTGAGACCTCCCTGATATGAAGGAACCAAACTATGCAAGAGCAGGCCAGCAAACCCAGCACACATATTTTGCCACTGAATTGGCAGGGGAATGGGATATGTGACTAGGCTCACGGATGGTTGCTGGCTTGGGAGGAAGACTAGGGCTGAGTCAGGGAGAGGGTCTCTGGCTTGGAGAGGAGGAATGGGGCATGGTTCTGGTTTGGGGGTGATGGTTTCTGTCTCAGAGGGGAGTCATTGACTTGTTGAAAGTGGAATCCCTAAGTGGGGATGGGGATAGTTCAGGGGGATCACTGTTTGGAAGGAAGTGTTGCTGGCTTGCGGAGCAGGAAATGAGGTTACCAAAGTCTCACCATTTCTCCCTACCTGTGCTGGGCTCTGCTTGACTGCCCCTGGTTGCACTGCTAGAGACTGCAGTTCTGAGGCCACATTTAGATATTGAGGTATTTCAAATGCACTTTAAAAAAAATAATGCGCAAACTGCAATTGCAATGACAGCCGGTGACTTTTGTCTTGTCTAAAACCCCCATGCAACTTTTCTCAAAGTGCATTTTCAATGCACTGGATCCTGCTGCTTATCTAAAAGCAGCCTGAGACAGTGGTAGCCCCTGCTGGGGAGTATTTCTCAAGCAGGCAGCTAAGCTGAGAGTCCGAGACTAGCTTAGCTCAAAGCTGGATATGTGCTGCTCTTTGGGGGATCCAGTTCGAGACCTCAGATATTATATTTTTCAGGAAATGTTCGGTTCACTCAAAACCTGAATGCACAGACCTAGCATTCATGTTTCAAATACGGATGCTGAAAAGGACTTTTCCTGTTTTATTTGTGTAGCATCGAAAACCAAATGCACAGCCCTAATCAAAATGGAATTTACACCATGAGAAGTAGGGATGGGACAAAGGGGTGAATTACAGATGCAGTGTTTTCAATTTTGGTTTAAAGTTTTTTATGGATTTAATTATGGATCTGTATTTCAGTTCCATATTTAAATCCATGGAAACCTTTAAACAATTCCTCCCCCATTTCCTTTGGGCCATGGAATGTACTTACTGGCCTCATAGGGCTTGATTTCAATTCTGCTGGCCCACTGCTGCTGGGGTGAGGGTGGGGGGGAGGGCTCCTGGCACGCCCCGTACAATGGTGTGCTGCCAATCTCCCTGCTCTGAAGTGCACATGTGCAACATGGTTGCTGCCCTAAAATGACCTTACTGCCCTTTTAAGGGTGGTGGTAGTTTTGTACATGTGCAAAATGGCCCCGGAAGCCATTTTTCACATGTGCACTGTGGAGCAGGGAGCTTTGCAGCACACTGAAGCAAGGGAGCCTGTCAAGAGGACTCCACACAGCAGTAGCAGGCCAGCGGAACTTCAGTCAAGTCTTCTGACGGTGGTAAGTATATGCCAGGGCCCCAGAGGGTAAGGGGATCATAAATATAAAGATCCCAAAATGGCAGGTCAATTTATTGGCCTGCTTTGGATTTCCAGGCCATTAGAGTTTAATCCAAAACCGAAGCCCCATCCCTAATGAGAAGAGAAATGTTGAGAATATTGATTCTCTTCTGCCTTCTTCCTTAGATTTTTTTATACTCAAAGTTAATTGAAAGTGTATGAAAAAAGAGTTGTTGTACATGCGGTGAAGACAGTAGAGAATTTGAAAACTAGTCAACTGATGGAACACTAAAAAATGAGACACTTTTTTGCACTTTGAAATTGAAATCACAAGGAACAAGTACATGCTTATAAAAATGATATGTATACAGTAATGGACTAAAAAGCTACATGAATAGTGAGGTAGACAAAAATGCTCTATTTTAGACCCTTATTAGTGCTTTGGTAAGTTACACTGATTCATTAAGAACACAAAATCTAGGAACATCTCCAAAGTTCTGTGCCATAGGCAAAGTTGCATTTATAGATTTTCAAGTAACTGTGCTTTATTATTATTATTATTTCTAGAATATAAAGAACAATAAAAGTATGTTCTCAGATTTAATTAGACTCACAGTCACATAATGATGACCACCCAGCAGCATGAAAATATTCATCCACAGGAAACAACTTAATTGAGCCAGTCATGAAATCAAAGTAATAGCAAATCCCCGTTCCTCTCTTAGGAATGTACCCTCAACCTTTCTGCAATACCCTTTCAAATAAATGACTTTTTGTGGCTGGAAGTCCATCAAGTTTTCTGTACCAGAAATAAGACTATGGAGATAGAAACCAAGAGAAAATGTTTAAAGCACTGGTGGGAGGTCAGTCAAAATTATGTTCCCTAGATGAAAGCTACAATGCCAGTGGAGAAACAACAGTAATTAGAGGCAGCAACATAAAGTATAATCAAAGTGCATATTCTAGATTTCCCCCATTTATCTAGTACCTCAAGGTATTTTTAATACTGAGGCATCTGCCACTGATTTGAACAATGATATCAGGAAATGATCTAGTTTTTCAAGACTAAAAGAAGAAGCAAATGACACTGAAGTAAGTTAAACCAATGATGAAGTCCTGCAAAGGCTTATGCATGTGTACATGTTTACCTCTTTGAGTGGTAAAGGGAACTCTTCGCTTGAGTGAAATGGCTGTCTATCTTAACTTTTGACCTTTTATTACTGTCAGGCCGCTTTTATACGAGGCACTGAAAAGTGCCTCCTGAGTCCCACGTTTAGAGAAAAGCCACGTGGGTAGTGTTTACATGCTCCCCGTACTGCCAGAACTGATGTGCTCCCCGTTGTCATCAGTGGTGGTGCTGCCGACAATGGGGAGCACGTCATTTCTAGATGTTGCTTCTTCAACATGTCACTTCTTCAGTTGTTACTTATCTACATAAATAGGAATGATGATGTGCTTCTGAAAATCTCTCTTAAAATAATTCATGGCAGTAACAAGGTGAATTAATATTTCTCTTTTTCCTGCTATTTTTTATATTAGACTGTCTGCCTACATCTTCTGGTAATTCCTCCTTCTGATTTTAGAAACCCTTTCTCACTCTGTGTTCATTTACCTGTAGATGGTTTCTTTAAAAAGCAAAGGTCAAAATTGAAAAAGCCTTGATGAAAACTACAATGCCAATAGAGAAACAACAGTAATTAGTAAAAAAACCTAAACCAATATAAATTAGAGTATTCTAATAGATTGGAACTCGGTCAGTTCAGTCAGGGGGTCTGCTGTTCAGCGGCGTGGTCGGTACATCAGTAGAATCCCCGATCTATCCCGAGCATCAAACACATGGTGGACACACTCCATATTGGATATGTTAGACACTGGATACCTTCAACAGGTCAGATGTTCCCTCCAGTCTAGGGTGGATAAGGGAGAGAAGTCAAGGAGAAACAAAGGAATACATTCAAGAAATTGAAAGTGCACATGCTTAGCTTAGTAACTTACAAGACCTTGAGGATAGCATGGTATAAAGAAATACAAAAATAGCAGCCTAAGGAGGTAAGAAACTTAAGAAAATCTGACAGAAAAGTCCAGAAAAGCTAATGCCCCTATATTCATGATCTTTTCTTCTCTTGCTCCCTTCACCTTCTCGCCCTTACTGAAACCTGGATGTCCCCCACTGACTCTGTCACCCCTGCCACCCTCTCCTACGGACGACTCTCCTTCTCCCACCAGCCCCGCTCTGAAGGCTGGGGTGGTGGCGTAGGCCTCCTCCTCGCCTCTTCCTACCAGTTTCAACCCCTCCAGCCCCTCTTTCTGTCCCCTCATTTGAGGCTCACTCCATCTGCCTCTACTCCCCACTCCACCTCTGTGTTGCTGTTATCTACACACACACACACGCCTCCCTCTCCTCCTTTCTCTCTGAGTTCAAGTCCTGGCTCACCCTATTCCTCTCGGATGACATCCCCACACTCATCTTTGGTGACTTCAATATTCATGTTGATGCACCCTCCCAACCTTGCATCACTCGCTTCCTCTCCTTAGCCTCCTCCTTTAATCTCCATCTCTGGACTAGCTCCCCCACCCCCACTGATGGTCACTCTCTTGATCTCGTGTTCTCTAGGAACTATTCTGTCTCCGATCTCTTCTTTGAACCCCATCCCATCTCTGACCATTTCCTTGCCTCCTTCAACCTCTCCCACTGCTCCCGCTCCTCTTCCCCATCTCCCCTTCCCTTCCATGATCTGTAGACCATTGTGCCCCAGGACTTTGCCTCCTCCCCCTCTCCTCTTCTCCCCTTGATCTTCTCCTCCTGCTCCCCCGATTCTGCCATCTCCACCTTCAACTCCTCTCTCGCCTCCACCCTCGACTCCCTTGCCCCCTTCTCCTCCTGCTCGGCTCACTCCCGTAACCCTCGTCCTTGGATCACCCCCACCATTCGACCTCTCCACTCCTGCACCCAGGCTGCTGAACGCCTCTGGTGCAAATCCCACTACCGAGATGACTTCCTCCAATACACATTCTGCCTCTCGTCACTCAACTCTGCTATCTCCCTCACAAGACAGCAGTACTATGCCTCACACATTGAGTCCTGATCCCGGGACCCTCGCTGTCTCTTCTCCATCTTTGAACTCCCTTCTCAACCTCCCCCACCCCTCACCCCCCATGCTCCTCCTTCCTCTTCTTTCTCTGCTCAGGATCTTACTCTATTTTTCACCTCTAAGATTGACAAGATCCACCTGGAAATCACATCCAAGTCCTCTCCCCCTACTACTCCCCCCTCTCCCTCCTCCCCCCACCTCTCTTCTGTCCTCCTTCCCTCCCACGTTCCTTGAGGAAATCTCCTCCCTGCTCTCCTCCTCCAACCCATCCACTTGCCCCCTGGACCCCATTCCTTCCCACCTCCTGACCTCCATTCCCTACACCATCACCCCTCCCATCCTGCACATCATCAACCTCTCCCTTTCTACCCACTCCTTCCCCTCTGACTTTAAACATGCCACTGTCTCCCCCATCCTCAAAATGTCCACTCTGGATCCCTCTGAACCCTTTAATTACGTCTGTCTTGCTCCTCCCTTTTGCTTCCAAGCTCCTTGAACGGGTGGTCTATTATTCCTATTGCCTCAACCTCCTCTCTGCCAATTCCTCACTTGACCCCCTCCAATCTGGTTTACACCCCCTTCATTCCACTGAAACCGCTCTTGCTAAGATCACCAACGATCTTCTTGTGGCTAAATCCAACTGCCTTTACTCTATTCTTGGCCCCCATGATCTCTCTGCTGCCTTTGACACTGTTGACCACTCGCTCCTGCTTGAATCGCTTCACACCCTTGGATTCCGGGACTCTGTCCTTGACTGGTTCTCCTCCTACCTTTCTGACTGCTCCTACCCCTCCTCCTCCCTACCCTTCTCGGTCGGGGTTCTCCAAGGCTCTGTCCTTGGCCCCCTCTCTTCTTCTCTATTTACACCCAATCCCTAGGCAAATTCATTGCATCCCATGGTTTCCAATACCACCTATACACTGATGACACTCAACTCTATCTCTCCACTCATTCCCTCTCCCCCTCTGACTAAGCTTGTCTCACCAACTGTCGCTCCGATATCTCCGCCTAGATGTCTCAACACCAACTCAAACTGAACATGGCGAAAACTGAACTCTTGATCTTCCCTCCCAATCCTTCCTCTCCCTCTTCCCTGTCAATTGCCATTGACGGGGTCTCCATCCTCCCTATCCCTCAAGCCCACAGCTTGCACTTCATCTTCGACTCACACCTAACCTTCAAACCCTACATTGACACCGTTGCCAAATCCTGCTGCTTCTCCCTCCACAACATTGACAAGATCCACCCTTTTCTGTTCATCTCCTCTGCCAAAACTCTCATCCACGCCCTAGTCATCTCATGCTTCGACTATTGTAACCTCCTCCTCGCTGGCCTTCCCTGCTCACACCTTTCTTCCCTCATCTCTGTTAAAAACTCTGCTGCCAGGATCATATAGCTAGCAATTCGCTTTGACCATGTGCAGCCTATCCTCTCCTCTCTCCACTGGCTCCCTCTTCCTGAGCATATTCTGCACAAGCTCCTCATCTTCACCTACAAATCCCTTCACAACCTCACTCCCCCCTACCTCTCTGCCCTGATCTCCTATCGAACCCCTGCTCGAGCACTCTGCTCCTCTTCCATCCCCTCCCTCACCTTCCCACGCCTCCCCTTCTCCCCCAACCAACTTCATCCCTTCTCCCTCGCTGCCCCACATGCCTGGAACTCCCTCCCTGCCCTCGTCTGCCTTGCCCCCACCCTCCACACCTTCAAGTCCCTCGTCAAAACCCACCACTTCCGCTCCACCCTTCCTAACTCCTGCTAACCATCCCCACCCAGGATTATCCCCCACCTGTTATCTGCAAACTCCCAATTTACTGTAACCAAGCCAAGAATGTGTACCTGAGTTCTTGCATCCTCATGAATGTTGCATTCCTTGTCTCTCCCTCTGTTCCCCCTTCCCTGTCTCCCCTCCCCTTGTCTTTAGATTGCAAGATATCGGGCAGGGACTGTGTCTATATAATTCTTTGTAAAGCACCAGGTACATCACTGACACTATATTAATGCTAATGCTAATGCTAATGCTAATGCTAATGCTAATAATAATAATAATAATAATAATAATAATAATAATAATAATAATAATAATATTTTAGAACTTCTCATATTTGTTTCTAACTTAAAACTTCATATTTTATCTGAGCACAGTTTTTATTATTTTCAGACCTAACAATTTAAATCTGGGAGAAACAGAGTTAAATGAAAACAACTTGCTTGAGGTTAAAAAAAAAAAAAGACAAATGATTGTAAGATCCTGAACATAAACTCACTGTAGTTGTACTAAAGCATGGGACCCTGTCTGAAGAAGGTTTAAACCCAGAGAAGTGCTTTATTGTAAAGTTTGCCATATCTCTATATTTCTGTAAGAAACTTTCTTCAGATTCTGGACAATAGCCTCGATGATTCCCCATGTCCTTTACTGAGCCTTTGAGAAGACACATTTCAAAACTCTCTTCTTTTTATTTTAAGACCAAAATTTACAGGAATATTTTCAGCCACAAGTACAACATATCATGTTCCTCCCACCTGGAAAAAGGAAGCCATATGGTAGAGGTGGGCAAAGGGTGGCTTCAGTGGTAGAAATGGGTTTTCAGTTTTGTTCTCCCACGTGCAGTGTGGCTCTTCTAGATGTGGTATAGAATACAGAAGAGTTTTACCAAACAGTAGTAAAGTTTTAAAAAATATATAAAGTAGGAATTGGAATTCTGTAAGCAAGCAGCAAGGGAAACTAATGCAAAGAGCATGAGTTAACCTGACAAATGTCAGTGCTAAAACTTAATCCCCACTGTGACTGCACCCAGTTGTGTCAATTGCTATCAATGATATTATGCCAAGTGCGTAGCACATGACATATATGGTTCTTTGTATAGTGTGTGATTTGTAACACCCAGTGACAATGCAATTACCTTCATGGTTACCTTGTGCTATGTGACACTTGTATTTAAAGGAGGGGAAAACCACAAAGAGAATCTCACTATAATGGTTCATAAAATGTAAGCGTTCTGCTAGCAGAACTTTGTAAGCATATACTCCCTAATCCAACTCAGCTTGTTTCAGCTATTTCTAATATTGCATGAGTGAGTACAGAGGAATTATTACAGGAGTACAGAGGTCATTATTAGGCCTGAGGGTACATTTGGAATTTATTTGGCATAATTAATACACAAGCAACTATTACACTCAAAATATGGGGCATGCTCCTATAGCTCACCTTCTTACACATCCATGTGCACACACAAGTTCACTGATGTTATATATGCTCTACACTCTAAAACAGCTGGACTTCACATCATTCATGGAGATGTTCAGTCCAGCTTTGTGACTGAGTTGTTGTTAGAGCTGTTTCAAGTCTTTGCAGCTTAAATGTGTAAAGCAAGTGTGAAAATATATGCTCCAAAAGCATAGTGGGTTATACGAACGTTGATCAACTCAATTTCGAATGTATTTCAGAGCTCTCTGGTGAAAAGCATAATGAGCTCCACAGTGTCCTCTGATGTGTACCCAGATGGCTCCATTTTCGTATGGAAATCATTCCTCTTACACATAAATATGATAATGTTCCCCAGCATTGTACAGGCTTGGGGAGCCATACTGAGGACAAAGCAGAAGAGAAGTGCTCTGGGACAGACATGCAGCACATCTACAGAACATCCATTCTTCTCCACCCAGTGGACTTTCATACACACACACAAAGTCCCCTTCACCGCCGCCATGGAGGTGATGGGGAATTTGTGGCACCACCAGTCAGAGGAGGCACAGAGGAGGGGCTGCGGCATGGAGCATTCTAGAATGCTGCCCTGCCGGTGAACTTGTTGCTGGGCAACCAATCCTGGGGCGTGTGCAATATGGGCGCAAGGTGCAGGGAGAGTGAGTGCACCCATCCCTTGTAGGGGGGGTGGATTTACTCAAGGCTGTGCCAGTGGCATTCGGCGTGCTGCAAGCACAGAGTCAGCAGCAAAACTTCTCACTGCTGATCTTTGCCTGGTGAGAGAACAGAGTTTGGGGAGCGGCATTATGGCCCACACAAAGAAGAAGGGAGCTGATGGGCAAAAGAAAAAGACAACAGAGGCCACATGGAAGTGACCCGTCGCTGAGGCCCCTATTGATCAGGGTGAGGGGGTGGGGGAAGTGATCCCCCGCGGGCGGTCATGCTGGCCCGCCTCATGGCATGCAAGACCCAGCTGTGGGCCCGTGCCCTTCCCCCCGCAGGTGAAACAATGGAGTAGGGGCTCAATCATCCAGGCCCTGTATACACAGGATTAGTCCCCTTCCCCCGGGAGAGCACTGGGCCATCCACATCCGGAGGGGGTGAGGCCTGTACCACCAGTGCAATGTCGGGGGGTCAGCCCATCCAGGCTATGTACCCAGGGGATCAGCCCACTATGCCATGTGACAGCAACTTCAGGACAGGAATCATTGACCCATTAGGAGTGCCAGAGCTGGGACAATATCAATGCCAGAGGGCCCTTGGGGTGACACCTGCCACGCTAGAAGCAGTGCTGGGGCTGGGCACCCTCCCAGCCATTCATGGGGGCCCCGGGATATCTTATCTCCATACAAGGGAGGAACCCCTGGCAACCAGGAGGCAGGTGGAGGAGCTGGACCAGCAAGGTGAGCAGGGTGACAAAGAGATGTGGAGGAGGATACTGGCACTCGAATATGAGCTGAGTAGGTGACCGCAAGACTGCCCACAGGAGTACGAGATGAGAGAACCTCCCAGACATCCAACCCAGGTGGCGAGTGAGTATGGAGATCTTGCTGGAAGGGGGAGTGTGAGGACAGGGTATGAAGGGGTTTCAGGTGTTGAGGAAACAAGGGGGAGTGGCATAGTAGCCCCCCAGGCAGGAGGGATGGGGACCCAGATAGAGTCCCCATGGAGTGCAGCGGTGGGGGAAAGCAGTTAGACTCTCAGTCGGTGGGGTAACATATGGCTAACAGCAAGCGAGCCCCCAATTTCTCATGGTTAACCGGGCATGGGTTATGCTGGCTACTGCCCCAAATATAGGACAGGACCCCTCAGCCCCAGTGGTGGCAAAGGAACCAACTGGGGCTGGACCATCTCCTAGAGAACCCACTCCCCCAATTCAGGGGACAAGCGTGGCCCAACCGGCTTCAGGCTAGAAACACAGGGGGTAATTTGCCCCCTGGGAGGAGGGGGTGTCATCCTGAATGTGGCGGTTCCCTTTGGGAATCACTTACTGCAATCCACAAAAGAGAAGATATGGTGAGGGGAGTATGTGGACCTATTTGCACTGTTGTTCAGTGATCCAATTTTGGATCACTCAGAGCAAGGGCACACAAAAGAAAAAGAAAAGTTCCGCCGCCCTAAGGATGATCAGAATTGGGATAACTGGACATTAGCATATGCAGTGTACATAGGGGTAATAATGCAGGCTGACCCCAGGTGTGGACTGGAGCTCCATAAATATGCGGACATCGTCCACAGGGCCCATGGTCAAGGACCTGCCAGGGCGTGGCTACGCTATGACGAAGTATTTTATCATAGGGAGGCCAACACTCCAGGGCTCCCTTGGGACAAGCATGCACCTGATTTGTGGCATGGAAGTATGATTGATGCCATGAACGCTTCACATGTGGACAGTGGGCACCATTTGGTACAAGGCGGGGTGGCACCCGCAAATGATCCATTTCACGGTGACAGCCAGAGAGTGGGACAAGTAGGACCCGGTCCCTGCTGGGAATATAACAAACTGAGCTTGTGCAATTGAACCACCTGCAGTTTTGACACGGTTGCTCTAATTGTGGAGGGGGGCATCTGGCAATCACCTGCTATCGGCCCAGGCAGAAGGGTGCCCGAGGTAGATTTAACCAGGGAGGTGGAAATGGAAAAGGAGGCTAAGGAATGTCCCTGGGGCCCCGCCCTGGAAAGGGGACCAACACTGGTTCAAACTGATCACTTAGAAAGAGCGTTAAGAGGCCACCCCAACAGGACAGAAATTGAGTATGTGGTATAAGGTTTTAAATAGGGATTCCTTATCCTGGTTGGCCCAGTTTCCCAGCAGAAGACAGTTCGCAACTTGAAATCCTTAGAAGGGTGGGACGACTTAGTTAGAGCAAAAATCGCAAAGGAACTGGCAGAAGGGTGGGTGACCAGCCCTTTTGAACACCCCCCCCATGAATGACCTAGTGGTGTCCCCCCTGGGAATCATTCCCAAGAAAGCGCCGGGGGAGTTCCGGATAATACATCATCTGTTCCACCCCCATGGTGGCTCAGTAAATGATGCTATACCGAAGGAACTGTCAACTATCAAATATACATCATTTGATGAGGCAGTGGAAAAGGCAAGGGATATGGGGAAGGATGCACTGATGGCAAACTGTGATGTCAAATTGGTGTTTTGCCTGCTGCCAGTGCACCCCAGTAATTACCACTTGTTGGGCTTCCACTTTGAGGGCAAGTATTATTACGATTGAGCCATGCTCATGGGGTGCTCCATGTCCTGCTCTGCATTTCAACGCTTTAGTTCACTCATAGAATGGATCTTCAAGCAATGACTGCAAGTGGGCAAGGTAACTAAATATTTAGATGATTTCCTAATAATATGCCCCCCCAGGGGAGGGACGTGCGCAGCCGTCCTGCGTCTGTTCCAAGAAGTTGCCAGGGAACTGGGTGTTCCTTTGGCCCCAGAGAAAACAGAGGGGCCGGGCACAAGGATCACTTCTTTAGGAATAGAATTAGATACTAAATTGAAGCAGTCAAGATTGCCTGTAGATAAGATGGAAAGTATGTAAGCAAAGATCAAGGAATGCATGGCAGCTCGAAAAATCACCATACGTGCCTTGCAATCATTTATAGGAAGCCTCAATTTTGCATGCTGAGCAGTTGCACTGGGTAGAGCTTTCCTCTCCAGTTTGTACAGCAAGCTCAAAGGCCAAGTACAGCCCCATTATAGGATCAGGGTCACCAGGGATATGAAGCAGGATTTGGGTACATAGCTGGAATTTCTAGAAGGGTACAACGGTGTGAGATTTTGGAGGGAGCGAATGTTGCTCAGGGCAGATCTACAGATGCATTCTGATTCAACTGGGGGCGTGCAGGTTTTGGAGTGTATTTTTGGACGCGTTGGTGTGTGGTGCCATGTCCATCCAAATGGCAGGAAACCGGGGTGACTAGAGACCTGACATTCCTGGAGCTATTCCCAATAGTGGTCGCTGTCCTGCTATGGGCACGGCCCTTTGCCAACCGCACGGTGCTATTTTGGTGCGACAACATGGCGGTCATGCACGTGGGTAACACTTTTTCCTCCCGCTCCACAAGGATTATGTCGCTGGTGCAGACATTGGATGGGGCATGTTTGAAAGGTAATATTTTGTTCACGGCACAACACATACCAGACATTGACAATGGCATAGCCGATGCCCTTTCTCGGTTTCAGATCGAACAATTCTGGGAAATGGCACCGGAAGCCAGAGAGTGGTCAGACTTCCTACCACTAGGGGTGTGGAGCCTTGGGAGATAGAGATGCAGACAATCATGCAGGGATCACGGACTCCAAGAACCCAAGCCGCATACAGTAGGGCCTTCCATGAATTTCAGCTGTTCAGAGTGAGAAAGGGATGGGGGTCTGGTTTTCCCATAAGAGAGCCAGAGGTCATACAATTTGCAATCGTGCTTCATGAGAAGGGATTGTGCAGGGGCACTATAGCAGGAAAGGTGGCGGCCCTCACCTTTGTTAATAAACTGAAAGTTTTCCCTGCCTCTGACAAAGGCTTTTACCTTAAGCATATGTTTGAAAGTTGGATGAGGGCTAATCCGCCCACAACTCCACTGAGGGCACCAATAACTACACCTGTGTTGGCTCAGATAGTGGGGACACTACCAGCAGTATGCCACAATGCCTTTGAGGTACAATTGTTTACTTCAGTGTACGTCATAACATATTTTGGAGGATTCAGAATTAGTGAGGTGGTGCCTCGATCCCGGAAGGACAACACAAACCGGGCATTGGTAATGAAGGACATGGAATCGGCAAAGGTTGGATTGAGGTTTAGGCTCCAATTTTCCAAGACATATCAGAGGAAAAGGGGGCAAAGCATGGAGCTGCATGAATGTGGGATGAAGGTAATATGCCCGGCAGAACAGATGAGGCGGTATCTGACTATCCGCCCGCGAGTCCCCGGATATTTATTCATACACAAGGCAATTACCCCGGTGATGAGTTACCAATTTACCGCAATACTTAGGGCTGCCTTGAATAGGGCAGGACTGTCCGCAAGGGAATTTGGCTCCCACTCCTTTAGGATTGGTGCTGCTGCAACAGTGGCAGCAGCGGGTTTGCCAGAGGAGGCGATTAAGGCAGTGGGTAGATGGCGGTCAGGGGCATATAAAAAATAGGTTTGACCTTACCCAAAGTAAACTATGGTGTTTTTTGTTTCTTTTATGACCTAGGCCCAGCAGGAATGAAAGACACGTGGTGTGGATTGTGGGCCACAGCCTGGTGCGATGGGCCAGCAGAGGTGCTAAAAGGAGTTACTGGGGTTTACATCTAGGACTGGAAGATAGGTTTGCGATAAGGTGGATAGGCAAAGGAGGGATGAGATGGAACTAACTGCTTCCACTGTTAAGGACCTTGTGGGAGTCATCAACACCACATATAATAGTAATACACCTAGGGGAAAATGACCTCCTAGCCAGAAAAGGGGTTAACTTAATAATAAAGATTAAAGAGGATTTGTTGACAGTTAAACGTGTTGACAGTTTATAGGTGTTCACATAGTTTGGACTAGTTTTATACCTCCTATAAAGTGGGAAACAGCAATCAAACCAGGAAGGGTTGACAGAGCTAGAAGGAATAGTAGGATGGCTTGTTCTGCATCCCTAATTCTATGGGGGTAATCGAACAAGAACTGGAACTGCTTCCGAAACTTTTTATAGTCTTGCAATAGGGCGTCATTGGAGGCTAGTAGTGGAGTGGCCCAGTCTAATACCACCTCTCCAAGAAGCCCTATTATAAAGGAAACCTTAGCTTGGTCTGTCCTATAGGTTATTGGTTGAGTTTGGAAGGTGAGGTTGCATAAGGCTAGGAGGCCTTTGCATGCCCTCCTATCCCCATAAAATGTATCTGGGTGGGGGGCCTTTGACTCACGGGGCAATGGGGTGCTGGGTTCGGGGCTAGGCAGGAATGGAGGAGTTGGAGCGGCCACAGGATGTGCCTCTGCGCCCATTTAAGGAGCCTCCAGGGCTTCCTGTTACCCTTGATTCCTCCTCCGCAGTTCCTGATTTTCTGCTTTCAGGTCCTGCACCTCCATGGTTAGGGCTTGTACCGCCCTCAGCAGTTCTTGGTCTTGCTGGGAGGACTCCATGGTAGGGTGCCGGTAATTCTGTCAGGGTGGAGGGGGGGAGAATGAGGTTTAAGGGCCAAAGGGGGTAAGGGTGGGGCTCCGTCCGGCTTCTCTTTCCCCATGGACACATGGGGGTAACAGTAATTCCCTCAGGTTAGTGTTTGGGCTTTCCCTCCAATTTAGAGGGCAACCCAACTCATCACAGGGAAGGAGAGGAAGCCAATGGCCACAGAAAACAGGGAAGAATGTACAAACACAACCAAGGGTACTCACGCATTGTAGGGTCCAGGTCACTGTGTGGAGGCAGGTGCGGGACCTGAATGGTAAGGGGTCCAGAGAGGGAGTGCAGGGGGACTGGGAATGGGGGGGGAATTGTGAGGGAAGGGGGAAGGGACTCACACAGAGGGAGGCACTGACGGAGAGGGACGGTGGAAGGGAAAATGTGACTGTAGGTGTAGGAAGAAGGGGCTCACACGCCAACACTCTTCTAGGCAAGGGGTGGGGCCACAGGCCACAAACCCACAAAAATACAAGGTCACCAGAAACACTCTCACAAGGCTTTCAAGAATGGGAAATGCACACAGGTATGAGGGGCCAGTCTCTCTCACAATTACCAGCGGGGTACTCCTATCCCACCAGCTGCTTTATGGGCCTCCAAGACACAGCTGTGACCGGGGTGGGGTTAAGGCTCCACTCCCTGCAGTGGACATTTGGCCACCAGCCGTGTGCTGCATCTATGCAGGACACTAAGGGGGATGTCAGATGAGGGTGCACACACAGCTTGATCTGGCAGCTCCGTGCTGCTATGCATGTCCTCTGGGGTCAGTCACTGCTGCTCTGCATCAGGTTGCCTGACAACCTGCGACACTCCTTGTCGCAGTCACAAACGGAGACTTGGCGCGACAACCCCAGAGTCAAGACACTGCAATGCAACATAGATAAGAATGGTCATTCACAGACTAATTCTGCTGTAATAGAATAGGGACAGTGTAGTCTAGTGGATAAGGTATTGTCCTTAGACCTGGGAGATCAGGCTTCATATCATGTCCTAACTATGGACTCACTGGGCAAGGTAAGACAATATCTCTCAGCTTCAGTTCCACATCTATAAAATGGAAATGACTTACCTCACAGGGCTGTTGTGAGGATGAATTCTAACTCCAATTAAGGAAGTACTTTCACCAAATGCTATATAAATCATAATAATATGTGACCTTTTTCACAGACACTCTAACACTGATAAAATGGGTGTTACATTTTATTATACATGTTGCAGGGTTGCAGGTGTGCTCTATGGATGCCCTGCAACATGTATAATAAAATGTAACACCCATTTTATCAGTGTTAGAGTGTCTGTGTGAAAAGGGTCTATGTGTTTAAGACTTGACCTACCTATTGCACCAATACAAAGGAATCCACAACTTACCACTCCAAAATAATAAATTGGGGGGAACTCTGATGCAGAACTTTGTAAGCATCTCCTCCCTAATGCAACTCAGCATGCTTACACTATTTCTGATATTGCATGACTGAGTATGGAAAAATCTCATTATTAGGCCTGGGGTTACATTTGGAATTTATTTGGCACAATTTTCCAAAAGCATCTCAGTCTTGCTGAATTAATTTGTTTGCATCATGTGCCATTCTTTTACATGAAAGATGGCTAAAAAAAGACACAAAACCCTACAAATATATGGAGTTTTGCATAGTTTTGTTTTAAAATCTCCAGAACTGAACTAATTTAGTAAAAATCGATATACTTTTACTGTGAACATGCTGTAGAATAGAGAACAGCATTGTATTTGCTGTAAGTAACTATAATCAAAATAGAAGCATTCCGAACATTTATTTATTTATTTATACTCCGCCTCATCCAGCGTCACAGCAGCTCGGGCAGCTTACAGAAGTTAAAACAAATTAAAACCTATTAAAATATATAAAGATGTATAAAGGGGGAGTTACAAAAACATTAATTACAATAAAAAGAGGTAAGACTCACTGACTAAAAAATCCCACTTCCTGTCCCATTACGCCCCTCCCCCAAAGGCCTGGATGAACAGCCAGGTCTTACAGGCCCAGTGGAAGGCCAATAAGCTGGAAACCAGGCGAGCCTCCTCTGGGAGGGAGTTCCACAGCCATGGTGTGACCGCTGAGAACGCCCGCTCCATCGTGGTGCCGCGGTTTACCTGGGGGACCTCCAAGAAGGCGCCCCTGGTGGATTGCAGAGATCGCTCCAGGGCCCGGGGAGTGAGATGGTCTCTCAGGTAGGAGGGACCCAGGTTGCGTAGGGCCTTAAAGGTCAACATCAGCACCCTGAATCATGCCCGGAACGCTATAGGCAGCCAGTGCAGAGCCCAGAGCGCTGGTGTAATGTGCTTCCTATGGCCTGTCCCCATCAGGAGGTGGGCCGCAGCATTCTGCATCAGCTGCAGCTTCCGAACCATCACCAAGCACAGCCCCACGTAGAGCGCGTTGCAGTAATCCAACCTAGAGGTGATGAACACGTGGATGAGGGTGGCCAGGTTGGAGTTTGAGACATATGACTCAAGATGTAATTGACGAAAGGCTCCCTTTGCCACTGCCTCCACCGGACAATCCAGGTGGAGGCAGAGTCCAGCAGGATTCCCAAACTCCACACCTGTGGGATCAGTGGGAGGCAGATCCCCTCCACAAGTGGGCCATCGCCTCAGCTGCCCTACCCACCAACATCACCTCCATCTTATCAGGGTTTAGCTTCAGTCTGCTCAGCCTCATCCAGTTGCTCACTGTTGTCAGACACTGGGAACGCATCGAGACTGCGGGACCTGGGTCTGCTGAAAAAGAGAGGAATAGCTGGGTGTCATCAGCATACTAGTGACAACCCACACCAAACCATCTCACAACCTCACCCAGGGGTTGCATGTAAATATTAAACAACAATGGAGACAGAATGGAACCTTGCGGTACGCCACAAGCAAGATCCCAAGGCTAGATGTTTCTTCCCCCAGCACCACCCACTGGCTTCTCCCCGAGAGAAATGAGTGGAACCATCCTAGGACAGTCTCACCGACCCCTCCCCCCACCACCTCAGCAGCAACCCATGGTGAACTGTATCAAATGCTGCCGAGAGATCCAACAGGACAAGTAATGTTGAATATTCTAAATCCATCTCTCAGCAGAGGCCATCCACCAAGGTCACCAACGCAGTCTTAGTGTCATATCCTATTCGAAATCCTGATTGAAAAGGATCCAGGAAGCCGATGCTATCCAGATGGCACTGGAGTTGCTGGGCCACCACCCGTTCAATAACCCGTTCCCTAAAAAGGGGAGGTTAGAGACAGGTGGATAGCTAGCGAGAGTGTCAACATCTAAAGATGGTTTCTTAAGCGGGGACACACCACCGCCTCCTTGAGACAGTCCGGCATCCTGCCCTCCCGAAGAGAGGCATTGTTCAACCCCACCAGCACCGGCCCCTACATCTCCCTGGAGACTTTCACCAACCAGGACAGGCAAGGATATAATTCACAAAAGATGGCCCTAACAGACCCAAGTGCCCCCCTTGGCATCGGCCAGCGTCAATTCCTGAAACTTATTCCACAAAGATGGACCAGACAGGGCATCCATAACCCCCAGTTCTCCCTCTTCTGCGTCAATCCTGACCCCGAAATCATGCTGGATCTGAGTTATCTTATCTGTGAAGTAGTTCACAAATTCCCACAAATTCAGTATATATAACTCATACACCTTTAAATATTTCTGTTGCTGTGGCTAAGACAGCTTTCTGAATTTTGTATTTAAATATAAAGGTTGCTCCAGTTGTTGTGGAGTAAACCTTACTTTCCCAATTTGAATAATTAACAGAATTACATGCTACTGCTTCTTCTATTCATTTTTCCAAGCAATATCAACAATTTTTTAAACATCAAACTGAATGAAGTCTATACATAATATGAATTGCAATTATACAGCTCAAAGATTATTTTTACATATATTGTCCTGAAAAAATCCAACAATTCACCTTCTTTATCATCCTGTTGGATAACATCTGTAAGGAGGGAAAACTGGGTCCATACCAGTTGGCAATTCACTCAGAATAGATCTACCTATATTTTAGGATTTCACCTGTTTCTCGTTGCCAAATTCTGGTGGTACTTCTGCTAACATATTATTTTCTATTTTAAGATTTCACATTTTTCTCGTTGGCAACTTCTGATGTCACTTCTGCTAACATATTATTCTCCCTGCACAAACAATCTGTCTCTTGAATCACGTCACTCAGCAGCAAGTGTTCAATTATTTCATGGTCAGTAGTATTTCTAAATATGTTTTGTCATTTCATTTGCATCATTTGCATCCACTTTGCCTGTCAAGTGCATGCATGAGTTTTACTGAGCAATTCTATCTTACAGACTGAGTCAACAGTCCAAGTAGAAGTAGACAACTGCTTGAAGAAGAAAAAAATGTGGATTCCTATTTTTAGAATATTATTTTTTTTTTAACAAATCAGGCAAAGTATTTTTCATCACATCTGCCACTTGATTAATGCAGGGATTGTGATGGTGCCTGCTTTTTTTTTAGGTGAGTCCCAAGAGAGATAAATTTATAGCCTTCTATTGAAGATTTCAAATAGATTGGATTTACAAAGACAGTTTCAAACTATGCACAATCGCAGACTACAGTTATAGTTATGGTGAAAATTCTGTCCAGCATTGTGGTCACATCTTCTCTTTCTCTATAATTATATAAGATTATGAAATGATGGGATAATGCTCCATTTATAACCTTTTGGTACTTATTGTTCCAGACTAGAGTAGAAATAGGACAAAGAAAAATCTCACAAGAAAAGCTATGGGGGGGTGGGGAGTTGCAATTGAGCTTACATAGATTTCCCAGTCAGTCAAGATAAGTTTCGAATAAATTCTTAGAGAGTGTTGTTGATGTGTTGTTCCAAAATGTAAGAGTTGTAGAAAGAATAGTTCTGATGCTATCTTTTATTGATGGGGAGAATATGTACGGTTTTGGACCACAAAGAGTTCTTCATCAAACATACAGCATGTCAGAACTACAGATTGAGCAACCTCTTATTTTTATGATCACAATCTTGGGGGAGGAAGCTGTTAGGAAAAAGTCCTTAGCTCCCTCTAAAGTGATTACTTTAATTGAGATCCCTATCTTGCATTTACTCAAGTCTATACTTCTGGCTTTTTACATGTCTGAGGAATGGCCCTGGGTGGTTCTGAAACTAGCATACTGTCACCAATAGAAGTTAGTTCAATAAAAGATAACATCTGAACTACTTTTTCTCCAAATCTGAAAGTCTCATTTAGGTGTTACTTGAGTGGAACTCAACTGTTAGTAGACTTAAGATGCAATACATAGATTTGGAGCTTTGATTTACATGCTGTGGTAGATATTTAATTTTATACGGAACTGAATTAAAAAGTTCACACAATAAGTTTAAAAACTTTTCCAGGAGCCTATTTTTATGATCCACTTTGTAACTGGACTAGTTAGCAATCCATCTTTGCATATTTTGGCTTTATTTAAATAATTAATTTAAACATATTTATTTATTTAATATTTATTTATTTAACACACTTATACCCCGCTCTTCCCGCCACACGGCAGCCCAGAGCGACAGCCCTTATATCACACCCTTCCTCGAATGCTTAAAGCAGGGGACAAACTGTAATGGGCAGCAACAGAATAACAGAATAGCGATGAACATGAAATTTGGCATTTCTGATCTGAATGGGCCAGTTCACATGTTTCAATCAAAAATAGAGACAGCAATATTTCATCCAATTCCAACCAGAATTGGATGAATGTTTTATTAATTATTATTAGGATTATTCTTATTTTAAAAACCATGCACATGTGCAAATGGCTGCCAGACTATATTGCACGTGCGCTGACATTACCCTTACATCTGCACCTCCAGAACTTCAATAAGTCACTCCCCACTGACACAAATCTCTTGTACCTCTGTCCATAAAAGTAATTTTTCACATGAGCAGTGTAGTCATGTCAATCCAGCTTTTCCCCAGCAGCTCAGAGGGAACTTCTGCATCCTAGGTATGGGCAAACAGAACCGAGTTCAGAAATTCGGTTCGGTTCAGTTCGGAAATTCGGTTCGGTTCAGAAGTTCAGTTCGGTCAACCGAACTATTCGAGTTCGGTCCGAACTCCGAACTTCTAAGTTCGGAAATTCAAACCCCATTGAACTAAATGGAATATTATCTTTTAGGGATGGGCAAACAGAGCCGAGTTCGGAAATTCGGTTCGGTTCAAAAATCAGAAGTTCAGTTCGGTCGACCAAACTGGTCGAGTTCGGTCCGAACTCCGAAATTCCAAACTGCGTTCGCCCATCCCTACTGCATCCTGAATACAATCCTCACAATGTGCTGAAGGGGAAGATCTTTAGAATTCTATTGACTATCAGGAATCTGAGCATCCAATGAAAAGCTGAAAAGTTGTTCTGAGCACCCCTCTCCAGTTTCCAACTCCCATCGGCTATTGCAGGCTGACTCCTGCTAGCCAATAGAATGCTAAGATATCAGGTGTATCTGCCCCCATCCATTCCTGAAAATTTGCCATTGAAAAGCTTTCCTCACCGAGACACTATAAAACCTATTTTCATTTCAGTCCTACAGCTGCTCTCTCTGTCAGTGGTGGCTCCAGGGTGATCCCTGCCTGACTCCTAGTTCCAGCTCAAACCCCACTTCCTGGGTGAGTCTCATTGGTCCACTGCTCCTTGGCTGAGGAGTCCCACCCTACTCAGACCAATGACAGCTCAGTTCTGCTGAGCAGGAGTGTCTCTAGCCCTGCTGTCTTTTCCACAGATTCCAGCTCACACATGACATCCTTACACACCTGTTTATCACCTCAGCTGACCCCTCTCTCTAGACGGTACCTCTCTTAAAGGGCCAGCTGCCAGTCATCTGTCCTATCTTAAAGGGACCAGAGCAGCCACTACCCACCCTGATGCAAAAAGTTATCTGAATGTGTGAACTATACTAATGAATACAAAGTTAACTACTCATTTCAGCTCTACTCTTATGCTTACACTTAAGCAAGTGCTTACATGCTCTGGTGTTTTAGAGAATTTCCAGTTTTCAGGACAAGACCTGTTTGCAGGACAAGATGCACCAGTTTGTGGGAGAAGCCCCTAACCTGTGAGACATGTGACTGGGTATTATTTATTTATTAATTCATTCATATTTGTATCCCACCCTTCCCAAAAAGCTCAGGGAAGCTAAGAGGTGTTGGGAGTCCAGTTACTAAGCAGTCACCCCCAAACCAAACAGAGTTCAGACCACTTTCTAAGGGGACTGAGTAGAAATTTGTGTGGTAGTGGGACAACTAAAATTCCCCATACCAGGGTGCTGAGATGCCTCAGGAGAGAACTGCACCATGCCCACAATCCTTTGCCTTTCTGAACAAAAACACCCATAATATTAGGGAACACATCTTTCAGCACATTGTTTGGGTGGGATTTACAGGCAGACTCCTAATTCCTGCAGTACCAGTCACTTAAAGTATTCTTTACTTCCTGTTCCACATTAGTAAATAATGTTATTGTGCAGTGGCACAAAGTTCCTATATTCCACAACAGTATTGGCAGATGTGACACCTATGCTCACTTGGTAAAGGCTGTTGGGGTGCTTTTAAAAGAAAGCTGTGGAATCACTATTGAAGAAACTTTGGGTGTGTAATCCTGACACCATGAAAGTCAGTAGCAAAACTCCCACTGACTTCAATGGAGTCAGGATCACACCTGCTGCATTGCTGTAGCTTCTGACACTCAAGGACATCAAAACAGTTCAAAGAGATAGGTACTTCTCAGTGGTTATAAATGTAGTAGCCACATTGGGGATAGCACCTTTATACAATATGCTTATTGTGCATGATCAGATATTGGGATGTTTAACATTGGCATCAGCACTTAACACCAGCAGGTGTCCCATTGACGTCTGAGATTTTCATCAATGTGAATGGTTAGTGCCAGCACTAAATAACCAGAAGATTATGCGACCCATCTCCTATTTTAAGCACTGCCTCCCTGGATAAGCAGTTAAATGTGCTATGCATATGATTTGGTGAAATGATAAAAAAGGGAATCTACAAAATTACCATTGATGAAAAGAACAGGGTTAGCTGCCTCATTGGACCTATCTTGACACAATGCTGTTCCTTTCTAATTGTGTGTCACGCTAACATAAAGTAATGTCTCATGAAGAATGTGTCAGCCTGCGTGGTCAGTCAGAAAGGCCGTCATTTTTCTATTGAGATGAAAGAGAAGAATAAAATTACTCTTTCAAAAGTTTCTCATTGCATAGATGCACCACATACTCTATTTTGGAGAGCCAGCTGCTCAAAAAAGCAAGCAAAACATTACATAAACTGTAAATATGAGGAAAACCACAAAATATTGCATCATGGATTGGAGACAGGGTTCTTGCTTTTGTCAACATTTTTCTCAAAGGAAAGCTTGCATTTTTGTTTCTTTTTTTACAGGACACAGATTCTTTCTACTGCAGCACGTACATCTTTTATTTATAAAGAACAGTTACATATCTAATCCTTTAGAGTTCTTTCAGGATTCCTCACAAAATTATGTGTTCTTAAAATTTTTTAAAAAAATTGTCCTTGCTCTTCACAGTGGCACAAATGTCAATGTATAGCCACCTCTTTTTAATTGTAGCAACTTTTGCATCTTCTGTTTTGGAAAAATCAGTGAGCCAAATCAACTGCCACTCTGATACTTAAAAAACAACAACAGAAGTGATTACAGAGGGGAGAACATGCTGGTGAGGGGTGAGTGGGGGGGGAAAATATTTCTTGCATGAAGAGGAAAAAAAAGATAGCATACTTTCATCTTTCTAAATGGTTTCTATGGATGTGAAATTGTATTACATTTTTATATTGGTTTTTGTTCTAAAACTGGCAGGTGGTTGAGAAAGGACTCAGGAGAGGTTAACATCTGTCTTCACACAGCTTGCAGGATTCACTTTTCATCTTTGACATGCTTTAACTCTTTGAACACCCGCGCATCGGCATTGTCCCAATCCTTCTCATCATTGCAGCACTACAAAGAGTTTGATCAAACTATTCCTCCTTGTGAAGGTTTATTTCTGATACAAATGCAAAGTACTCTGATCAAACAAAGACCATTGCATAGCCTTCAAAGAGCAGACCACAAAAGTCAGTTCTGCTGATGTATCTTTCTCACGTGACATACAAGCAAGACAACCGACCTCTCTATTTTCTGTGAGAGTGTAACTGAAACAGAGGTAAAAGAAATGCCAAGTGCTTTTGTGGGAAAAGGTGGCCACTGTAAATTTAAATATATCTGTAAAGGCCACAAAGGAGTAGATTTAAAATAGAAGGAAGTCGACCACAGAAATAAAACTGCAGGTCTTAGAAAGCAAAAACATTCTAAAAAAGAAGGGAAAGGAAACATAGCAATAGATAGCAGCTAAGGCCTGAGGATTAATACTAGACCAAAGATCTCTGATAACTCTTTGACACCTCAGCTGTCAAGCTCAGATGTCACCTCTTTCTCGATATCCAGGTACTGTTTCAGGAACTTTAATTTGTCCTGATCAAAGCTTTCCTACAAGTCACCCAAAGGCCCTTAGTAACCTTCTATCTGTGCTCTCCTAATCAGCTTTTAGGATGACCTATATGGACTCTTTCCAATTATCCTCATGAGATTTCTCCTTTTTCCTGCAAAATTATATTTTGCTTCCCAGTGGCAGCTGATGGTTTTTGAGGCTGGTGGGGCAGTGGGTGGGTTAAATCTGCTGCCGGTGGCTTTGCCACTGGCTGGCCTAGTAATGGAGGCTGGTCTAGAGGTGGAGCTTGGCCAAATGGTAGGCAGATCTGGGACAACGGTAGATCAGTGGCATGGAAGCAAGGAGTTCCCAGGGTTAGCATTGGATGGACATTACATTAATTAACGCTGGGAACTCCTTGCTTCTGCATGAAGCACTGCCATTAGGGGATAGAGAGCCCTCTTACTGGGGTCCCATCCACTCTCTCTTTCCCACCGGGTCCAAATTAACAATAGCAGACTAAAAAAATAGATCACGTTTTCATCACAGACCTTTACCCTGAACCATTGCCCTCCTTTGGCACCTGTACACCTGTACTCTTCTGAAGGTGTACGCTCTGGGAGAAGCCTTCCTTCTGTCTTGGAGAACTGGGAGGACTGAGTTAGCTCCCTGTCCTGTGACAAGCCAAATCAGAAGACAATGAAAGGGAAGAGAAGGACAGAACAGAGGAGAAGTAGGAGGGAAAAGGTTTGGTTTTGATAAACGAGTAGAGGAAGGGGAAGAGATTGGTGCACTGGGGGACAGGGGAAAGGGGTCTCCTTTTTGTCTGCAGCCTTCTCTTCTGCCTTGCTCCTACCTACTTTCTCCTCTGTTCACAAGGAGAGCAGTTGCAGGCCTGTATAGCAACCAAACACTCCCCATTCAAACCAGCATCCCTAATACCTACACTGTATCCCTGGCAGTCAAATGCCTGTCCCAAACACAGGACATTTTTTAAAGGTTTGGTCGGTTGCTGGCCTGTATAGCAAATAAACACACCCCATCCAAACCAGTATCCAGAGTACCTATACTGTATCCCCGGCAGTCAAATGCCTGTCCAAAGAAACAGGCCTTTTTAAAAAGTTTAGCCAGTTGCAGGCCTCTGTTGCCACCAAACCAGTAGGGATGGGCGAACAGATCCCGGATCAGGTTCGGCTGTTCGGTTCGGTTCGGTCCAGTTCACTTCGGTTCACCCGTTCGGTTCGGCCATTCAGTTTGCTCGTCATGTTTGGGTTCGGCCGTTCGGTTCGGTCGGGTTTGGTTTGGTTTGGGTGTTGGGAAAAAGTATCGCGAGAGCCCGTGATCATGCTGGAAACTAGAAATTCGAGTGCATGCGGAGCTTGTGTGGGTGAGAGCGTGTGTCTTGTGGCTGGCTGGGTGTTCAGTTGTGATTCGTGTGTTTTGGCTTTGGTTTGGCTGGTTGGTGAGTGTTGGTGGATGCTGTCTGTGTGTATTGGCTGTGTGTTTTAAAAAAAAAAAATGGAAAAGAAGGTGACCAGTGCCACCACAATTAAACACCAGACCTGGGGGAAGTCCAAGGTGGCAGAGCCAATGGTGGAGGAAAAGGTTTCTCCGGCCACTGCTGGACCGTTGGTGGTGGAGGAGGAGCCAGAGGTGGTGGGCACAGGAGGTGCTGCTGCCACTGCTGCTAGGTTTGTAAACTCTTTTTTTACTTTGAGGACAAGAAACTTAAGGCTCTATCCATTAGAGTGAGCTCACTGGCGTGTGGGTGGGTGCATTGGTGGTGGGCATCAGTCAGGCACAAACAGCGGGCATCAGCGGGTAGCAGAGGATGTCTGCCACAGAGAGGGTACTGTAGTGTGTGGGGCTCTTCCAGAAGTCAGGCACGAGCACAAGCAGCCCCCACCCACCCAAACATGTGCCAGGCTAGCAAGGGTCTCCACTCTCCAGTTGCCATCCCATTCCCTATGCACCCCCAAATAAGGCCAGGATTTGCATGTGACAGCCACCAGGGTCTTTCCAGTTGCCATCCATAGCACCCCAAGGAGGGCAGGATTTGCATGTGCCAGCAAGGGTACTTCCAGTTGTCAGCCCTCCACAGCACTCCAAGAAGGGCAGGATTTGCATGTGCCAGCCAGCCAGGGTCTCCCCATTGCCATCCTAAGCACCCCAAGAAGGTCAGGATTTGCACATGCCAGCCAGTGCCTTTCTAGTTGCAATCCCTAGCACCCCCAGGAGGGCAGGATTTGCATGTACCAGCCACCAGGGTCTTTCCAGTTGCCATCCATAACGCCCCAAAGAGGGCAGGGATTGCACGTGCCAGCAAGGGTCTCATCCCTCCGCAGCACCCAAAGAAGGACAGGATTTGCACATGCCAGCCAGGGTCACATTTCCCATTGCCATCGCTACTAGCACCCAAGGAGGACAGGATTTGCACGTGCCAGCCAGGATCACATCTCCCATTGCTATCGCTACTAGCACCCCAAGGAGGGCAGGATTTGCATGTGCCAGACAGGGTCTCTCCATTGCCACCCCAAGCACTCCAAGGAGGGAGGACTAGAGGCATCATCATAAATGCATGATATTACTTTGGTGTTCTTAATGTGTTCCCAGGCCAAGGAGAACTCCTAGGCCGAGATCACCAGTGACACCCCCAGATATTCGGCTGACAAGGTCGGATGTCTGGAGGTTTTATAACAAGGGTGACTGAATCACCACATGCAAGGTAAGACACGGGAACTTGAACAACAGGGAATGAATTGCCCTATGACCTGTTAGGAACGGAAGTCCCCTGCAGCAAGAGATTGGCCACCCAGTCCACCCACTCATGGAGACAGAATGCAGGCATGGCTTGACAAACCATTGGTCTGACACAGTATGTTCCTATCTTTTTATGATCTTTTTAGATCTACCAGAAAAGATTCTGGCTGAAAAAAGAGGGGACCACATCGGGGCTCATTGCCCACATTGAGCGAACTCATGTCAGGAGAGTGAGGCGGCAGGAAGAGAACTCTGGTGAGGCCGTGGAGCCTCAGCGCCAGAAGAAGGAGGGGAAGGTAACCCAAAAAAGACGGCATTTAAGCCCTTCCCCCCCCCTCCAGCCCTGATTTGGAGACCCCAGGAGTCTGATGAGGTCAAGGCCTTTCGGGCCAAGTTTGAGAGGCCCACCCGGGACTTCATGGCCAGTCTGAAGCAGACAGCAGCGATCATGGAGAGCCGGTGGAGCAGTTCCAGGTGTTCCAGGTGGAGAACAAGAAGGTGGAGGCGTATGGCCAGTACGTCTCCACTGAGATGGAACGCCTGGAACTATACCACCAGGCGCTCTCCAGGTGGCATCGGGACGTGGAAGGGGCTGTGGAGTTTACTGTGGCCCATGGCTACAACCAACAAGAGTCCCAGGTGGCCGCCCCCAGCCCCGTGCTGTGCCCCAATGGCTGTTGCATTTCCCCCAAGTCCCGGGGGACAGAGACTAATAGTTTAATGTATAGGTTTCCTTTCAATGTTGCTTTTGTTTTCAGAATGTTGTTGTTGTTGCTTTGTTCTTCTTGTTGTTATTTAAATAGTTTTAATAAAAGTTGTTGTGTTTCTTGTTACAAGCTTCATTTGACCTTTCCAATCTTTTATCCCTATGTGCTGAAGTTCTGACTGGCAGGTGGGAGAATCTCATACAGCTTGTTGATCCCTACCAGAAGCACCTGCCACCCTATGTAGCATAGTTATTAACCCAAAGATGTGCTGTGCCAGCAGCAGGGTTTCAGCTTGCAGACAGCCCACCAGTAGGTGTAGAGCTTGTTTTTGTGTGGGTGGGTGTGACAGAGAGAAAGAGAGACAGGCTCTTTGGCAGCGGGAAGCAGGCAGCGGGAGCTGGTGGTTGTAGGGGCTTTTATTTCCAGCAGCTTCAGCGGGCATCCATGGGTGGGTGCAGAGGAGTAGGATGTTGGGGGGGAGTTCGGTTGGCAAGCGGGCACCAGGCTTCTGCATGCATTGGAATGAATGCGGCCCCCACTGACTGGAATGATGGTCCCAGAATCTAGTTGATGGTTCCTGGGATGCGTGGTTATGACTGATTCAGGAATAATGGAATGACAGCCTAAAGCCTATGGGGCACACGTCATTCAATTGTGTGATAGGTGGTAGCAGCAAGTACAGGAACACACACAGGAAGGCAGGCACATATAATACATTGTGTTGTATTCAGTCTCATTATGGTAGGTTTGCTGCATGGTGGATGTGGGCAATGGGAATTCAGTGCATGAGCACAGATGGGAGTTCTTCCTGGTTCTGGCAAGTGGCAGCCAGGGTTGCTGGATACACCTACCTCTCCCCCTCCAACCCCCATCTCTCTCATTCTAGCTGGGAACCTCTCTCTCTCTCTCTCTCTCTCTCTCTGGCCATATAGCACAGGTGACAGCATGGGTGGGTTCGTATCTGTCTCTCCTTCTAACAGTGGGTAGACTCTCTCTCTCTCTCTCTCTCTCCATGAATAGCACATTGCGTAAAGAAAAGGTGGAATGACAGCGCCCTGTGAGCAGAATGACAGGGCACAAGAATCCTCAGGGTGGGTCCTGGGGCTGGAGTGGCAGCTTCTAGATATTGGCCACAGCCCTCCCAGCCTGTAACTTGGCCCCAGTACCCTGATGGCAGGTCCTGGGGCTGGAGTGGCTGTTTCTTGATGCTGTGTAAAGACATAGTCTCCGTACGAGGAATATTGGCCCCAGACCCATGACGGTGAGGTCTGGGGCTAGAGTGGTAGCTCCTGGATATTGGTCACACCCCTCCATGCCGGTAACTTGGTCCCCGAACCCTGACAGTGGGTCCTGAGGCTGGAGTGGCTTTTTCTTGATGTGGTGTCATGACAGTGCCCTGTGCAAGGAAAGACGGCACCAGGTCCATGACGGTGGGTCCTGGGGCTAGAGTGGCAGCTTCTAGGTATTGGCCACAGCCTTCCCTGCCTGTAACTTGGCCCCAGAACCCTGACAGTGGGTCCTGAGGCTGGAGTGGCTGTTTCTTGATGCGGTGGAAAGACATAGTCTCTGTGCAAGGAATGATGGCCCCAGACCCATGATGGTGGGTCCTGGGGCTAGAGTGGCAGCTTAAAGATATTGGCCCCAGCCCTCCCTGCCAGTAAGGTAGGGCCGAGAACCCTGAAGGTGGGTCATGGAGTTAGAGTGGCTGTTTCTTGATGTAGTTGAAAATTGACTCTCTGTGCAAGGAATGACGCGCCCCAGAACCCTGATGGTATGTCCTGCGGCTGGAGTGGCTGTTTCTTGATCCGGTGGAATGACATTACCTCTGTGTGAGGAATGATGGCCCAGGACCCATGATGGTGGGTCCTGGGGCTAGAGTAGCAGCTTCTAGATACATATTGGCCACAGACCTCCCTGCCAGTAACGTAGGCCCCAGAACCCTGATGGTAGGTCCAGGGGCTGGAGTGGCTGTTTCTTTTTTTATATATATCTATCTCTACCCTAAATCTAATTACTATTAACTATTCTAAAACTTATAGAACTAAATGGAATATCCTAATAATTAACTACAAAGGCCTTGTCCTACAGACACACTGTATCTCTATCTATCTCTATAACTAAGCTAACTACTCTATATATCTATCTATCTATCTATCTATCATCTATCTAATATTACACAGGGGAAAACACAAATAACACAGGGAGGGGTACAAAACTGAAATGAAAATCAATCTAATAATAATCCTACTCTAAATAAATCCAAAACTTAATACAGGGGAAGGGAATCAGGGATGGAATAAGAGGGAGAGGGAAAAGCATTCAATGGAGGGAGGTGGGAGGAACGAAGATTGAACACAGGGAACACAGGGAGGGGTAAAAATAAAAAATAACACCTAAATCTATCTAATCTTAGCCAAATAAATGATACTATGGAGGTAAATGGGTTGGATGGGTGAAATAGGAGGAGGATTCAGATTGCAATGGATTGGGGAGAATAAAACTGCTGGGAGAGGGAGCCTTCTGGAAACACCTGCTGTTCAGGAACAGTGACTAGCTCAGAAGGTGTTGGGAAGGGGGGAGGCAGACAGTTTTGTTTTTTGCTGCACCCGCCTCACCGCAAGCCCCATTGGCTTCATGCAGCCTAGCCCGTGGCCAATCACAGACTGCGAAGCCAGTGGTCTGAGGCTAAAAGAATTGGAGATTGGGCAGGCTGGCTGCTACTCCAAGTCTCTCCACCTTTGGTGCCTGGAAGTCTGATCCTCAGCTGACTCCCCCTCCCTGCCACATTTTGCCTTTCAGTGACACCATGTTTTTGTCATTTTAGCCACCTGAACTCACCCGAACGCAATCTGAACTGACTGAACTGTTCGGTCATTTCAGCATTCGGAATTGAGTTCGGTTCGGTCAGTTCGGGTTCGGGTTCGGGTTCGAATTCGGATTCGGGTTTGGTCGTCCGAACGGGCCGAGTTCGGGCCGAACTCCGAACTTCCAAACCACGTTTGCCCATCCCTACAAACCAGCCCCACCAAAATTTAAACAACGCATTACTGTTTCTCAGCAAAACCCCAGGCAAGATGCTCAAAAGCACACAGTCACAAGCAGACAGGCCAGAACCTACTTTCCAGCAGGGAGCAGCAGTGAACCCCTGCTCCCCTGGGGCTCATTTTCACCAGTGTCTCCCAGCAAAATAATAACTACAAATAACTAACTCACCAATCAGGATGTGTCTGTCTGATGCAGGTCCAGCAGCAGCATGGGGTAACAAAGCCACAAACAAGCCAAGCCAAGCAGCAGCCAGGACAGCCAGAACTCTCTCTCCACAAAAATGTCACCGATCACCAGCATGCCAAAAGAGGAGTGCTCTCTTTTAACCCCACCCTATGGGGTGGGGTACAGGCAAGCATCCTGAGTCCTCAGCATCATCTGTGCACAGGCACACACTGCCTAGGCATTTGGGTCTGCAGTCCAGACAGCATCTTTCACAGCAGCCCATAGAGCTCTGTGGAACACTGGCCACACTTATGGGAAAAGTAAAATGATTTTCCCCATTCAGGCAGTATGGGCTCTAAGCCCAGATGTCCAAATCACTTTTGTCCCTTAAGAGACTCCTTAGAGCAGGCTCAGCAGGAGGCGCTGGCCACCCCCCCAGCTCCTCCTCCTCCTTGAGGCCTCCAGATCCTGCCTGCACATGTGCCCAGGGAGACACAACAACAACTCTGAGCACTCGGCTGATACTGATCAGCTGATTGCTGAATATTGAGGACTCAGAGCAAGTCTGGAGCAGGTTGTCGTCTCCCCCCCCCCTCCTTTTGGGACTCAGGTGAGTTTTTATTTTCTTTCTTTCTTTCTTTCTTTCTTTCTTTTTAAAAGCATCAACCACGTGAGGAGGGGGATCAGGCCAGGAAGGGCAGTGCCCCTGGTTCCCTGCAATGTACACCGCCCCTGTTGCTTCCTCCCTGTCTGCTTTTAAAGTATCATCCTAGAATAATACTTTTAAAATACAGATGTTATGCATTTTCCATTTCCAAAATAAGAGTAAACAGATGGATATTACATTATATCCATGTGTTAGGATTTCTATTCTGCCCAATCCCCCTGGTGGTTAAATTGGGAGCAGTAGGCTATATTTCTGAGGAGGTTCCAGTGGGTAGAGGTGTAAGGCAGGGATGCATCCTCACCTCCACCCTCTTCTTTTTTTTTTTATGATGTGTTCCCCTGTATGACCCAGCCCCAATCCCCCCACCCCCACGGTTAGTGTCTCATTCTATAGGTTGCCTTTTATTCACAGATGACCTTGTCTTAGTTTCCTAGACTAAGGTTGGTCTACGGTGCCAATTAGAGGCTTTTGCCGGGTACTGCAGGGGGAATGACCTGGTTCTCAATGTAGCTAAATCTAAGGTGATAGTGTTTGCCAAATCCCTCAAGCGGAATTGGTACACTTGGCGTGTTGAGGGTGCACGAATCGAACAGGTATGAGCCTTTAGGTACTTGGGTGTCACCTTTCATTGTTCAGGCGTCTGGAAGGTCCATCTGGAAGCTGCCGCTTTGACAGCTAAAAGATCCGCACTTGCTATACTGAAATTTTTCCACTGCTCTGTAAGGACTGCCTATAAGATGGCCACTCTGGCATTCATTGCCAAAGTTACTGCTCAGTTCCTCTTTGGAGCTGAGCTCTGGGCTCCATTTGGCACCTTGGAGGTCGACAAGTTCCAATCAATGTTTTTGAGGGCACTTCTTAGGGCCCCAGGAGGAACTCCAACAGCTGGAATTTGTATCGAAATGGGGCAGCGTATGTGGTCCTCTGGAGCATGGAGTCTGGCCTATAAGTTGTGGTGTAAGGTTTTGGACCCCAGCTCTAAGGCCTTTTGGGGTATCTTTTGGCTGATTCTTTCAAGGGAAGTGGTTTGCCACGGTGAAGGCCCAGTTGGCCGCTATAGGGTTATCCAAAGAGTATCTACTATCTAAAGATTTGATCCTAGCCAGGGCCAAAATTAAACAGCACTGGATCAATATCCAACAGCAACAGGAAAGAGCTAGGGTTGGATCCTCTATGCACATGAGAGATTATTTGAGGTTGGCCCCTCTTACTGTTATGCCAACAGTCTTTCTTAATAATGATTATTTGCCATGGGGCAAGTGGCTTTACATGGAGGCTCGCATTAATGCCTTGCCCATCCAGGCTTGGGTGGGGTGTCTTGCTGGGGTACCCATGCATTCTAGACTTTGTCCTTTTGATCATTTGGAGCCTGAAACTAATGTCCATGTTTTGATGTATTGCCATCTATATGACGCTCTTCATCTTTATTACCTTCAGCCTATTTTTGATAAATAAGCCTTGAACCCCTGGCCTTGGGGGAGGTGCTCTCTGCAGCCTGCGCTATTTGCAATATGCTGCAGGGGGTGGTTCTCCCTGTTTGTGGCATCCTCCCTCTCTCTCTCTCTTGCCTTGCTCACCGTGTACACCTGGTGTTGGGCGTGGCCACACCTGCCATGGTCTGATTGGCTCTGTTCAGTATTTAGGACTGCTGAGCGTGGTGGCAGGTGTGGAGCTTTGAGTCACTTCCCCTTAGACTTGGGCCACTCACTTTGTTCTGTCTCTAGATGCACCTTGTTGCCCTTTGTCTTTGTTGGGAGTAGTGTTTGGTGGTGGTGAGTTTTGTGTACAGTTTCTCCCTCACACCCTGCCTTGTCTTCAGGTTAGTCAGTCTGTCTCCCTGTTGTTCCCTCAATGTCCTACTGTAAGTAATCCCTATTGTTTGCTGTATCTGTCTCCCTGTTCCTTCCTAGTTTCTGTGTAGTCTGGTGTCTCTGTGTCTAGTTGTCTCTGTGTTCTACTTCTCCTTATTCTTGTCCCTCGCTCCCAGGGCTCCCTCACCTTGTTCCCCCCTCCTTGTTCCCAGAAGCTCCCCTGCCTTGTTCCTCCCTCCTTGCTCCCAGGGCTCCCTTGCCTTGGCCCCCTCTTTGCTCCCTTGCCTTGGCTCCCTCGCCTTGTTCCCCCCTCCTTGCTCCCAGAAGCTCCCTTGCCTTGGCCCCCTCCTTGCTCCCAGAAGCTCCCTTGCCTTGGCCCCCTCCTTGCTCCCAGAAGCTCCCTTGCCTTGGCCCCCTCCTTGCTCCCAGAAGCTCCCTTGCCTTGGCCCTCTCTTTGCTCCCTTGCCTTGGCTCCCTTGTCTTGTTCCTCCCCTCCTTGCTCCCAGGGTCCCCTGTGCTTCAGGTTTCCCTCGCTCCTCCCCTTGCTTCAGGTTTCCCTCGCTCCCTAATTTCTGTTTCTCAATCCCTAGTCTTGTCCCCTAGTCTTGGTTTCTTGCTCCCTAGTTTTTGCCCCTTGCCCCCCATGCTCCCTAATCTCAGTTTCTTGCTCCCTAGTCTTGTCCCCTAGCCTTGGTTTCTTGATCCCTAATCTTGACCCTTGCTCCCTTTCCCCTGGCTCCTTTTTCCTTACCCCTGACCCCTTGCTCCCATGCCTTTGGTTCCTTGTTTCCTTGTTCTTTACCCCATATCCTTCGTTCCCTTTCCCCTGGTTCAGTGTTCCTTACCCCTGATCCCTCGCTCCCCTGCCTTTGGTTCCTTGTTCTTTACCCCATATCCCTCTTTCCCTTTCCCCTGGTTCAGTGTTCCTTACCCCTGATCCCTCGCTCCCCTGCCTCTAGTTCCTTGATCCCTCACTTCTGGATTCCCTGTCCCTTGATCTCAATGATGAGCCATAGGCGTTCTTAGACCAGCAGTGCTGGGATCCATGCTGAACACCCTAGCTCCTTGGTATCGGAGAGCGGCTGAGAGGTTTCCCCGTGTGTACTAAGGGACATCCCAGATTCCCTACACCTCGTTCCCCTGCTCCTGTCTACCCACTCCCCCTCCCCTTTCCATGGCTCCGCCCCTGGAGCCTGACAGGTCAGATGTTGTTTACACTGATTATCTTCTTGCAGACTTTTAACAGGAAACCACTCGGGTTGTGGTTCAATTCTTATTTTTGCAATGGGAAGATGTAATCAGTTTTTGGATTTAAAATTGTTTGATTGATAATTGTGTTTGGTAGTTCTCCTGCAGTTCCTGAATTATTTATTTATTTATTTATTTTATTTCATTTGTATGTTGTTTGTCTATGGCTATGGCCTTGGGTCTGCCTTAATAAACTACTACTACTACTTCTGCCCAATCCATATGGTTCTGGATGGTTTGCAGCAGATAAACAAAATATAAATAAAACAAAAGTCATATACAGAAGACTTAATATCCATAACACATCACCCACCCACTCCAATTCTCATGCAGCTACACATAAAGAGTTCTTACTATCCCAAACAAACACTCCCACCCTACTAATTTGTCTCTTGCATGTTGGGGTCCATACACTCCTCCACCCAGAAGCCCATACTAGCCCTTCTCATGAAAGATGTTGAAGTGGATGGCGAGGCCTCTATTTGTGATAAAAATCAACCAACTGACTCAGGGTACAAAGTAAAGTAACCAATTGAGCTAACAAAGTGAGATGGACCAGTCAGGAAATGGATGGAACTTGACAGTAGAGATAGAGTTGAGTCACAAATTTTCAGTCGCCTTCTATAGAGAGCTTACCATGGCAGTCATGCTAGATCTCTCGGCCGCCTTTGATACAGTGGACCATGGGCTGCTGCTGAGATGATTGCATGACCTGGTGGGTCTGTATGGAACTGTCATAGGATGGTTCCAGTCATTCCTCTTGGGGAGGATCCAGCAGGTTGTCCTGGGGGCAGAAACATCTAGCCCCCGGGTCCTGGACTGGGGCATTCCGCAAGGATCGATCTTGTCTCCATTATTATTTAATCTGTATATGAAGCCCTTGGTGGAACTCGTGAGAGGCTTTGGTGTGTGTTGCCATCAATATGCTGATGACACCCAGCTTTACCTCTCCTTTTCAACTGACCCAGGTCCTGCTGTCTCTGTGCTGTCCCAGTGTTTGGAGGCCATTGCAACATGATTGTGGCAGAGCAGACTGAAGCTCAACCCTGATAAGTCGGAGGTGATGGTGGTGGGTAAAGTGGGGGAGGTGCTGTTCCCCCTTGTGGAGGGTGTGTGCCCCCTCCATGGCCCAGCAGGTACAAAGTCTGGAGGTGGTATTGGACTCGGACCTCTGCCTGGATCAGCAGATGGAGATGGTGGCAAGGGCGGCTTTCCGCCAGCTGTATATGGTATGGAGGCTGCGCCCATACATCTTCAGATCCGACCTGGCCACTCTGATCCATGCCTTCATCACCTCGAGGCTGGACTAATATAGCGCGCTCTATGTGGGGCTTCCCTTGACACTGGCTCAGAGGTTGCAGCTAGTTCAGAATGCATTCTTGGTGGTAGGGCCGTGGCTGTGGAACTCCCTCCCGGAGGAAGCCTGTCTACTGGCCTTTCAACGGGCATGTAAGACGTGGCTGTTCTCCCAGGCTTTCGGGGGGGGGGTAATGAGGGTTTTTAACTGTTGAATATTGTACATTTTATTCTGGTTTTAAAGTTCATAAAAACCATTTACTGTAGTTTGAATAAAAAAATAACGTTTTTGCAAAGAAAAAAGAGTAGTGTTGGTTGTTATTTATTCATGTGTGGAGCTGGTATTTCTCATAAAACAGACTATAATGTCTCTGTGTGTGTGCTGGGCATAGATTGTGTCGCTACTGTAAAAAAAAAGTTACATTTTATTGCACACTTTCAATCCCCAGGCCAAAATCAGTTTGGGGTTGAAATCCACCCAATGATAACTCGAGTCTAATTTTTTTCATGGTGAAAGGTAAATTAAATATTGTTTTATTTTTGTATGGAAGCCGCCCCGAGATGCCATAGGCATAAGGGGGCAGCGTATAAATGTGACAAAATAAATAAACAAACATGAATTGAAAGCTGACCTACTTGATTTAAACTCGTAGTTGGGCAAGCCTGAATCCCCTTCTCACTGAAATGAATGCAGAGGGAGTCATTCACACCCATATCCTCTCCAGAGTGAATCTGTCCCAAAGTGGGTATTCCATCTTGTCAGGAGACAGAGATGAGAGCAAGTGTTCCTGTTCCGCAGGAAAATACTGAACTTTTTGGAAGCACTTGTGAGTGATTGTCGGTACTTCATCAGTCTCTAGTGATTTCGCATGCCTCCCATTATCAATATGGTCCCTGTGATTTTTCATCATTTCCCATCAATTTCATCACTCTCCATCATTTTTCATCACTTTCGTTTATTTTTATGGCATTTTTCTGTTATTTTCTTTCACTTTTCAGAACTTTTAATCACTTTGGGGGACTTTAGAATCGTTTTATGGCACTTCTACGGCACTTTTATGGCTATTTCCAGCACTTTGCCAGCACTTCTGGTCTCCACAGTCCCCATGGGGTGCGTGTGGGGCACAGATGGGAGTGGCCTTTTAGCAGCTCTTTCAACTCAGAAAAAATAATGGCAAATGGCAAAAACAGTGGAAAAGCCCGTAAGTTTCCATGTTGTACAAATTAAGGTGAATGACCTACTTCCAACGGAAACAGCATCACAATTTGTTGTTTCAGACCTAGGAGACAAGCATTCATGTGCAGGGGACACACAAGGCTTATGTAGCTGCCCAGTAAATTCAGAAAAACATTCCTCATCATTTTTTCATAGTTATCAGCCACAACCAAATGATGAGAACAGTAAGAACATCCTTCTTCTAAATCTATAAATCAGACATCAGTAACAATCCTCTTGTCTCAGGGGGTATCTCCAGTAAAGAAAAACATCTTAAGTGGGGAAGTGGGATTGTTCTACACAGAAAGAGAGATGCAATTTCCATGCTTATTGTAGAGAGAAAAAGTGCCCGGACATGTGATATGGGTTTTAATATGACCACAAATTTAATGGATGTTAGATACATCTGGGATCGCACATGAATTTTCCAGTGCAGTCACGCAGAGTCCCCAGTCAGTCTGCACCCAAATGTTGCAGAAGGCTATCCAAAACTTGTTCTACAGCCTGCCAAGGGCTACACCTCAGCTCTACCTCTCAAGTTGCCTGGGGAGGGGCTGCCTCTTCAGCACACCCCAGCTGCCTCTTCAGCTCCCCCTCACCAGCAACAGTAATGTTCAGGAAGAGTGGTGTTAGCAAACTCCCTGCTGTGGGGTGAACAGCCTACCAGCACCACTCTCGGGGGGGCGGGGGGGAGTGTCACAAAACTCTTCCTGGGATTGCACTCAATCTCCTTCTCTAACAAAAGGTAAGAGTATGTGTATGGCTTTCTCATAATACCAGAAGTAGGTCTCAGACATACTAGAACTGAAATGAATAGTTATTTGTGAGTATTTTATTTTTATGAGTATTCATTTTTTCACTCTGAATATCTGCATTGCTATCCATCCCCAAATGGACACCTGCATAAATTTCTGTTTCAGCTTTAAAATCAGAAAAGTGTGCAAAAGTAAATGTCCCTCATTTTGAAATAAGCTGACAGAAAGGGGAGAGTAGAAAGACATTGGGAGCTAGAACCCAGGATTCTTGAGGAAGCTGTCCCAAAGAATAATCACTGAGCCATACTGGCAGTTTCTAATAAGTATCTATCTGCTATTTAAGTGAGCAATTCACAGAGTTCTTCTCTGTGACTGAATTAGATTACGGCATAGGCAATTGGTTGAGTAGTCAAGCAGTAAAACTATAAAATAGATGCTGGAAGGTCTAAGGTTTGAATTTGTTTCAGGTAAGGAGAAACTATGAATGTGTGATTCCTTCCATGTTTTTATTTTAAATTGCATACAGCAGAGAATTTATGATATAGAAAAAAAGTTCTATAACATTGTCATTGCTATAAGAAGAAAATTTACATATCAAAGAACTCACTTTCTTAGCCCATCACAGTGACCAGATTTGAACTCCTGATCTTATCTATCAATTTTGCAGTTCTATTACCAGGGATATAGTAGGAAGTTCTGGTGCTGTGCCTGCTATTTATTCAGTCATCAGAAGGAGTTTACAGATTACCTAATAAGCTAGATAGTGGTTTGCAAGGTTGCCACACACAAAACTCACAATAGCAAATACCCCTGAATAAGACTTATCCTTTCCAGCGTCCACCAGGTGGGAGTATCTTAAGATATAGAACACTGAGTTGAGACATCTTCAACAGGTCTCATTTTGAGAAAAGGCCCCTGCTCACCACCTTGTGCAGTGCGGGGGAAGGTTTGTGCCGTCCCCTTCCGGGGAATTAGGCACTCTGGTTTTCAGGCTGGACGCCGCCTTGGAAACTGGCTGGGTGGGAGGCTCTTTTGCGGACTGCAACTGAATTCTTGGGTTGAAGCCTGCAAAAGGGATTGAGAAAATGGCACGATCATGCACCTTTGTGATTGGCCGAGGCGGGCCACGTGGTTTGGAGATGCTGAGCGGCTCAGCATTCGGCCAGTCACAGCGGCAGGTCAGGGTCATCAGAGTGTAGGGAGTTATTAGTGGCCTTCAGGAAAGTTTCTGAGTTGGTTGGGGTGCCGTTGGCAGGGGAAAAAATGGAAGGGCCAGCTTCCGTTTTGACCTATTTGGGTATAGAACTGGACTCCGAGTCCCAGTGTTCCCGTTTAACAGAGGACAAGTTGGGGGTATTGAGGCGGGAGATCTCTGCCTGTATGGGGGCTGGGAAGGTAACATTGCGGGTACTGCAGTCCTTGTTGGGAAAGTTGAATTTTGCCTGCCGAGTAGTGGCGCCCGGTAGAGCATTTTTGTCTCGCCTTTATGCCAGGACTTCTCAGGTTACCTTGCTGCACCACCATATCAGAGTCACTAGGGAAATGACAGAGGATTTGGGAGTGTGGATGGAATTTCTGCAGAGCCACAATGGGGTCAGCATGTGGAGAGAGGTATTTCACCTGGAGGCTGAGTTACAGGTGCAGTCCAAGGTGGCAGGTGCAGCTGGGCTTGGAATTTATTTCCAGGGGATGTGGTGTTCTGAGCGGTGGCCAGCCCACTGGGGTGTTTCAGGTATTTTAAGGGACTTGATGTTTTTGGAATTGTTTCCAATAGTTGTGGTTGTTCATTTGTGGGTTGATCGATTCAGAAACAAGAAGGTGCTATTCTGGTGCAACAGCCTAGCGGTTGTTCATGTGGTGAACGGTTTGTCTTCAAAATCGGAGAGGGTAATGCGTTTGGTGAGAGTTTTATTTTATGGTACTTGTAGCACAACATAGTTTTCTGTGCTAAGCACGTGCCAGGGGTGACCAATGAGATTGCTGATGCACTTTCTCATTTTCAAATCCAACTTTTTCGGGAGCTCGCTCCACTGGCCAGGGAGAAGCAGGAATTCATCTGAGAGCTCTGGAGCCTTGGATCTTAGAACTTATAGAAACAGTAAAGGGCTCATTCTCTCCGGCCAAATGGCGGCTGTATGAGAAAGCGCTGAGGGAGTTCTGTGATTTGGTAGCAGAAAGGGTTGGTCGGTAATTTTTCCAATCCCCTTTCCGCAGGTGATCCAATTTGGGTTGGAACTTAGAAAGAAAGGTTTGGCACCAGACACGATTGCTGCGAAATGGTCAGCCCCCTCCTTCCTGTCAAAGATGGTTGGTATTTCGGAATTGACTGGATCTCCGGTCCTGAGGGCCATGCTAGAGTCATGGAGATGGAGAGGAAGGATACAGCCGATAGTAGGGAGCCTATGTCACCCAAGTTGTTGGCAGACATAGTTAGAAAATTGCAGGATATTTGCGTTGATGAGGGTGAAGCTAAGTTTTTTCGTGCAGCCTTTGTGATTGCCTTTTTTGCCACATTGCGTGTTAGCGAGCTGGTAGTGAGCTCTCGTGCAGACCGGTCAGATAGGGCTTTGCAGATTGGAGCTGTGTCGGTCGGGGGTGATAAGGTTCAGTTATCACCTCAGAGAAGAAGGATTGGGTGTCACAAGGTAGGATCTAAGTAGCCCTGAAGTGGTGCTTGTCATTAGTTCTTCTTTGGGTATGGATCAAGTTTGGTCCATAGGTGGAAGGGTGTCTTAGGGTGTCTAAGACTGATCAGAAGAGGAGGGGTACCAGGGTTGTACTTTTTAGATCTGTTGAGCCATCGATCTGTCCGGTCTGTTGTATAATGGAATTTTTAGGGGTGAGACCCGGAGCTTTGGGGCCGTTGTTTGTGCACCGCTCTGGCCTGCCAATTACGCGATTTCAGTTTGTGGCAGTTATGAGGCGCTGCTTGGCCACATTGGGGGTGGAGGGAAGGTTCAGTTCCCATTCTTTCAGAATTGGGGCAGCATCCACTGCAGCGGTGGCAGGTTTTTCACCGGAAAACATTAAGTACATGGGTAGGTGGCAATCATCAGCATTTAAGGCGTATGTTCTCCCCCTGCAAGGAAAGTAGTTTATGGATAGAGATTTTCATACTAATGTTACAACAGTTATTTTCTTTATGTTGCAGGGTTGTGATACTGCATGGACAGGCAGGTAATTTGGTTGGTTGGGCATAGTTTTATTGTTTGGGCGGAAAGGAGGGCCAGGAGTTCAGGTTTGGGGTCCCATTTGGGTTTAGCCTCTCGAGCTGAGGTGGTGTGGAAGGGTAAGAGGGGCATGCTGTGTCCCCAATTGATGCCAATGTTTCTGGGCTGGACAGGGAGGTCCCCCCTGGTTTGTTCCACTTGGGCGAGAATGATCTCACAAGGGGATCTGGGTTGGACTTGTCTATCATGGTGTGACAAGATTGGCTCCGAATTAGGGAAATGTTTCCCCGGACGCTGTTAATATTTACAGCACTGCTGCAGAGGATAAAGTGGCCAGGAGCCACTAGCGTAGGAGCGGTGGATAGATTTAGGGAAAGGGTGAACAATGAGATAAAAAAGGTTATTGAAAAGACAGGAGGTATCTGGTTGGTCCATGGGGAGATATCCTGGATCAGGCCAGAGTTATATTGGGCTGATGGGGTACACCTGTCTGAGAGAGGATTGGACTTATATTTGGGGAATGTCCATGAAATTCTAAAAAAGTGCTTGGGATAAGTGGCTGACTGGGTGAGTTCGGGGGGTGTTCAAGCAATTGTTGTTGCTGAACTTGGTGGTGGTGTTCAGTAGTGGTGGGACCCCGGGCCCATTACCGGTTACCGGATTTACTGGTTACCGGTTCCCCGAAAACCGGATTCCCGGTTTAAATCCGGTATACCGGTACCGGATTTATTTCATTGGTTTCAATGGGGCGCTGTGTCCCCATTGAA
>QEPC01006668.1:483159-493944 GCA_003113815.1 Sphenodon punctatus | reverse complement strand
ACTGCTATCCCAGAGAAGAAGGACTGGTGTAGGGTGTCACATGGTAGGATCTAAGCAGTCCCGATGTGGCGCTCATCATTAGTTCTTCTTCGGGCATGGATCAAGTTTGGTCCATAGATGGAAGGGATTGGACTGGTAACTCCAATCCGGATTTATTATCTTCTATGGTACTGAACGCGGGAATTGAGGGTCATTGTGGCCGAGGCAATAGTATGTCGTAATGTACAATCACTCCCCTTAGGACTCACCCAGAAATTAATTTGGCCTAATTATAATGAGATCCATAATGAGACCAATTAATTGGCATGTCAGGGTAATGCTAGCTAATTCTAATTGGCTATTCCTAACGAATTCAAGTGGCAGTTGGGATCCTGAGATCCACTGTTCTCGTTAATAGGTTGATTGGTTTTTAATTGGTTTCTGTTCTTCAACAGGTTATCGTTTGGCTGGTTGTTTAATAAACAGTTGCAGCCAGTTCATCCATACTTACATGTGTCTGTGATTTATTTGAGTATGTGCCTTATTTCCTGTGCGGGGACAAACACTGAATGATCTTAGATTGTAAGCTCTAGGGCAGGGACTGTGTCTATTTTATTCTCTATAAAGTGCCAGGTACATCACTGACACTATATAAAAGCGCATAAATAAATTAATATAATAAAATAATAATAATAATAATAATAATTAATAAATACTTTCAGGTGACATAGGGTCTCTTTAGACATAACGTCAACAGATGTCTGAATGTGTGTTTTGACCTTGATATGATCACTGGTTTGGCCCTGTGTTCACCATGTGACGCTGCTTAGACACACAGCCCGTCTTGGGGAAAATCTGTGTTTTGCTCGCCACCCAATCTCAGCACGCACGCGCTGTCACCTCATTCCCCATGTTGCACCTGCTAACATGTCATGCAATATCATTAGACACAAAGTTACATTTGCCACATGTTCAGCTGGAATATGTGAATTGTCCTTGTGATGCCATGGTGTTCACATCGCATGTTCAATGGATGTTCAATGGGTGGCAAAATTAGTGTTGGGATTGTTATGGTGCTTACACACAATGGTCAAACACATGCTTAGGGATTTCGACACCCGATCTTTGTTATGTCTAAAGATGCCATGATAAAACTTTGATAAATTTGTCAAACTCAAAAAACTGAAAATGGGATGGCTTGGTTTTGGGCACATACTACTTGAGAATATAACACAACACAAGGAAGAACAAGCATAATGTACATAAAGAAAGTACGACAAGGCAACAGTTACATAGAAAACCATCCAATCAGAAATTTACATCCTTAAGTTCAACTAGTACTGGACAAACTATCATTTCATATCCCGTTAGTTTCTGCTGATATCTAACTGAAGTGAGGCATAGGGTATAGCCACATGAGACAGTAATATGATTTGGGCAGCCTTATCCCAAAATGGGCACTGTTGCCAAGGGATGCAGTGGTTCGTATACCTTGTGACCATCAACTGTTCACCCCATTCCAGGGTAGGGTGGGCAGATGGCTGCTACATGCTGTGTCCTCCAAAAAAGTCAGGGATAGTAGCATTACCCAAAGTGGGAAAAGGCTTCCCAAGTTGTGTTACCTAGATGCTGCTCGTAGGCCTGGACTCTGGCCCCATGGTGAGGTCTGCTGACACTGGTGAGTGGTGGGTGTGGTTGTCAGTCCCACACTTCCACATCATGGCCGGAGGGGGGATCGAGAGTGGGTCAGGGGATGATGGGAGGGGCAGGACTGGTCATCTATGTGTGTGGCCAGCTCCTCGGCTTGCCTCAGGGCATGATGGGACGTCTGACAGCAGTCCACCTGCCCGGTTTCCCTGTGGGGGGAGGACGATGTGGCCTACGCTCCATGCTGGCCCCAAAGGGTGGTGGTTGCCATTGCCCACTCAGGGGTGGCAGGGGATCAGTCTCTCCTGGGTCATGCGTCTGCACGCAATCTCTGCTTCTATTCTCTGCCAGCTGTTCTCCATTTCTTCACACTATTTTCCTTTTTCTTCCTAGACCCTTCTGCTATTCCTGCCCTTTCTGTGACATTCAGGTTGACATTTTTTATTTCCCTCCTCTCTCTTCTTACATTTTCTACATTTACCCATTTTTGTCTTCTCTGCCTTTTCAGAAAAGATCACAAGGAGTGTATCCATCAGTACTAGGGAGCAAAGGCCTTTTCAGAATTCTATACTCGCAGCAAAGACTGCAGGAATAATTTTTTTTTTTTTCCCTCTTAAAAGAGCTGCCATATTGGGTGAGACCAATGATCGATCTAGGCAAATATCCTGTCTGTGACAATGGTCTATATGCTTCTGGGAAGAACTGAAGACAAGGGCATAGCCATCATAGGAACAAGAGGAACATTTATCTTGGGGGCCAAGCTGGGAGAGGGTCCACAAATCCTGTCCTGTTGCAGTGCAGCAGGGTGGAGACCAAGCTGAGTGGAGACAGAAGTGCCTTCAGATTGCTACGTGTGTGGGACCCACCCCAAGGGCAGCACAGTATGGCATAAGCATCAGCAGTGGCAACAGCAGCACAAGACAGGCAGCACAGTCACAGCCTCTAGGGCTCAATTGCAGCAAGCGGAGGAAAGGAGAGGCACTGAGGGAAGGAAAGAGGGGACTGGAGAGGGTGGGACAGGGGAGTGCATGGTGATAGGGAGAGCCCCAATTCCATTTTTCACCTGCATCTATTCAAACCAAGCGACGCCTGACTGAAGATAAGAACAAGGCAGGTATGCAGCAGTCCATCTCCTTGTACTCACTGCCCACCCTCCAGGAGTCAGAGGTATAGGGATATGAAGTTGCATCCCCTGACCACCTCGGCTAGCAGCCATTGATGGACATATCTTCCATAGGCTTATATAAAATCTTGTTTTAACACACTTCTTGTTTTACACAATATCCCATGATAATAAATTTCACGGGTTTCTAATGTGTTTTGAAGGGGTGTGCAAATGTGGTTCGGCCATTTGGTGTGTTCGGCACAAACTTGGCCGTTTCGATGGCCAAACTGAACAGCTGAACCAAACGCACAAAGCCCCGAACAGTTCAGCCCTGTTCAGATGAGTTTGGCGGCGTTTGGACAGGAAAAACAGGGCTGGTAGGCCCAAGGAAAGGGGGGGGCGGCAGCTGAGGGGCAGACTTCCAGGTGCCCGTGGTGGAGAGGCTAGGAATAGCAGTCAGCCTGCCCAATCAACATCCCTCTTTTCCTCAGACCACTGGCTTTGCAGTCTGCAATTGGCCACGGGCTAGGCTGCATGGAGCCAATGGGGTTTATGGTAAGGCAGATGCAGCAAGTAACAAAAGTCATTGCCCTCCCCCCTTCCAACTCTTTCTGAGCTATCCACTGATCCTGTCAGCAGGCATTTTCAGAAGTCTCCCTTTCCCAGAAGTTTGTGTACCTCCCAATCCATTGCCATCCTCCTACTATTTCACCCATTTCCACACATTTACCTCTGTAGTTTTATTTATTTAAATTAGATTAGATAGATTTTGATGTTATTTTTATTTTTTACCGCTCCCTGTGTTCTTTCTCCCTACTCTCCATTAAATCCTTCCATCCTCCCTTTATATATTCCATCCCTGATTCCCTTCCCCTATTTTTGGATTTATTTAGACTAGAATTAGATTGATTTAGGTTTCATTTTAATTTTGTACCCCTACCTGTGTTGTTTGTTGTGAGCTGTCTGTGTCACCCCCCTGCACCCCATCCCTCTGTGTGTGTGGGGGGGGGGAGAGAGAGATTCGATATTAGATAGTTACAATAGATAGATAGTTGTAGGAGTTAACTTGGTTATAAAGATAGATAGTGATAGTGTGTTGTGATTCAGTTTTAATATTTTATAGTGTGTTTGTAGGACTAGGCCTTTGTAGATATTAGATAATATTCCATTTAAATGGGGCATGTGGCAGAAGTGGCAAGGGCCGTGCCAGTGGAGTGGCAGCAGGCATCAGCAGCAGCCCGAGCCCATCACCATGCCCGAAGCTGCATAGGCCTGATTTTGGCAGTCGGGCTTCAGAGGCTCCCAGCAGTGGCACTAGCTGGGGTGTGGTTCAGCAGCACCTCCTCCCAGTGTCCTCCACTGCCACGCAGGGCAGTGGATGGCCCATAGTACAGGAGGCTGCATCTATCTCTGCTTTGGCTGCAGGAGCAGTTGCTTCGGGGTCAGATTTTCCTCAAGGGCCACCAATGTCCCCCATTGTTGAGATGAACCCCAGCAGTCCAGGGCTGGTGGATCCCACCCCGGCTACTAGAGGCAGGGACCGATCCCCGGGCAATGACAGCAGGGAGAGGAGCAGCAGTAGCAGAAGCAGCAGCAGCAGCTATAGGGGGCACAGGGAGAGTGGCAGCAGCATGGTGGGCAGTCCATCAGCCTCAGGTTCGCAGTACTCCCCTTTGTGGGACATCACTCATATTGGGGACAGTAAGGTAGACACTTGTCCTGTGATGGAGATGTCTGGGGCTGAGGTGATGGCTGCCCCTCTGAGAGGTGGGGCTCGGAGGGGCAGCCCCCAAAAAAATAATATTTGTATTTATTTATTTATTTTTCACATTTCAAATTTTTCAAAGTTGCCTACAGCAGCATCTTTTTCTATTATACAATCCATTTTTGCAGAGTAGGGGATTTAATCCTATAATCCTTGCTGCTGTCCTCTCATTCTCTTCACAATACTGAGCCTATTCCCTTCTCTGTTTGATGACTAATGAAAAATAAAGTTCAGGACTCCATGGAGGGGAGGACTTATAAAGAAGGTGAAAAATTTACTTTACAGTTAAAGAAAATCAATTTTTGATGAACTAAAAGGAGGAATACATCTGTAGTTTTGATTACAGGAATGACAGATGCTAGTGAAAGGAATGTATTTTTTATTCATCTAAAGAAAATGTTTTCAGGAATGACAAAGGGCATTTTTTTTTAATACTAAAAAGAGGCTCTGCGATCCACAGGTGATCAGTCCTCAAAGAGCCAGAGAAAGCATTATTTTGTAAAGAGAGCTGATGACAAATGATACCATGTAGGATTATATTGTAACACAATTATCCAGATAAAAATTAGCAGGAGAGCTGAAAGCTGCATACAGAGTCTTCCTAGACTTCTTAATTAAAGGTGACATTGTTCAGAAAGAGGGGAGGGAAGATAATATCCATTGTGAAATCCTGAGTGAGAGTTTTTATTTGCTTTTTATTTGCTTTATGAGGCCCTAATTATCTAAGGTGATTAAGGGTGTTTTTATACATGACAAGCTACCTCGGCCACCATGGACTTTTCTGGGCGGTGGAGGCAGTCCTCACCCCAGTCAGGATCGCCAGGCCGCCAAAGAAGTGTGATGGCAGCCTGGAAGAGGGAGGGGGTGGGACGACATACAGACATCCATCCATACATCCCCACCCTCGCATGCGCGCAGCACCCCTCCACGCCCGCTGACAGGTGGCCATGGCAGTCAATGATGGCTGCCATGGTACCCAGCCCCCAACATCACTCTGGGCCTGGTTGAGTGAAGTGGGATATCAGTCATGATAGTCCGTTTCAGTCCTGGACCAGTGGCTGGCTCCAACCATTGTGGTGGTCAGCCCAGGCTGTCACTTGGGGATTTCCCCCATGTGGACCACAGTTGTGAGCCAAACCAGGGTAACATCTGGAGGTCCTTTTTAAATGTGAGATTGTACACAGATTAATCCATGCTAACGTGGATTAATCCATGCCCAACATCATGTCTGAAAACACCTACTGTTCCGAAAAGACAGGAACAAATTTATTCTTTTAAGGATCTCAGTATAAGTCAAAGACAATCTTGCAAACTTTTTAGAAATGTCTTTAAAACCCTTGTCTCTCTTAGAATGCAAGCCTGCTAGGGCAGGGACCATGCCTCTTTCTTACAATTGTAAAGTGACAGATACATTGCTGGCACTATATAAATGCTTAATAAATAATAAATAATCATCATAATAATAATGATAATAAAACTTTATTATAAAAAGACATTACTAGAAAAAAGTGAGTTACTAAGAGTAGCTACTAAGGAGCCTTCTAAGAAGAACTGATATTAGAGACAATGGGCATTTTTACACACCCCGTAAAGTGCTGGTCTTTCAATCTTCTGGGTTTACAAGTCCACAAGTAAGTTCCGGATGCATTCTTCACACACACACTGCCTTGAGGAAGTCCCTGGATGCATTCTTCACACAAACACTGCCCTGAGGCAGCCTAAAGTAGCTGCAGCTGTAGACGTGAGGGGCTGCCATGGAAACCAAGTGACCACAGCTGTCTGAAGCAAAGCAGTTTACCAGGAGAACTTTTTACACACAGACGTTCTGGGAGAAGTTCTGCGCAGAAGTTCAAAGAGCCAAATGTTTAATATCTGGGTGAGTAATTTAGACACATAGAAAGTTCAGGATGCAACACCAAACATGCTGGAGAAATGTGTGTGTAAAAACACCCATTGCATGCTTGCCCACATTACAGGAGTGGGGGAAATTCAAATTTATGAGAGAAAAACTTACAGCAGTGAAAAAAATGTTTTGTTCTGAGTGTGGGTGGGGGTGGTGGAGTAAACAAGTTATCAGGTGAGTCTCATGCTAACTTCAGTTATGGATGACAGGGCTGGATTGTGAGCCCTGCCATTCATGATTGAAACCAATGCGAGAATTGCTTGATGATGCTTTTACCCCCGCCCCACCCCTACCCACAGAGCAAAATATAAGTTTCCCCGCCGTACATTTTTCTCTCATAAGTTTTCCCCGCTCCCATTATTAGCTCGTGTTCAGAAAATGTCTTTTTTGCTATATACCTTCATAGGGCAGGAAAGAATTCAAAAGAATTCTGACTCTCCAACTGCTGGGAAATGCTACAAAGTTGTTGTTGTTGCTGATATAGCAGTGGGGTACCTAGCACTGTACAATGAATAGTTATTGACAAGTCATTACCCCATGGCCTTACATTCTAAGCGAGTCAAGGGAGGGGGAGACAATGGAGCTGTGAACATCAGGAGAGACAAGGATACATTCATGAGGTTGAGAAGTTGTAGGTGCACATTCTATATTTTAAAATGGTAATTCTAAAACACTGTTCATTCGACATAGTGTGGGAGTGATTTAACTGGAGCATGAAAAAGCAGATACCTTTAATGGAGTGTGAACGCTTGATAGTAATGAAGACAATTCTATTCTTCTTTTAGAAAAGCTTGATATTCATATTTTAGGCAGTCAATGCAATGCCTGGAGCACAAGTTTTATGTGCTCCCTGTAGCTCGTGCACGTAAGCAGGTGGGTCGCTGCATTTTGCACTAGCTGCAGCTTCCGGACCATCACCAAGGGCAGCCCCATGTATTATTAATTATTTTAATTATATTATATTATTATTATTAATTATTATTAATTATTATTAGCATTAGCATTAGCATTAGCATTAGCATTCGCATTTGTATAGCGCCAGCTGTGTACCTGGTGCTTTACAGAACAATAAGATAGACGTGGTCCCTGCCTACAGCTTACAATCTAATAGACACGAAGGGTGGAGACAAGGAGAGGGGACATAGGAAGAGACAAGGGCTAAATAACATTCAAGTGGGTGTAAAGTCTCAGGTGCACATGCTTGGCTTGGTTGCAGTTGCAGCTGTAATGTAGTCTATTACAATAGTCTATCCTCAAGGTAATGAATGTATGGATGACCGTGGCTAAATCGGAGTCCAAGACATATGGGCAGAGCCTCTTCACCCGATGCATCTGGCGGAAGGTGCCTCTGGTCACAGCTGACACATGCAAATCCAGGAACAGCTGTGCAACCAAGAACACCCCCAGGTTCTGCATAAATGGAACCAATGGAGGATGTCGTCTGCCCCCAGAACTCCAACCCCACCCACCAGCATCACCTCGGTCTCATCGGGATAGAGCTATTGAAAGAGTGAGCTCAGGGGAAGGAGCAAAGATAAGGGCAGGTACTCAAGGATGGAGGATGGACCTGTGGCACAAGTCTATGATCAGAAACCTCTCCTTCCTTTCCCGTCCTGTGTATGCCACTTAAGCACCATCATCTCCAATTCCCATCCAGCTCGCAGATCTTGTACTCATTTTCAAAATGGTCTGTAGGAGGAAAAAAAGCTCCCTATAACTGCTCTACAGATATTAAACCATCTGCCAGAAATGTTCCAGACAGTGGTTGCCACACACTAAGAATAACTGTAGCATGTCATAGTCTGCCTTTTAGCAACAGCCACGGAATAATGTTTGTCTGTCTAATGCATGGTTGCTCAACCATTCTGCTGTAAGACACCAGACGACCAATGCTCACAGTTTATTGTTCGGTGTTGATGGTGTGATCACTAGTGTGTAGGGATGTGGCGGGAAAGGTTTTTTATTTTTGTTTTTATTTTCATTTTTTAATTAAAATTTAATTCCTTTTCATTTTTGTTATTCATTTTTGGTTTCGTTTTTAAGTTTCATTTTTGTTTTCCATTGGTTTCAATGGAAAATGTATTTCCATCTGTAACTTCTTAATTTCTCATCCAATTTGCATGACATTTAGAAAGATTGTATCTGTCACCAAAAAGATCATCCCTTCCAGATTTCATAAAGAGTGGATAAAGGATCCTGTTTTTATAGGCAATTAAAATTTTGTGGTTTGCACATACTTATAGCATCCCTGTTTTCCATCCACTTTGGATGAAATGTTTACACATTCTACCCTACGTGAAAGACATTATCTCTGCTTATAGAATCAGGACCCATTATCCAATCATTCTGAAACTTAGCAATTTAATCATTTTATGGTTTGTACATACGTATCTAGCTGTAACGTCTTTGTTTTTCATTCAATTTTGATGAAACTTGGACAGGTTGTTCCCCATAGCAAATGGAGCATCCCTGCCAAAGATCCAATAGATTGGATAAAAGGTCCTGATTTTATAAGCAGAGGTGATGTCTTTCATGTATAGTAGAATGTTATAAGCAATGTAAGTTGTGCCCGCACTACCCATAAGAGCAGTCAAGACACGCTTTGGGTTAAAGAGGCATCGGCCATAACTTTTTTACATTGTATACATGATGTTAACGGAAACAAACAGTATGCGAACCTGTGTGCATGTAGCGGAGAGGAACCATGTTATAGAAAGCAGGTAAAGGGGGCTGAGCTAGTTCTCGCCTGCCTAACCTAGGTGATTCAACCCTTCAAATTCACCCTTCCCATGGGTTACGGCAGGTTGATGCCTCATTCCAGCTGTGCCAAGCCTAGGCTGTGGCCCCCACCCTTAAGATGACCCTGGTTCCAAAGTGGTGATGGGATGCAAGCGCGTCCCCTTAGCTCTTAGGGAGCCTTACCACAGCATGGTTCCTACCCTGCTAACCACCACAAAAAGGGGGAGGAAAACTTCACTCAACCCTTTTCCCCCACACAGGTATACCTAAATGGGTATGGCAAACAGCCCTCAAGCCATCCAACCAAATAGCATTCCCATGCACATACAAGTGTACTCCATCTTTTAGAAAAACGCCTGCATCCCAGCATATGATCCACTCATGGTGTACTACCCAGCCTCCTATGTGTTGTAAGATTGCCCTCATAGCTCTATTGATCTTCCGTTTGGCCTGCTATATTTTTCCTGGCTTGGTTGTATACCACCAAGTGTGACATTCTAGCAAGTCCAACCACCATACAGAGGACTGTGGCCAAGCAGCTACCAATTCAGAGATGTTAGTCTTCATCTCACCCATAAGCTCCCACGCACTGTGCAGGCCAAGGTCATTTTCGCCCAAGTGGATGACCAGGATGTCGGGTGGCCTGAAGCATGCAGCCCTGCAGAACAGTGAAGAATCAAGTGTTCCCATCGCATTCCATTGCACCCAAACCAATAAAGGTGGGCCCGCAGTCCAACTGATAGGGGTGGGAATATCGGTTCTCCCGAGATCCGATATTGCCAGTATTTGGGTGTATCAGTTTAATCCGATAAATCCAAAATTTACCTGTACCGGCATACCGGATTTTTAACATTGGCTGTGCTACCGGATTTTTTAAATTGCGGCCATTGAAGTCAATAGCTGCAATGTAAAAAATTTGGTACCGCGGCCAATGTTAAAAATCCGGTATGCCGATACCGGTAAATCCGGTACCTGGGAGATCCAATACCGGTACATTCGGTATCCAGTATTCTCCCTGGTGTCCCACCCCTACCAACTGGGTCCCAAAGTCGGAATTGGCAGCATGGCATTCAGCCCAATGCACAATGCTGTGTCCACAAATCCAGATGACCATGAGTCGTCCGGTGTCTGCAGATGATAAAACATAATATTGTTACTGACTGGTGAAATGCTACTGAGGAGGTCGTATGTAATTGTGATAAGCATGTGACCTCCATCTGCCAATTGCCTTGATCTGAGAGGCCAGTAGCCTCCCCTACTGCTGCCTTGGATGCAGCCCTGATTTGGAAGTAGTGCAACCCATAGTCGGATAGTTAAAGACACATCATCGCTATGCCCTTTTAAAAAATAGCGTGAAATTGGAATTTGGTCAAAAATGTTCCCGTCTCATACATGAAAAGGGGGCCCTGCAGGTATGGGTGAATGCCCAAGCAGGGGCGGCTGGTGGCTTTTTAAGTTTGGAGGGGCAGTAAGGCCGTCCGGCGAGCCTGTGGGCGGAGCCAGGGCAACGGTAGGCGGAGCCAGGGCAATGGTAGGCGGAGCCAGGGCACAACCCAGCAGCAAGGAGTTCCCAGGGTGAACATCAGAAGATGGAAGAAAACACAGTAGTCTAAAATGCACTTCAAGCTTAAAATGAATAACGTATAA
>QEPC01006668.1:430221-479858 GCA_003113815.1 Sphenodon punctatus | reverse complement strand
GAGTTGGGGGGGCATTGCCTGAGGGATAGGGTGGGAAGACTCCCTGCGAGAGAGGGAGCCCTGTGGAGGAGTTTGGGATGGAGGAGGTTGGGGTGGGATCTCCCTGACAGTGTGGGTGGAATGCCCAGGGAACAGGGGCTGGGGGACAACTGGGGGGTGGGGATAGGCGCGGCCATTGGGGTTGTGATGGGCCAGTGGAGATACAGCCTCAGGGGGAGGAGAGTGGATGTGGTTAGGTGAAACAGGTGTTTGGTGCATGTCCCGCTTTGCCCCCCCCCCCCCAGCAGATGAGCATGCGGATCTTGATCAGGAGGCCCTTGGCCTGGCTTTGGTACTTTTGAATGCAAGGTCGGTGGCGAATAAAGCAACAACAGTCCAGGAGGTGATCCTGGACTCTGCTGCAGATCTTGCGTGTATCACGGAAACCTGGCTGAACAATGAATCGGGTCCTATCCTGGATGATCTTGTTCCAGCCGGGTATTCCATCCAGCACCAGAACTAGCTGGAGGGATTGGGGGGGGGGCAGTGTAGCTATGATTTTTAAAGAGGAGTGGTCTGTGAGGAGGTATCCGGTGCGGACCATAGAAGACATTGAAGGTCTCCACCTTGTGTTCAATTAGGCAGGGGACAGTTAGGGGGTGCTGCTGGTATACCGTGCACCCACCAGTACGGCAGCCTCCCTGCATGCTCTGGCAGAGGCAGTGTCGGAAGTGGTGTTGTGGTCCTCCAGGAGGATAGTCCTGGGGGACCTCAACATTCATGCCGACGCTGTGCTCGGGGGAGCCAAACATGAGTTCATGGCTGCCATGGCAACTATGGGCCTGTCCCAGAGGGTCAATGGCATGACACGTCTTGGAGGGCATACCCTGGACCTCATGTTCCGCACTGGTTTTGAGGTGGGAGTTCCGTTAATGGGGGAGATATCAACTGTGCCCTTGTCATGGACGGATCATTACCTCCTAGTACTCCTACAGACCTCTCTTCAAGCATATGTCTGCCCCTGGCAGGGTGCGGGACCTATTAGGATGGTCCACCCCCGGAGGCTGGTGGACCTGATGCAGTTTCTAGGTGCTCTGGGGGAGTTACCCTCTGACCTTGATGACCGTCTCATTGATGACCTCATCATGTTATGGAATATTTTGCTGACAGAGGCCATCGATCAAATGGCTCCCAGGCATCCATTGTCCAGGCGGCGGCCCCGAAGGCCTTCTTGGTTCTCTCAGGATCTGAGGGTCCTGAAACAAGAGGGGCAACAATTGGAGTGACAGTGGCATCGATCTCGCACTGAAGTAGACAGATTGTGACATAGAGCTAGTTTACGAGCCTATGCCATGGCTATGTGGATAGCAAAGAGGGAGTTCTTTGCTGCCCTCATAGCAGTCACAAAATCTCATTCAGTGGAGCTGTTCTGGGTGGTGTGGGTGCTGGTCAGTCGAGCCTCCCTCAACCCGGGGGTTGAGTCATCTTCCACCCGCTGTGACCTTTTTGCAGATAAATTAGCTCATATTCACCAAGATCCTGATGCTGTACTTAATGCAGTGGAGGAGGTAGAGGGTGTAGAAGCCCCAGCTTGTTCGATTTTATGGGATCACTTTCAGTCGGTGACACCCGCTGACGTGGTGGGGGTGCTTGGGGATGTTTGAGCCACTTCTTGCAAATTAGATCCGTGCACGTCCTGGCTGGTTAAGAGCTTCTGGGAGACATTGGGGCTGATGCTGGCTGGGGTGGTCAATGCCTCCCTGTGGGAGGGCAGAGGGCCAATCTGTCTCAAGGAGGCAGTGGTGCAGCCTCTGCTCAAGAAACCATTGCTTGATGCTGACTCCCCTGCCAGCTATCGGCCTGTCTCTAACCTTCCATTTTTAGGGAAGGTTATTGAATGGGTAGTGGCTCAGCAGCTCCAGGGGCATCTTGACCATGTCGGTTATCTTGATCTTTTAAAGTTTGACTTTCGTCCATGTCATGGCACTGAGACAGCACTTGTGGCCTTGGTGGATGACCTTCGCCGAGAAAAGGACCAGGGTCAATGGACCCAATTGGCCTTTTAGATCTTTCGGCAGCATTTGATACCTTTGACCACGGGATGTTGGTGACGCACCTGTGGGACAGTGCTGGGGTGGGCGGGATCATTCTTGAATGGTTCCGCTCATTCCTCACCAGAAGAACTCAGCAGGTGGCACTCGGTGATTATTGTTCATCTTACCGAGACCTTCCATGTGGGGTCCTGCAGGATTTGGTTTTGTTCCCTCTCCTGTTCAACGTGTATATGCAGCTGCTCGGCGAGGTGATCAGAGAGTTTGGGGTGAGGTGTCATCAGTATGCGGATGACACTCAACCGTATCTCTCATTTTTGACAAACCCAGGCCCGGCTGTCTCTGTGCTTACCCGGTGTTTGGCAGCTGTGGGGGACTGGATGAGGGCTAACCTACTGTGACTGAATCCTGACAAGACAGAGGTGATGCTAGTGGGTAGGTTGGTGGAGTTGACAGCATCATTGATGGAGTTTTCACTCTGTTGACATCCCTGGTGCGGAACTTGGGGTTGCTCCTCGATGCGCAGCTCTGCCTGGATCTCCAGGTGGAGGCTGTGGCGAGGAGTGCCTTCTGCCAATTACATCTGGTGCGACAGTTTTGGCCGCTGGTTTTGGTTCCAGACCTGGCCACGATCATTACGATCATTTATTACCTCTCATTTAGACTACTAGAATGCGCTCTATGTGGACTTTCCTATGGTGATGGCTCAGAAACTGCAGCTGGTGCAGAATGTGGCAGCCCGGCTCCTGGTGGGGTTGGGCCATTGGGAGCACATTACTCCAGTGCTCTGATCTCTGCACTGGCTACCAATAGTCTTCAGGGCCCCATTCAGAGTGTTGGTTTTAATGTATAAAGCCTTACACAGCCTGGGCCCTGCTTATTTGTGAGACCGCCTCATCCCCTGGGTTCTGGATCAGCCCCTGCAGTTGTCCGGGGGCGCCTTCCTGGAGGTCCCCTGGGTTTCCCAGGAGGGCATGCAGAACTGGGCATTCTTGGTGGCCATGCTGTGCCTCTGGAATACCCTCTCAGTGGGGGCACATCAGACCCCGGACCTCCTGGCCTTCCATAGGAGTTGCAAGACCTGGCTGTTTTGTCAGACTTTTGAAGAGGGAGAGGGATTGGGTGGGGTGGGGTTGGGGAGGATGGGGTGGGGGTTCATTTGTGTTTTTATGCTTTATGTTTTTGAAAGTGTTTTATATGATATTTATATTATGTTGTTAGCCACTCTGGGCCGCCTGTGGAGGGACAGAACAGGATATAAATTCTGTAAATAAATAAATAAAGCCACTTCAGCACAAACCAATGTACCAATATCATGACTCAGTTGGACTTACTGGATTGTTGGTTGATTGCCTGTACCACTGCCTGATTGTCAGACCAAAAACATACATGGGAGTCCCGGCATTGCTGCCCCCAGAGCTCCAAAGCCACCAGTAATGGTAAGAGCTCCAGAAAAGTTAAATACATGATCAGTTCCATAGCCTCCCATTCAGGAAGCCACCACTGGGCACACCAGCTGCCCTGAAAGAAAGCTCAACAACGCCCCCCCCCCCCGCTGCATCGGATACCACCTGAAATTCCGCCTCCAGCAGTCGTACTTCCCTCCACAGAAAAATCCGATTATAACTATTGAGGAACATCAGACAGACCCCAAGGTCTCCCAAAGGCCTTTGGATATCCGAATGCGGTGATGGAAGGCTGTCATACCTGCTGTGGCTCAGTCTAGTCATGCACAGAAAGTCCTCCCGGGGGCAGATACCCTGCAGGCAAAGTTTAAATGGCCAAGCAAAGTTTGCATGGCTCTTAATGTCACCTTCCTTGTGCCTGCCATGTGCTTTAGCAGCACCCGCTTGTTAGGAGGGACACTCGATGTGCAAGACACCGTGTTGATCATTATGCCCAAGAAAGAGAGCTGGGTCACTGGAACTTCCATCTTTTCCCGAGCCAATGGGATGCCCATTTCTGCCCAGTTCTGCCATTACTGTAGCAAATATAGACATAAGCTGAATACACTCTTGAGAGTCCACCCACCCTGAGAAGCGCTGTCTAGCTTCTCCCAGTCCCCACCCCAAGAAGCGCTGTCTAGCTGCTCCCAGTCCCCCCTCAGAGAAGGGGTGTCAGCAGCCCTCATCCTGGCACACCCCCTCCCCACATTAGAGGCTGGAGGGTCTGCAGCCTGAGAACCCCTGCCACCTCAATTAGATATTGTACACACCACATCCTTAGCAGAAACACAAAGAAAATGTTCCGTTAACCCCCATAGTGTCACATGAGTGTGTGTGTGTGTGGGGGGGTCATGGTGTAGTTCTTTGAGTAAAATATGTTTTTATTTTATTTTATTTATTACAGCGTATTTAGTGTGAACCCCCCGTGGGCTGAACTAGCACGGTGGCGCTCCCCCTGTGCCCCACCCTGAGAGCCCATGCACTTCTCCCAAGCACCTGCATGGCTCCCAACCTCATCGCTCTACATGTGCCCCCCCAAGGGCCCCTTAATCCATGACTGAGGCAATGTGGGCACCGATCCCAGAGCACTTTCAGTGCTCCCTAGTGCTGCCACTCTGGTCGCGGTCGCAGCACTTTACGAGAGCCCCCACATGGGGCTCCTTTGACTGAACCCATGTGGGCCCAGAGCCCGTTCAGTGTTGTTGAAGTACCACCGCATGGATCAGCACGGTGACACTTCATGGGTGCCCCCACCCCTGGGGCTCATCTCCCCCCAGGGCTGCCTTAAATGTTGCTCAAGCGCCACCGCACGGATTAGCATGGTGGTGCTTCATGGGTCCCCCCCCCCCTGGCTCTTCTAAGTATTCCTCAAGTGCTGTTATCCTGATTCCAGGAGCACCCAGGACCCAGTGCTCCTGGGTGACCCCCATAATCTCTCTCCCTGAAGGACCGAGCGCTACTCCCCCGTGCAGCAGTGCTACACATGGGCCCTAATGCAGGAGCCCTTCCAGCATTCTCTGAGTGCCGCCACGCTGCTCCAGGTGGCAGAGCTCTGTCGGTGTCCTTGGGGCTTTTCCCAATAATACTGGGTTCCCCCTGCCCAAGTCACCCTCACTGTATGCTGTTGGTTCCCCCACTGTGAGGCTGGGGGCATGGATCCCTTCCCCCCTTGGGACATGTTCCTTACCTTACCATGAGGGATTGGAGTAGCAGTCAGGTAAGACCCCCCCCAAAAAAAGTTCCTACTAGTGGTCCAAAGTTGAGGAGAGAGGGAGGGCACCCAGACGTTACAGGTATATACCTGGTCGGGTCTCCTCCCATCGGCTGCATCTCCCCCCCTCCCCACCCATTGGGCCATGGCACCATGCCTCTGGAGCATCAGGGGAGGAGCAAATGAGCCTTTGCCAATCCCCTGCCCAGCACCTTGTTCAGGGAAGGTGGGCACAAATCCACCCATCCTGCTGAGAGCATGGGGGGGTGTTCTCTTTCATGACTTTAACAGAAGTTGAAAATCTCTTTAAATCACTTGCTGGGGTTGTCTCTGTTTCAATTATAGACGTTTTACTACATGAAGAAATCAACGTTTTGGAGCCCTTGTAGAGATGGTGAAAAAGACAGGAGAAAGGTGGGCAGAGCAAAGGAGGGGTGGGTGCCAGTGCCACTGGCATAGGCTTCAATCATAGGCACCCCAAAGTATGTTGGATCATACATGGGGGAGAGTAGGTGCAGAGTTCTTCTTTTATGAGCACTTACAGTGAGGCTGAAGACAACAGCACACACAGTCAAACACACAGCACTGAGCCAGCCTATGAGCCACACAAGAACTAGACATAGTGGGGGCTGTGCAGCTTCACAGAAGCTTATATTTGTTCACAATGTCCACCCCTAAGCTTCCCTGATTGCAGTTATTGCATTCTGGCAAGCTGGAAGCCTGGCCAGCATCTCCAGTGAATGAGTCTATACCAGGGATTCTCTTACGTTTATCACAATGGTACAAGATTGATTTGTGATGCCAACTGACCAACAGAAATGTCAAGCATGTATTCTCATTCTGTTCAGTGCTTACCCCAACTCCCCTGCTTATTACTGAGAAATTGGAAGTGTCTGCTTAGGAAAAAGTCAATAAGGGATTCTCTTATGCCCTCTGTCACAGTGCTGTAGGGTGTGTTTGAGATGCCAATTGGCAAGCCTGGATGTGTTAATCATGTCTCTTGATTACTTGGCCGGTTACCCTTCTCCACTCTGCCTTGCTACCTGAAGTCCTAGTTATGCCCTGAAATTTTCATTTTTGTCCCAAAGTTTTCAGGACTAGTATTTGCATGCCTTCTGTTAAAATCACAAAAGTTCAATTGCTTATAAAATTGGGACTTTTTAGCCAATCTTTCTGAAATTTGGAAGGAATTATCCCTTGGATGGGGGTACAATCTGATCAAATTTCATGCAAATTGGATGAATTTCCCCCCCCTCCAATTTATTGTTCTGGCCTCAGCCATAACAAAACATATATACATGGGGTCAGTGGAGACTCATGGCCAGAGACAGCTTCTTCCCTGGCTGTGACCCCTTTCAATGCTCACTGCTCTCCTTTCCTGGTGGTAAAGGAGAGGATGATGCAGTGCAGCCTTCTTCCCGTCCTCCGTACCCTGTACCCTCCCTGTCTCCAGCTCCAGGTTGGGATTGCCCAGCCAAAGCAAAGCATATAACATGTGTCTGCACTCCCCTCTCCCAACCATTTATCAGCTGAGAGGGGTGTAATCTGTGCTGGCTCTGATTCAACAGAGGTCATAGCCAGGTTTCTTCCCTGACCATGACGACCCTCCTTTCCATTGGAGCCCAGGTGGATCACGTCCCTCTCAGCTGACAACCAGTTTAGAGAGAGGAGTTCAGAATCAGATTGAACCCCTGAGAGCCTTTGGGAACTTCTGTGCTTTCCTTTCCTGGCTAGCTATCAGCTGGTAGGGTTGCACTAGCCACACCTCTCTGGTGCTGGAGGACCCAGGGCTGCAGGGGATTATAACAAATGAGACCTGGCCTCATGATTGCCCATTGTCTTGATATGGGTGGAGTTAACTCATTGCTGCATGCTCCACATTCCTGGGAATAACATGGCATGGGGCTGTCCTGGATCAGTACCAGGACAAAAATATGGAAGCCACCATTCACACAGAGCACTGAATCTGTGGTTACTGGAACTGGGCAATGTGGGGAAGCATCTCATTTGTTAATGCCAATGGTTTCTGACCTACATAGAGCAAAGTCTATGACTGAAATCCTCCTCATCCATTAACTTTGAGGTAGTCCCACTGACATTAAATAGGACTACTTTGGAGTAAATGGTTTGAGGATTTCAGCTTATCACTAAAAATCTCATTCAAAATGGGGCATCAGAAAAGGGGTCAAACTCCCAAAGAACCCAAGGGAAAAAAGGAGAAGTGAATGAAGTATTTCCAAGGAAAGCAATCAATAATAGGGCAACAATGCCTAGAAAACAGAAGGGGAAAGAATGTTCTTGCTACAGTTTTGGCTTATTTCAAAAGAAATCTCTAAGCAACATTCTCAAACTACAAATGTAGTGAAACATACATTGCATTTAACACTGCTCTGATGGAAGGAAGCAAGGACACAGATTATGTGGTTCAAAGGCCACAAATTTCAGCCACATTTAGAGGAAGAGAGTGAAGGGGGCCTGGCACCCTCTTTAGACTGTTCTAGTCTTGCCAGGCAGTCACTGCTTCTCTTCTTCCTTCCAAGGGAAAGTAGAGCCACCAGCTCCACCCCCAGTCCTCATCCACTGGTCCATCCCATAAGGAGATTAGCGATGGGAAATCAGACTTTAATTAAAATCGGATTCAGATTGTTTCAGATTTGAATCGGATTGGAATCTGAATCGGAATCCAGTTCTGTGATTCTATTATCAATCAATGAATGCATACTTTTCTATTTAACCTGGTTTATAGGATAATACATGGCTATTGTGTTACCTATTTGCACACAGCAGACTGTGTGTGTATTTTAAATGGGCTATTACCATTTGTGGTGACATTTGGCATTTTCATTTTGAAACAATGGGGTGTTTTCAGATGTGACGGGGCCAATTGGCCCTGTCACAAAATCAATGAATTCATCCCCCGCCAGGATGACCCGTAATGCCCTAACAGACGTGCCGGGGGATCCTGGCGGGGAATCGGGGAGAGGACGGGACCACGCGGCACAACGTGCGGCCGCACGGCCCCGCCCCTCCACGCTCCCTGTTGCCCGCCCTCTGGGGAGATGGGCGGCTGCCGTGGCCAATGCCAGCGCTCACCCGCTATGGTCACGGGCCGTAATCGCTGTAGGGATTCCGGGCTGTGACCGCCGTCCAGACGTGACAGCGGGGGTCACCACGGCGGGGAATCGCCTTCACCACACGACGGCCTCTGGTCCCGCCACTGCGGCCGCTCACGTGGTGAATGTGATTCCCCACCATGGTAACATCTGGGGGGGAACATTCGTTCCCCCCAACAGACATTACGTGGTCAAAGCCACCACAGGGAATTGACTGTGGTTGACATTGACCACGTAACGTCTGAAAATACCCAATATTTGCCCATTTGGATTTTACGATTTTCCTATCATGTGTGGGGGGAAATAAAACAAAACAAGTGTCTTATCCAGATAATACATCATGTTATACTATCACCATGTCTGAAATATTTCATCACCTTGCATAAAAGAGAGAGAAATGAATGTATCAGTTTCTTGCTTATTAGCTTAAAAGATTCAACTAAGCAGTGAAGTCCAAATTATTTTCAAAATATAAGATAACTATGTGATAGAATATGAGGATGACTTGACTTCCATCAGAACAGATTTCTTCAACAACAGTATTTTATGGAAATAAATATGATCCGCACAACAAATTGGAATAGATATAATTTTACAACTTTACACTTGTCGAGATGCATACTTATGTTTGATGATCAAGGCACCTGTTCTATGGCTGAGTGGCAAAGAATCTAGAATCCCAGGAGTTTAAGACAGCATGAAGTAGTAAGTCATCATGTTTACTTTGTGATTCAGGGGTAATGACATCTTATAATAATAACAGCAGTATACTGCATGACAAGTAAATCCAAAAGAGATTAAGAACATCTTCCCAGCCTCAGGATTCCTCCAGGCTGATGGATATGAAATACACCAGAGATGTTATAGCTCACCAGTAACTAGCTTATTCCTTTAGAGTGTGTGAAACCCTTGAACACCCCCCCCCCCCAAATTAGGCCACTAAGACTGACAAGATAAAAATGCTTAAGGGAGTCTATCAATAAAGCTGTGTAGATGAATAGTAATACCCCTGAACCCACTAGATTAAACTTGCTGACACGTGCATCTGTGCTGACGGTACTTTGACTATGTTGACAAGACATTACAAATAGATGTAAGCCTTAATCTTAAATATCCTTCCTAGACAGATAAACCTCTACCCAGTTAGGAATAAAAAGCAAAATTGATTATTCTCATCACGGTAGGAAAAGGATTAAAGAATGGCCAGAGGGAGTTCTTAGTAAGGAGATTTATTAGAGAATGGCAAGATTCAGAAAGGTACATAGATTTTGAGTGATGATAATGAAGTGGGGAAAGTGCTAGGAATTATTGCTGAAGCCCCAGAAGAACACTTGTGGTACAGTGTTATGGTTCCCCCCCTTTTATTCTGTAGGATTCTTTATATCTAAAAGAAAATGACACATAAAGGGTCTTTTTGATATTTGGCACCTGGAGTTCTCACATTAGACATGAGGCTATCACTCTAATGAGGAATTGGAAAGCCTGGTATATATATATATATAACTATATATATAGGGTCATTCATTTATAGTAAAGGTGACTGACGCATGATTTGACGCAAGCTGTGTTGCTTGGAGGTGCTAAGCGTTAAGCTAGAACAAGATTGAGAAAAGTTAACTGTTTAAGCCTCCCAAAATGTTCATTATTCAGTGGCTACTTAAAGCAGATATTGCTCCTAACACAGATCTATAATAGGGCTGAAAGAAGAACTGTAACATTTCTCATGAGAATCTCATGAGATTCTGGCAAACCTATTGAGATCTCACACGATCTCACGATGGTTTGCAAGAATCTCAAAAATGCTCTCTGCATGTGTAAAATGGCTGATGCAGCCATTAGGTGCATGCACAGCCAGAAGCCATTTGTGCATACACAATGCCAGTTTTCAGCTGCATACGTTTCCCACAGGAATGGATTAACAATCAGCCGAGTCTCAACCCATTCTTATTCTTGCAAATGTCAGAGAGCTCCCAGTTCTTACCAAGATTTGTGAAAAAAGCAAGGGCTAGTTTCAGCCTTAATCTATATTGAAACATGTAACTTCATTTCAGGGTTAAAAAACAACAACACATGACACAGGCCCACTATGGAACAAGACTCACCACGTGTGGTCCCTCACTTCCAGGCCAGGTAGGTGACTGGCCCGGAATGAATCCCCCAGAAAAGCCCAGGCATTCATTCTGGGCCAAAGGGCATCCATGCAGGTCACAGTGGGCCAGTGCCTCTGTTTAATGCCACCACCCTTGCCACGGGGTGGGGGCTGCCATGGCCAGGTATAATGACTGTCCATCATGGCGGGGTGCAAGGTGCTGACAGGTAGATGCAGATTGGGTTCAGGGCAGGGCCAGCTACACACACACACTATTGTGGCCTCACCCCAACTCAAGCTCTCCCAGAGCCCAGTACTTTTGTTTAATGCTGGCCGTTGACCTGGCGAGTGGTTGCTTTTGTATCCTGTCCCATCCTGTGCAGGGGAACCTCTGCTCTGACCGCATATCTGTTTTTACCCATAGAGTAGGGTTTAGCTAGGAACTGTACTAAACCCATAGAATCTCAGGGTGGGATTCTGCCTCCAAGGGAACACATACTTCCTAGTGTGCAAATGTAGTGGGTTGCTATTAATAATTCATAATAGGGTTCAGCCTGGTCTTCAAGGACAGTTAGTTTCATGGGTCAAGGCCCTCATCTTTCCTAAATAACCAACCTTCATTAAAAGGGCTCATTAATGTCCCACAGAGACTAATGTGTCCCATGGAACAACCTCACTAGTGTATCTAACACGTGACCACACTTCAATTGGAGAACATGGAACAAGGCGTTCTGGCAGATGGTGTCCACAAAAAGCCTTTTCAGCCACAAAGAGGTTTCTGGCAAACTACATTTGTTTAAAGCACCTCCCCAGAGTCCCCCTCTGAGCTCCTTCACTAATGCCTAGTGCTCTCCCCTGCAACTGCCAGGTAATTAGGGAGGGGGTGCCCTATTAATGGGAAATCCCTGGAATGATGGGCAGTCAGGTGCACCTCTTGAGCATCGAATGGCACTGCCCAAAATTGTCAGGATTACTCGTGAATAGAAAATATGCTACTCATGTCAGTCCTCCTTATAAACATAGAATGAGGCATGGCTCCCAAATACCACATTATAATTATTTTTCAGTGTATTTCTCTGTATATTGTTTATCATGAGGTGGGAACATACTGAGACATCAATGGGTCCTATAATCACAGATCCACATTCACATTTATGCAAGAGATAGGAATGACCACATCCACAACTTTGAATACATTCCCATAATCTGTTTTACAATTCTTCATTAGCAGAAACAATTTGATTGTTTGAAAGAAACAGTAAAAAAAATTTTTAAAAAGAAAACAACACTGACCTTGGCACATCTTTACTAGGAGTGGGACACTGGGGAGAATACCGGATACTGGATGTACTGGTATCAGATCTCCCAGGTACTGGATGTACTGATATCGGCATACCGTTTTTTTAACTTTGGCCATGGTACCGGATTTTTTACATTGCGGCTATTGACTTCAATGGCCGCAATGTAAAAAATCCAGTACTGCAGCCAATGTTAAAAATCCGGTATGCCGGTATAGGTAAATATTGTATTTATCGGATTAAGCCGATACACCCAAATACCGGCAATATCGGATCTCGGGAGAACCAGAATTCCCACCCCTAATCTTTACCATAAGTTCATTATAATGCAGCTTTTACTGCTGTAACTGAATCAGTGCATCACTACAGTCTCAGAATTTTTTTACTATAAAATAAAACTGTAGACAAATTGGTTTGATAAGATAATTGCCAAGTTATGTCACTTATCAAAGAGAAGGGACTGAATGCAATCATAAAATGCACAGTAAACTGTAAAGTGACATAAAATCTAGGCTCTGGGAATGAGTGATTGCAAAACATCTTTGTCTTCTAGTGCAAAGAGATATAATCAGAAGGCAGAAAGTTATCATTAATAAGATCATGTAATAAAATCCACACATTGGAGAAAAGAATAAAATGTCAGAATGACTAATCTTAATGATTATAAAAAGACAGATGGGGGGGGGGCCAGGGAGGAACCCAGTAACCTCAGAAACACGTATTTGCTTTACCATTAAAAATCTTAGACATTGGAGAAAAGAATAAAATGTCAGAATGACTAATCTTAATGATTATAAAAAGACAGATGGGGGGGGGGGCAGGGAGGAACCCAGTAACCTCAGAAACACGTATTTGCTTTACCATTAAAAATCTTAGACAAAGTGCAGAGCTAGAAGCCTATTGGAGTTGATAAACTAGCCCACATAAGTGGAAACATCCCATTCTTGCAGCACTGAGATGGCAGCTATAATAAGTAAAAAATACTATGCCATGTCTTTCAGTTTCTCTTGTAAGGTCACAACTTCTTGCATGCTGCTTGAAAATAAAGAAATATGAATTGCAAAAAATAATCAACTAAGCCTACTTTCCAAATTTCTAACAAGGAATATACATTTTCACATGAGCCAATTATTTTTATATTATTGCTATTTGAGATTTATACCTTGCTTTATGACTCTATCCCAAAGGCTTGAACACTGCTATTGCCAAAGAATCATGACTCTAATATGGGTGTAAAAAGACAGATGGCAGCTTGACTTCTGCCAATGCCAGCCCACTTTACCACTGGGTTGGCCAGCCCATGTAAAGTCCCATATAAAGTTTCCAATGTTCAAATTGGAAAAAAGTGCTGAGCAGGATGGCCAAACCTGGGGCATGGGCCAAACATGGAGCTGCTGTCCATCTGTTTGGTGGACCCATGGTGCAGCTCCAGAACCGTGCCATCCCTTGTCCCATTCAGTACCAAAGAGTTGCAGGTGCCAGCCATCCATCTAAAAACATTCAGGGTAATTTCAGATGTGACTGGCCTGCATGCCCACCAAGCTGTACCATGGACTGGGATCAATTTCAGATCCCGGTCAGGAATCAGGACAGTCATTCTTTAGATGTGCTGGCCTGATTCCTACTGGGGATCGGGGAAGGGGCGGGGCTGCGCGGTGCGACGTGTGGACGCACAGCCCCACCCCACCCATGCCAATCTGGCCGCTGTGCCCAATCCCGTCCCTCGGTCTGGGACAAAATCCATGATGGGCCAAGGTATCCGATGTTACTTTTGGCCCATCCTGGATCATGGCCAATACACTCATGGTTCTGGACCTCCGGCCGGCCAGAGGTCCAGAACCGTGGGTAGATTTGATCCCTGGCAGGAATTCACCGGGGGGGGGACATCTGGCGGGCATTGCTCAGACGTTACGGGGATCACGGCCACCACAGGGGATTAACTGTAGTTGACCGTGGGTCCTGCCTGCCCTTCTTCAAGACCCACTGTTCCCGGGCAACACTAACCGGCTGGGAGGGAGACATTGGGATCCAGAGCCTGTCCACGGAGGAACCCCAGAAACAGCATGTTTTTGCCATGAGCTCATTTGAACTGGCTGGGGGCAGCTGTGTGTGGGGCGGAGTCACGTCACCGGGAGCTTTAAAATGCCACGCTGCCTGACGGCACTGGAGGCACGCGTCGGGGCCATGTGCCTAAGGGCTGCACGCGCAAGGGCGCGCCCTTGTGCACGCGGCCTTAGGCGTCGGCTGGGCTAGGGCACTCGACGTGCTGCTGGGTTTTTTGGGAAGGCGGTAGTGCCTTGGGCATAGGGGTGGGATTCGAAGAGTTTATTACTTACTTATTACTTACTTTTTATCTTTTTTCTGTTCTTTATTTATTTTAATCCCCTTTAGGGACCCACTCCTTAGGACCCAATGCCTAGGAAGGGTAAGAAAGTGGGGGTTACCACTAGGACTCGGGCTAGGCAGCAACAGTTATCTGAATGCTTTGCCTTGGCAGCAGCCTCCCCTAGGTCCAAGAGGGATGGGCTTTCACATGAAACCCTGTCCTCTCCCTTGGACGATCACGATACAGGATGGACTCCTTTGGCTGTCGGCACAGGTATTCCATCTCTCCCTTCACTGGGTTCTGGGAGGGAGGGACTAGGGATTCCTGGTGGTGGTTCTTGGTCACTAGTTCCATCTAGGCCAGCTTTCCCAGACCCTTCACTGTTGGAGTGTGCCCTGGCCTTCAAACAGCAGGGAGAGCGATGGCTAGCCATGGCCGCTAAAGCCCGGGGGCATTCTGGCGTTGCTCCAGATACCGGGGCTTCTCTCCCTGGAAAAAGAAGTTCCCCCTCTCACGATCCAATAGAAGAGACCGAGCCCCAGTCCCCAGCCATCCTGGCTGTGGAAGGGGATAATTCTTGCCCGGGTTTTCAGCCAGCTGGGCTAGGGGATCTAGCCCTAGAGTGGCCCTGTGCTCCCATTGAGTGTTTGTCTTCCTCCCTGGACCAGGGTAGGGAGCCTAGGGAGACATCCAGGCCATCAAGCCAGGCCAACTTGGGGAAGGGGGAATCCTTTGAGGTGCCCTGTGGTGCCCCAATTATTCCCAGAGCTAATGCTTTGGGATTTCAAAATGGTTCCCGAAACCCTCCCCAGGCAGAGGAGATAGAGCTCCCCTCCTGTGGGTCTACAGGGAGGGAGGGACCCCCTTTTGTTACTAGGGGCTCTTCTTTGAACTTAAGGACTGTCACCCCTGTGACCCAGGAGATTCGGGCTCAGACATGTGGCTGTCCCTTGCAGGCAAAAGCCCATAGAGCACTTATGGAATGAGTTGATGGGATTGACGCTAAACTTCACACTCTCCAGCAGCAGATGAGTAGGATCTGGGACTGTGTTAACAATTTGAGAGGGAACAAGATTGCCACGGACTATCAGAGAGTGGACCGGACATCTCAGACAACTCCCTCATATGGTTTAGCCTGTCCCAGGGTTTTACCCTTGACAATTAAGGAGGACTGGGCCATTACCCCAGTAATTGATGCGCTGATTATTACAGCTTACCTGGTTGCCCCTTTTTGCCATCCTATATAGCCCGTTTTCACTATTTGCCAGCTAGGGATAGGGTTTTGCGCTTAGTTGTTTATTTTCGTTCACCTGCCACAGTAGAGTGGCTATTGGCCAATGCTTACCATCTTAGCTCGTGGGGGGTTTATGTGGCAAATCTTTATGCCAAGAAGGGAATTGTGCCACTCATGCCCCAAATTCTGCCCATTATCCCAGTTCCCTGGATAGGAAATTCCGATTCCCCCCAGTTATCCAGGAGGAAGACAGGCCCCATACCGGATACTTTGAATGTTAGTGGGACTAAAAATTTGGCTCAATTTGAAGCCCCTCCCATTTCTACTTTGGCTTGTGGGTCCACTCCTATTGTGGCCTCGGCTCTAACTAAGCCGGACCATTGCCATCCCAGTGTTTCTGCTTTGGTTAGTCCTGGGAGGCTTTCTCTAGTGGTGGCAGCTTCCAAGATTCTGCCAAGGACCCATGTTGCTAGTCCACTTTTAGGCCAAGCTCCTAGAACCTACTCATCCCCTAATGTTTCCCCACACGTAAGGCTGGTGCACCAGACCCAATGTCCGATTGTCTTGAGTCCCAGCTTGGCCAACCATGGTGCAGTTAAAAATAAGTCAGGCTTTCCTCTTAGAGGGGCCTCGATCTTTGAAGAGCTTTTGGCTGTTGATCCAGCGTGTAGGTCTTCTGTTTGCGGGTCTATGGGTAAACCCTAGTTGTCTGAATGTGGCAAATCCAGTTAAAAGTTTATTCCTACAGTGTATTTTATGTAAACATACTACAGATTTCTTTTTAGGGCCCAAGATGGGCAATATTTAAGGGTTTTATGAACTTGTATTTATGTATTGTCCTTATGTTGTTTGTTTGAGCAATGGCCTATGGCTACGCTGCAATAAATTCAAATCAAGTAGTTGACTGTGATCTCGTAACATCTGAAAATACCCTCAGTGAAGGAGTGTGTGATTTCAACATACATGCTGGGACCAGTCTTTTAGGGGCAGAGCAGTAGTTCATGGATAGTGGTCACCATGACAACCACGGGACTATCCCAAATAATGTCTGGCCTGATGCATGACTTGGGACATACATTGGATATGACATTTTGCACCAGTCTGGAGGCAGAGCTTCTGATTATTGGGGGTGCCATGATAACTCTGGTGTTATGGTTGGACCATTACCTCTTGAAGGCCCAGATCCTGGCCCTACAATGGTGATACAATGGGGAGGAGCCATCAGATTGGCTCCTCCCCTGGAGGTTGATGTATCCTACTGGCTTAAAGAACTCTCTGGGGGATATACCCATTGACTTTGGCAGCTATTCTGCCAATGGCCTGGTCACCTTGTGGAATGGCATCTTGACCATGGCCATCAAAATAGTTGCACCCAAACATCCATTCCCACCTCTTCGTCAGCACAGGTTCCCATGGTATATGGAGAACCTGAGGCAGTTGAAACACGGATAACCCCTATTAATCCCTGCCTGCCAAATGCTTTTTCAAACAAGAAAGTCTTGCACTGCCCTCTGGAAGATCCCCAGGAAGTTGGTTTAAGCCTCAGACTGGGCAAGGGAGTTCCACAGAACAGGACAGCAACCAAGAATCCCCTCCTGTGCACCCGTGTCCCATTGACAAGGGCAGCAGATGGAACCATAAAAGGGGTGTCCCCTGCTGACCTTAGGGGCCACAATGGAACATGGTAGGACAGGCAGCCTCTCAGATATATGGGGCCCAGACCATTTAGGGATTTACAGGTCAAAAACAGCTCTTAGATAGATATTTATTAAAAGCATGGCCAAAGGCCATTGCTCAACAAACAAACAAACATATAAAATACGAAAATCATTAAAGGGAGTACATCATTCTTAAACTGGCAAAATAACATAATTACATAGTTTCAAAGATCCCTAAAAATGTACATAACCACAAGTCTAATATAAAAAATTCCTAGAGAGTTTGATGATGATACGAAGGCAACTAGTCATAACCCCCCAGAAACTAAAAAGAATCCGGCAGTGGTTTACATGCCACAAAGTTAGTCCTATAACTAAATGCCTGCAAAAGAAACAAAGCCACATTTTCAGTGACGTTCGAGTCCAAACTGTTCAAAAGGGCAGAAAGTAAAGCAAAATCTGACCTGCCTGGAAGCTTTGCCAGAGTGTCCCCCAAATACTGCTGTCTCAGGAGATCATACAACCAACAGTAAAGGAGAATATGTCCTACTGTTTCAGAAGCCTGTTTGTCAAAGGGACAAATCCTATCAGCAAGAAGGATACCTTGCGGCACCCTTCCAAACCCTGGGTTGGAAGAGCATTTAACCATGCACAGAGTAGTAGTCATTTCCCGTGTGGTGAAATTCTTGACAATAAATATTGAACCACTTACCCAGGATCGGGGGCCTAATAAAGGTAAACTGACATATGAGAAGAATTTGCTATCTTACCCACTTCCTGTTATCTGTCAATATCCTGAAGTCTAGTTAGGATTTCCTTACAGACAGAGGACCACGGTTTGTGAATCAAGTATTCCATAGACAGTCCCATACGAGATAGTAAATTCTTGACTTTGAGTGACCAAGGGCTTTGATAAGGATCCTCCCTCAAGGCCCCAAATAACCCTGAGGTGTCTGAAGCGAAAAACACACTCAATGGCATACTCATACCAGGTGACTTGGCCACTCTCAACCCTAATAGCTGCATAGGGGGTCCCTCTGGGTATTCTAAGCAGTTTCTGCAAAAGCCCAGCCTGCAATGCATTAAATTTAGTCCAAGAAACATAAGGAACCCATATCTCAGAAGCATACAGCACCTGTGCCCTAGCTTTGATGTTATGCACTTGTATAGCAGCTGAAACAGCCGACCTCCCAGCATGTGCAATGTATCCAAGAATAGCTTGGGATGGGCCTGTATCAGCTAAAAGCGCCCTCTGGGCATGTTCCTTCCAAGATCCCGATTGATGGAACAGCAGTCCCAGGTAACGAAAGCTTGAGACCTGCTGCAACTGTTGACCACCAAAAGCCCATCTATATATTATTTTCTTATTTGAAAAAACCAAAATCTTCAACTTCTGGTAATTTATGGTCAGCTTGTTCAAATTACAAAAAGATGCAAAGGCCCAAATCTGTCTCTTAAAGCCAATACAAGTTTGTGAAAGCAACACAACGTCGTCTGCATATAAGAGACAACCCAGAGTTCTCATAGCCAAACTGGGCGGAAAAAAGGATGGAGCCACCATCTGCACTATAATGTCATTGATGTAAAAGTTAAACAAGGCTGGTGCTAGTACACAGCCTTGGCGGACTCTCTTTTGTGTACATACAGGGGGTGCCAAGTGGCCTTGACGATCGAGCTTTACTGAGAGAGAGGAATTCTGTTGGAGGAAGCAGATGAGACTAAGCAGTCTCCTATCCATTGAAGAATGTGATAATTTCCCCCACAAAATCTCCCTATTAATAGAATCAAATGCTTCCCTCAAGTCTAGGAACGCAGCAAAAAAGGACCCATTACGGGCCATATATTTGGAGATAGTGTAGTGTAGAACTAAACAAAGCTCTACAATGGATCGGCCATGCTGGAATTCGACCTGTTCTATAGCTATAATCTGCTCCCTCTGCGTCCAATCCATAAATCTCTGCAAGAAGAGCTTAGCATAGATCTTTTCCACGACACAGAGGAGACTGATAGGCCTGTAATTAGCTGAATCACTGCTGGGGCCTTTCTTAAAAATAGGGACTACTACTGCACTACCCAAATCTGCTGGTACTACCCCCTATATTATTAATTGCTGTAAATAAGGTGGCCATTACAGGGAAACACCAGTCCCTGTGTGTCTTAAAGAACTCTAGGTGGAGAAGGTCACAGCCTGGTGATTTACCATTTTTGAAGGATTGAACTAAGAGTTCCACCTCATCTAAAGTAACTGGAGGCCAAAAGGGTACTTCAGGGGTGCCAGAAAAAGGTTGTATCTAAGATCTGCACTCAAATTCAGTGCTATACATCTGACGGAAATACTCAGTCCAAATGGTTGGCTCAATAAGAGGTACATCTATTGTAAGGATGGAAGAAGTTTTACTGTTGACAATCCGTCAAAACTCCTTGGAATTCTTCTGCTCAGATGCTACCAAAAGATAGGTCCATTGGGTATCTATATATTGTTTTCTCTTTGTTTTAATCAACTTCTTATAACCTATTTTAAGAGAAAAATATAAGGGGGACAAGATGGCAAAGGAAACTTGCCTGTAGGCCTTATAGATAGCAATTAAATTGGCCTTAGCATTCCTACACTCCTCATCAAACCATGACTTGTTCTTACGCTTATTGGTATTCAAGGGGAGTACACCCCCTTTAGCCATCCGTATGTGAGAAGTGCACTCAGCGGCAAACTGGTCATAAAGCTTCACTGTTTCTAGTGTACCCTGTGTGTCAAGGAGTGATTCACGAAGCTGAACCACAGCTGGGGCAGCCATCAAATTTAGCCAGACACTTACATAGGTCTTATCCCACCTTACTACCCCATGGACGTCAAAACCATCCCAGCTTAATTGCTCTAGTGAAGATCTGGTAATAAGGGGATCTGTCAATTGCAAAACAAGATCCAGTGGGACATGGTCGCTTAGGAGAACAGATCCTACCCTAAAGTCAGAAACTTAGGGTATTGCCTGAGAAGCAACCAAAAAATAATCCACCGTACTGGAGCCTAATGGTCCCAGATAGGTGAACTCACCCCCAGGATCGCTAAACCCAGATCCGTTAAGGACATGGCAGTCATGTCCAGCAATAAAATTCACTAGCCTGATGCCTGAGGTATTAATTCTATCGTCCTTAGAGGTTCTGGGATGCAATCTACTTAAGAAGTCTGGAGGGGGAGGATTGCAAAACTGAGCTAGGGCATAGTCATTTGCCCCCATATGAGCATTGAAGTCCCCATCACCAAAAGGACCACCGGATATTTAATTATTAGTGTATCCACAAATTCCTCGAAACTACACCAGGAAATGTGTCTAAATGAACCCGCGTTACGGGGAAGGACGTAAACAGAGACAAATATCCACTGTAGTAAACCAAATTGTAAAACTACTGCCAAAGCAAGTGGTGAAAGAAGAACAACTTCCAGTTCTCTATACAATAAAGACTAGGAAATAAGGCAACCTACCCCCCGAAAGGGGCATCCCCGGTTGGTGTAGGAGGTAGCTGGCAGATCTAAAGCCTTAAAACCCTCAAATGCTAAAGGAAATTTAATCTAGGTTTCCTTTATTAGTATAACATGAAACCCTGCTATATACATAATAAATTCTGGGTCTGTCTTGTGGCATTCCCATCCTGCCAGATTCCATGAGCATACAGCTAATATCGAATGGGTGGACTTATGGGTCTTATAAATGCTGTGAGGATTCCACACCCAACCCCTCTTTTGGGGAGTCATCAGTTGCCTGGGCGACTGGTCTGAGAACTGAAACTTGTGTACAACCTTGAAGCAAAGAATGTTCAGGAACCTCCTCTAGATTTTCAAAAGGGGAAGTCCCAGACAGTAAATCCTGGGGGAGAGGATAAGGTGGTATAGATGGGGGAATAGCTACACCAAACCCAGAGAATGAAGTAGGTAGTTCCCTAAGTGTCCAAGTTTTGTTCTTGTGTAAAGATTCAATTTCTTCCTTTGCTGCTTTCCTCCATTTTGCAGCTTCATGGGTTGGCATCCTTTCAACATCTTTCCATGTGCTGGGTTCTTGCAGCTCTGCACTTGTGGTGAGGTAGGAATATCTCAAGGGTGGAACTCCTTTGTTGGACCTCTGTGAGCACCTGGGTTCTGGCTCAGCTTCTGTGACCCCTTCTGAATCTGCTTCTGGCTCACAGATTGGCATGCGGTGCCTGAGGGTCTGCTCACTTGGTTCCTCTTTCATCTGGATCCTTGACTCCAGGTCTTGTAATTCACCTTTAGTTGGCTTTTGTCTTTCCTCAAAGTACACAACATTGCAAATTTCAATATTACCAGTTTCAACATGAAGAATTCTGTATCTTTTCCCTCCTAATACGTATCCACACAAAACTCCTTTCTTGCTTCTGCAATTCAATTTGTTTCTCTTTGCCTTTGGTACATATGCATACACATCACATCCAAATACTCTGATGTGGTTTAGGCTAGGCTTGTGTCCAAACCACAGTTCAAATGTAGTCTTCTCTATGGCTTTGGTTGGCAATCTGTTCTGCAGATACCTGGCAGTTATTACTGCTTCTCCCCAGAACTTGCTTGGCAAACCTGAATATTGTAGCATGCATCTGTCCATCTCCAGTAGAGATCTATTTTTCCTTTCTGCAACACCATTCCGCTCAGGAAAATATGGGACTGTAATCTCATGTTCAATTCCCTGTTCTCTCAGAAGGCTTTCATGTCATTTGAGATGTATTCACCTCCATTGTCTGACCTTAGCCTCTGAGGCTTTCTTCCAAACTTGTTGCTTATCAATGTAACATATTCTTTAAACTTCTCAAATACTTGGCTTTTCTCTCTCAAGGTGTAAACATAGGCAAATCTTGAGAAATCATCAATAAACGAAGCTATGTAAAGATTTCCTCCAAAACTCCTTTCCAGAGGACCTGAAACATCACTGTGAATCAATTCTAGAGGGCACTGAGAATCTTTCTTCCCTAGCTTGTGAAATGTTGGCTTCACACCTTTCGCAGTGACACAACACAAACATCTGCTTGTAGTCTCTTTACATGGCTGCCCGAGTCTTCAGTGCGAAATCATATCACACAACCTATGGGTGCACTGGCAGCTGCTTGCTAAATTAACTTGCTCATTTACACAATCCACTTTAAAGAGTCCACTGCCTCTTAGAGATCCAGACATTATTAAATCACCTTCTTTTGTGACATAGCAATGTTCATTCATGAATTCAAACTTGCATCCTTTCTTAACTCCATACTTTACAGAGATTAAGTTATTCTTTAATGAAGGAACATACAGAGCATCATCTATGATCACTGTTACAGTTTCTCCATCAGGGAGTTTGCAAAAGATTTTTACAGCGCCTTTCCCTTTTGAACATATTTCTCTCCCATCTGCTAAGAAAATAGGAACTGGGTAGCCCATATCAATTTCTGAGAATAATTCTACATACTTGAAGAGATTTTCAGAAGCACCAGAATTAATATAAAAAACATTTTCATTGACTTCTGACATTGCATTAAAACTTTAGATTTTTCCTTTTGCCTTCTGATTCTTTCCTTCAGAGCTGACAGATTTCTGCAGACACTCTGTCTCAGCAGTAATGGGTGCTTATGGCTTCCCAATTGTTTTTCCCTTTGGACAATTAGCATGTAAATGTCTCTCACTGTCACAGATAAAGCACCTCTTCTTGTCCCCTTTCTTTGAGCTAAAAGCTGCAATCTGGTCTGTAGAAGTTTGCTTTGTATCTCTGATAAAATGCTCATTGAGCATACTGGAGAGATATTTTAAGTCAATTGTTGCATCAGATACTTCAATTGTAATTTTTAAAGGTTTATACAAAGAAGGCAAAGAATTCAAAATGAATCCCACAATTCCATTTTCTCCAAAGTCTATTCCTGAATCTTTCAGCCTTTTTGCAAGAGACTGTATTTGGCTTACATGCTCTGTGGGATCTTCATTATCTTTTAACCTCATATTACAGAGCCTTTGAATGATAAAAATTGCTTCGCTGGAACTTTTATGGTTATAAAGTTCTTCAAGCTTCTTCCAGACTTCACTGGCCAATTCCACACCCTCAAAGTGAACAAATATCTTTGTACTTACATGCATCCCAAGGATTCCAAGGGCTTTGTCGTTCTGTTTGTCCCAATGGTCTCGATCAGCTCCTGCAGCTGTTGGTTTCTGTGTTATCAGCACATTGTAAAGACCTTGACTCTTCAAGTAAGACTTCATAAGGAAATACCAATCTTTGAAATTCATTCCTTCCAGCTTTGGAATGTTGAGGCTGCCTTGGGCTGTCTCCATTCTGTTTCCTTTTGTTCCAAAAATAAATAAATAAATAAAAAAAAAGCTGTACTTTTCTCTTCTGAGATTCAATTCGAGTTCAAAAAAATCTGGTAGGATTTTTGGGAGGATTCTGGGCCCATAACCCTATGTTGGCATTTTATTAGTGGTCAAAAACCAAAAAAACAAAGTTTCACTGCCTACTGTGCCAGGACCTGTTAGAGCTCTGGCTAGGCATCAGCAGAGTTTACACACAACAAAAGAAAATAGCTCAAATTCTCAGTAGCAACAGCTTAGAATTAATCAACACCTTGGAGATTGTTTCTAGATTAAAATAATCTACTTTATTGAGAAATACATTGTGATAGGTAAGGCCTATCCCTAGATCTGTCTATCTAGCTGCCACCAGCATGGTGGCCGGTCATGTTGAAGATCAGAGGAAGAAGAGAGGAATGGAGAAAGGTTGGGAAGAAGGAGGAAGTCCAGTAGGAGCTTCCTGGGCACATTCCACGTGAGAGGGGGAAGGGGGCTTAGAAGCAGAGATCAGAAAGGTTAAAGTGACACACGCACTAACTCACTATCTCTACTCCAAATGCCCCTAGTGGTCATTAGGGTTTGTTGGTGCAAAAGGTTGATGTCATCTGGAGCTGTTTCTCCAACACTGATGATACTCAGTTGTACCTCTCTTTTTCAACTGACCCAGACCTGCCATCTCAGTGCTATCCCAGTGTTTGGAGGCTGTGGCGGAGTGAATGTGGCAGAGCAGATTGAAGCTCAACCCCAATAAGATGGAGGTGATGTTGGTGGGGAGACCGAGGGAGGTGTTGGCCCTAGTGATTGGGGGGGGGTTCGCCCTCCTATAGATCAGCAGGTCTGGAGTCTGGGGGTGATATTGGATGCAGATCTCCGCCTGGAGTGGCAGGTGGAGGCAGTCACAAAGACTGTCAGTTGTATCTGGTGCAGAGGCTGCATCCGTACGTCTCCGGTCTGGATCTGGCCTCCCTCATCCATGCCTTCGTCACCTCGAGGCTGGACTACTGCAGCACACTCTAAGTGTGGCTTCCCTTGTTCCTGGTTCAGAGGCTGCAGCTAGTGAAGAATGCAGTGGCCCGGCTCCTTTCAGGGGTGGGTCTTCAGGAGCACATAACACCTGTGCTCCGGACTCTGCACTGGTTACCAATAGCATGCCAGGTCAGGTTCAAGGTTTTGGTGTTGATCTATAAGGCCCTTCACAGTCTGGACCCCTCATACCTCAGGGACTGCTTTACTCTCCGTGCCCCAGAGCGGCTCTTTCGGTCTTCCAGGGGTGCCTTCTTGGAGGTCCCCCACGTTAAGCGGGGGACCACAATGGAGAGGGCATTCTCGGTGACCAGGCCATGCCTTTGGAACTCCCTCCTGGAGGAAGATCGCCTGGCCCAAAGCCTTTTGACATTTCGGTGAAGTTGTATAACCTGGCTGTTCACCCAGGCCTTTGGGGAGGGGAGGTTAGTGGGGGTTTTATCTCCCCTTACCATTATTTATTGTTTTATTGTGATGCCCTATTCTGTTTTATGGGTAGTATTTTTGAATGCTTTAATTGTTTTAGATATATTTTATATTTGTTTGGTTGGGGTTTTTTTGTAAGCCACCCCGAGCTGTTATAGGAGGGGTGGGGTAGAAATTTGTTAAACTAAATAAATAAATAAATAAATAAAACATGCGTGGACACCACCCTCCATGTCCTGCATCTGTCGATGGACTTTGCAGCTGCCCCCACCCCAGCTGCTGCTGCTACTCCCCCCTAGCAGTGACACCTCCCCTGCTCCTAGAGGTAGCTGTTTGAGCAGGATCCTTGCCCGCTGATGGAGGTGGACGACTGGCCACTGCAGTCAGGAACCCACTAGCGTCCATTGCCCCTGCCTGCCCACTTAGCAGCACAGTGCTGTGGCATCCCTTCAGGTGCCTTGCCAATGGCAGTTGTGTCAAGGTTGGTGAGCACCTGCCCACGCTTCACCACCTTCTGGCACAAAGTGCACGGCACATCCCTCAGATCATCTGCCCACACTAATTTAAAATGTGCCCAGATGGAGGATTTTTTGCTCCCTCCTACCTTCTGGCCTGCACCGGGTGACGCACCACTGACAGCGCTGCTGAGAGGGACAAAACATAGTGGTGAAACAGCTCTCGGAGGGACAGCCATCGCCTTGGCACCAGACATTTCCTTTGCGAGTCTAGTGTTTGCCTTGCTGTCCCCAATCAGAGTGATGTCCACTCGCAAAGGGAAGTACTGGGACCCTAAGGCTGACTGACTTAACACCATGCTGCTGCCACTGTCCCTGTGCCCCCTATAGCTGCTGTTGCTGCTGCTACTGCTGCTCCTCTACATGCTGCCATTGCCCAGGGATTGGGCCCTGCCTCTAGCACCCAGGGTGGGATCCACCAGCCGTGGACTGCTGGGGATCACCTCAACAATGGAGGACATTGGTGGCCCTTGAGGAACATCTTATCCCGAATCACCTGCACCTACTCCTACAACCATAATAGAGACAGCCACAGTCTCCTGCACTGCAGGCCTTCCAGTGCCCTGTGTGGCAGTGGAGAACACTGGCAGGAGGTGGCACTGAACCACACATCAGATAGTGCAACTGCTGGGATTCTCTGAAGCCTGACTGTCAAAATCATGCCTGTGCAGTTTGGGGCATGGTGATGGGCTTGGGCTGCTGCTGCCTGCTGCCACTCCACTGGCACAGCCCCTGCCACCTCTGCCACATGCCCCATTGCCTGCCTTACAGAAGCAGACCAGCCTCTCCTTCTTCCCTTCTCCATTTTTCCTTGACTGATTATGCGGAGGAACATTTTATATTTTTAAATTTTATTTATTTATTCAGAATTTGAATAATATATATACCTACTACACTAACTCTAACTGCTGTTAACTATTCTAAAACCTATTGAACTAAATGGAATATTATCTAATATCTACAAAGGCCTATTCCTACGAACACACTATAAACTGTTAAAACATAATCACTACACACTATCTCTATCTATCTCTATAACTAAGTTAACTCCTATGACTATCTATCTATAGTAACTATCTAATATCTATCTATATAGATTGGTGGGAGGAACATACAGATCACAATAAACAACACAGGGAGGGGTACAAAACTGAAATGAAACCTAAATCAATCTAATCCTACTCTAAATAAATAAATAAAAAAAAAGGGAAGGGAATCAGGCTTGGAATATATACAGGGAGGAGGGAAGGATTCAATGGAGGGTAGGGAGAAAGATCACAGGGAAGGGTAAAAAATAAAAACAACACCAAAATCTATCTAATCTAATCTAAATAAATGAAAATATGGCAGTAAATGTGTGGAAATGGGTGAAACGGGGGGGATGGCAATGGATTGGGAGGTACACAAACTTCTAGGAGAGGGAGAATTCTGAAAATGCCTGCTGACAGGATCAGTGGCTAGCTCAGAAGGAGTTGGAAGGTGGGAGGGCAATGACTTTTGTTACTTGCTGCGTCCGTCTTACCACAAACCCCATTGGCTCCATGTAGCCTAGCCCGTGGCCAATCACAGACTGAGAAGCCAGTGGTCTGAGGAAAAGAGGGTTGTTGATTGGGCAGGCTGGATGCTAGGCCAAGCCTCTCCACCCCTGGTGCCAGGAAGTCTGCTGTTCATCTCCTCCCCCCCCTCCCTGGGCCTTCCAGCCTTGTTTTTTCCACCCAAACGCCACTGAACTCACCTGAATGTGCCAGAACTGTCTGGTGGTTCTGGCGTTCAGTTCCGACTTTTGGTTCGGCCGTCCAAATGGGCTGAGTTCGGGCTGAACACCGAATGGCCAAACCGTGTTTGCATATCCCTACACATCGTACCCAGCTGGCACCATCTGAAACAATTTTGGCCAGCCAGTGATGCTTCTCTGTCACTTGTAGCTTGTTCAGAATGCAGCAGTGCAGCTGCTTACTGGTTGGGCACCTATGATCATATTACACCTGGCCTGTGTTCGCTGCATTGGCTACTGGTAGAACATAAGAACAGCCATACAAAGTCAGACCAATGATCCATCAAGCCCTGCATCCTGTCCTCTGACAGTGGCCAATCTCAATCACATGGGAGAAGAACCAACAGTTACAATGGGAAATACATTCCCCATAAGCTACTTGGTTAATAGGCATTAATGGACCTACTCTCCAAGAATTTATCCAGGCCTTTTTAAAACCCAGCTCTACTACTGGCCTTGACAATATCCTCTGGCAACAAATTCCATATGTACATTATGAGTTGAGTGAAAACGTACTTCCTTTTATTTGTTTTAAAACTGCCAGCAGCTAGTTTCACAGAGTGTCCCCTAGTTCTAGTACTATTTGAGAGGATAAATAACCGTTCCTATCTATTCGTTCCACACAACTCAAGATTTTATATACCTCTATCATGCCTCCTCTCAGTCTTTTCTTCTCTAAGCTGAAGAGACCCAGCTTGTCAAGCGTCTCTTTGTACGGAAGCCGTTCCATACCTTTTATCATTCTCATTGCCCTTCTCTGTACCCTTTCTAGCTCAGCTATGTCTTTTTTGAGATGGGGTGACCAGAACTGCACACAATACTCGGGGTTCGTTCACATCATTGATTTGTATAGAGGCATTGTGACATCCTCAGTTTTATTCTCTATCCCTTTGTGAATAACTCCTAACATTCTGTTTACTTTTTCAACTGCTGCTGCACACTGGACTGAGGATTTCAGTATATTGTCCACAATCATACCCAGATCCTTTTCCTGAGTGGTAAAGCCTAGCTTAGTACCCAGCATTGTGTACCCAAAGTTTGGGTTATTTCCGCCTATGTGCATCACTTTGCACTTGTCCACATTAAATCTCATCTGCCATTTAGATGCCCAGGCACCCAGTCTCATAAGATCTTATTGCAGTTCTTCACAGTCTGCTCATGTTTTAATTATCTTGAATAACTTGGTGTTGTCTGCAAATTTGATCACCTCACTCTTAACGCCCTTTTCCAGATCATTAATGAATACATTAATCAGCACTGGTCCTAATATAGATTCCCTGAGGCACACCACTTTTTACATCTCTCCATTGTGAAAACTGAACATTCAGTCCTACTGTTTGCTTCCTATTCTTTAACCAGTTACCGATCCATAGTAAGACACTATCTCCTATTCTATGACTTTTTAATTTTCTCAAGAGTCTCTCATGAGGGACCTTATCAAATACTTTCTGGAAATCCAGGAAAACTATATCTACAAGGTCTCTTTTGTCCACATGCCTATTTACTCCCTCAAAGAATTCCAACAGAGTAGTGAGGCATGACTTACCTTTGCTAAATCCATGTTGATTCTTCCCTGTTAAGCCATGTTTATCAACATGCCCAGCAATTCTATTCTTAATGATAGTTTCCACCATTTTGCCCGGCACAAACATCCAGCTTACTGGTCTGTAGTTTCTTGAATCACCTCTGGATCCCTTTTTAAATATTGGGGTTACATTTGCCACCTTCCAGTCCTCAGGTACAGTGGCAGATTTCAGCGATAGGTTACAAATTACTAACAGTAGGACTGCATTTTCATATCTGAGTTCCTTCACAACTCTGGGGTGAATAGAGTGGACTGAATTTAGGATTGCACTGCTGGTTTTCAGGGCACTGAATGGTATAGGCCAGAAGTGGACAAAACGAAGCTCTAGAGCTACATGAAACTCTTTGGCCACATTGTGGTAAATGGATGCGACTCTCAGGATTGGGAAACTTTGCCCACCACGGGATAGGTGCTGGCTAAATTTGAAACCTGCTCCTGAAGCCTCTCCTTGATGGTTAGCTGTGATTGGAAACTACCTGGTGTTTTGGGACCCTGCTATCATGCTTTATGTCAGCAGGAGATTGGGCCTTTGCTGTGGAGAGGCCCTCAGTGTGGAACTCACTGCCTCTGGATGTTAATCTCAATTCCTTCCTCCACACCTTTAAAAAAAAACTGAACACGTATTTATTCTCTAGGTGCTTTTATTTAATTTTATTCATTTATTTATTTATTTTGTTGGACTTGATTAGCTGCTGCTCCTGCAACAGTAGTTCGGGGTGGCATACAAACCAACTAAGATACACCCCAAAATTTAATAAAACCTACTTGCAACAATATAAATATACAATATATAAAAACCATAAAACAATAAAAACCTCAAATGGCGTCTAAGAGAAACCCCTCCCAAACCAACACCCATCACCCCTCTCCCTTGCCAAAAACCTGGTGGAACAGCAGGGTCTTACTATGTCTTCGGAAAGAGGAAAGGTCATGGGCCAAGCAGACCTCCAATGGGAGGGAGTTCCACAGCTGAGGTGCAGCCACCAAGAACACCCTCCTCATCACCACCACCCGAGCCTCCTGGGGAACTTTGAGGAGGGCGCCCCCAACCTACCACATGGGCCTATATAGGACCCAGGTGGTGAGGCGATCCTGCAGACAGAGAGTACACAGACAGTTTAGGGCTTTAAAGGTCAAAACAAACACCTTGAATCTGGCCCGGAAGACTATAGGCAACCAGTGCTGGGAACAGAGCACTGGTGTAATATGCTCACAGTGCCCCATCCTCGTCAGGAGACGAGTCGCCACATTCTGAACCAGCTGCAATCTCCAGGCCATAACCAACGGTAGCCTTACATAGTGCATGTTGCAATACTCTAATCTTGAGGTGATGAAGGCATGTATGATGGTGGCCACGTCCGAGTTGGAGACATATGGCTGAAGCCGTGACACCAGATGTAACTGGAGAAATGCACCCTTCTACACAGCTGCTACGAGGGTATCCAGGCAAAGCTGTGGGTTCAGGAGCACTCTCAGATTACGAACCTTTGAGACCAACGGAGGGCCAACATCGTCAATGATGGGACCCACCACACCCTCAGCCCCTCCCACCAGCACTGTCACCTGCTTTTAGGACCCTCTTCTGGTTTCCCCTCAGTGTATTCTGTCCTCCCTCTTTACCTTCTCCTTTTAAATTGTTTTAAATGCTTTTTTAAAATGTTTTTTATTCCTCCTCTCACAGGAGGAGGAATACTGTATTTTATGATTATACAGTGCTCTGAGCACCATTTGTAGGAGGGGGTGTTATAAAAATAAAATTTGTTACTGTTATTGGATCTGGAAAGGTGTAAAAAAAAAAGAAAAAAAGAAGTGGTCAGGAGTTAGGTTTGGCCCCAGGGCCTGAGATTCCTGTCTTCTGTTTTAAAACATTTTGATATATAAAGCACCCTGCACATTAACTTATACAGGGTGCACACTTTAAGAAATTGATACAAAAAACTGTAGAAAATTTCATCTGGGGTCTCAAGATCCCATCATACTTTGGAGCCATTCTATTTCAAAATGAAAAAAAACAATGCAATGAAAAAACAATGGGCATTTTCAGACATGATGGGGCTCATTTTGCCCCATCACAGAAACACCCTGAAGATTCCCTGCCAGGGCCAACACATCACGGTCAACAGATGTGTTGACTGATCCCAGCGGGGAATCGGGGGGGGGGGCGGGGCTGCACAGCTGAACGTGCAGCCGCACAGCCCCACCCCCCCAACACTCCCACAGCAGCCTTCCCTCCTGGAGATGGGTGAGCTCTGTGGCCAATACATCCGCTGCGCTCACCCCCGGGAAATTGACCACAACCTGGAATCAGCGGTGAACACGGCCTGCCAATTCCAGGCCGTGGTCAGTGACCAGATGTGACGTTGACACGCTCAACCATGGGAAATTCCCCGTGGTTGAGCGTGTCAACCTCACGTCTGGTCAGTGTTATGCCAGGTGGCCACCCCCATAAATCACAGGGGGGGGGGGGAATCAGATTCACCACACTTCCGTTCCTGTTCTGGGGAGGAGGGACGAAAGCATGGTAAATCTGATTCCCCCCCCTGTGATTCACGGGGGTGAACATCTGGCGTAACACTGACCAGACGTTATGGGATCATGCTCGCCCATGGGGAATTCACCGTGGTTGAGCATGATCTTGTAACGTCTGAAAATACCCAATGTTGAAAGAGTCCTACTATTTTATCATAATTGCTGCATCAAAATAAAAATAAGGCACTTTTAAATATACAGGTGCATTATTTTATTAGATTTTTTGTAAAAGTGAGTTGTCTATATTCTTTTTTGTATCAGGATTTCAAATTGTTCTTTACAAATTAATTGGGTATTCATTTCTATACTTTATTCATTTTTCTTGTATTATACCATATGGGGAAAAATGGAAGAATGATTTATTTTTACTTGCTCAAATATTAGTAGAATAGCTATAGTTTCCTCTTTTCCAAATATATAGTCCTAGCTTTGCCTTCTCTATCTTCTTGCGGGTACCTGACCTCTGACCATCTTCATTGCTCTTTACCTGCAGCTTTTCAATTATACCTGTAAAAGGCCAGACCATTCTGGCCAACAGTACAAATGCACAAGAGAGACCAAGCATACTCAAAGACCAAAATACTCCCGTCCCTTCCTTGCCTCATTACTAACAACCATCGCCAAAAATAAAGTGGTTTTTTTTATCATAGTTCAACAGACAATTTTAAAAATCCTTTAATAGAAGAATAAAATTAAACTTATTTATATTGCCAGGTATTTATGTTACTACTGTATATTAACACTACAATTTGTAACTCTGGGTAGTAGTTCAATAACTGCAAAAGCAAGTGTTTGAAAACCTGTAAAGATACAAAGACAATCTAACAGTTGAGGAGTTTGTAAAGCATCAAATATGATCTTTATCTATGTGCAAATTACCTAATAGTAGGTCAAGGATAGGAGTTCTACAAATAATGTATGGAAAAAGCTGAACATGTATATGGCTAAAATATAGGAAAGACCTTATGAGACAAATTGTACGTAGAAAGAGTAGAGTGAAACGAGTGTTCAAATTATTTGGTCACAATTACTCACAAAAGGAAAATTTTAAGAACTACATCCTTCCCGTGATGTCGAAAGGCGAATGGGATACAAACGAGGTTCACCACCCTTGTGTATTTTAGGCCATTTGTTACATTTTTGAATGTTTTAAGTTCTCTAAGTTTACAGTCTTTGATTATTAAATAATAGAGGAACTCTTTGGGTCATGCACTTTTGTTTTCTCCATTAGTTATCCAATGGCAAGCCTGCCAAGGCAGATGCACTGGCTTTATGCCATAGATATTTCCATATTCTTTGCTGGATGACTTTGAAGATAACAGGGTGGTGAGCTCTTTGACAAAACTTGGCAACTGGTATAAATCTGTTCCAGTTAATTACTAGAACATTCCTGAGGCATTTGCTTTTGAAGTCATGTAGACATCTTCTTGTGTCTTTGGTAGATTTCCAATTTTCATATGCATATGCTAAGGTGGAAATAATTTTGAGCTGAAGGCTATTTCTTTAACTGATAAAATTTAGTTCACATGGGCAAACCCATCACCAACCACATACATGGACACCCCCCCCCCCCACACGAACATTGAGGGGGGCAGTGTCCATGCAAAAAAAGGCCTTTCATTCAGCTTGGTGATAGGCAGGATGCAGAAAAATGAAGGCGGAACTATGTTCTAGGACTAAATCAGAATTTTCACCCAGTTTCCATCTTTGATGGAACCAGGCATTTCGACTGTTCTGATCAGACATCAGACTGTAAACCATCCATTTGGAATGACTGAAAATGTTTTTTGGCTGTTTGTGCATGCACAGAATGACCAGTGCCCATTTTGCACATGAGTAAATTGCAGATTGGAATTCAAATCGAAATACAAACAGCTATTCTGATTTCATAGAACTTTTCTGAAAAATTGGAATAGCTGTTTCACACCAGCCCTAACATGTCTTCCCTTTTTCCTTCCTCGATGATCTATGAAAGCCCTGCCTCTTGGACACTTGTGCATAAAAACAAGTTGACTTTTGTAGAAGTTCATTTTCCACTATGGTATGCTACTGGGCACCAACCATACTTCTTTGTGGTTCAAAACAATGGCACGGTCGTGAGTAAATAAGGCAATCATCATGCCATAGTTAAGAGGTGGTCCTCTACTAACTTCGATGGTAGCACATGCCTTGGGTGCTGGAAGACATGGAGATTGCTCACCTAATCCTGATCACCACCTTACAACCAATGGACTGGAAGTAAAAAATCAAAAATGTGCACTTAGCACATTACTCCTGAACTGCACCCACACCCCCTATTAGGCAAAAAGGCCACAGGACAATGTCTGAGGTTCTTTTTAAACAGGTACAGCTGTGGGGTGGGTCCTTGGGGAATGGTTGGAGCAACCAGGCACCACCCACCTACCCACCTTGAGTGAGTGGGGAGGGATTCAAAATGGGCACCAGACAGGGAGGTCATGGCACCCATGCACCCAACCCCAACCACCCAGCCCTCCTCTGATCTACCATGCTCACCACTAACATGGACAGCCACTCCACCAGTTCTAGGAGGGCCACTCCCCTGCATGATGTGGCAACATTGCAAATAAAGGGCAAGTGAAGCCACTGCTACAATCGCCTTCCATCCTCAACCAGACTCCGTGAGGGTGTGGGAGGAGGGATGGGACAGTGCAACAGCGAAACACATGCAACCCTGAGATATGGCACACAAACCATAGTCAGCTCAAAAAACATAGGGGACATTATTGCAACACAGAGACAAATCCAACAGAAGCACGGAACGTCACGTCCCAATGCACAAACACCCCCTCACCACCACGCTGATGGTACTGTCCCAAACACACGCCCCACACAGCACAGAGGCCAGGGAAAAACTGGCAATTCACAGGTCCCGTACAAGGGGGATCATGGCTGCTGGAGTGGGGGACATGAACCCTGTGCTGCAAGTGTGGGGACTCACACAGGCAGTTCACAGTGCAATGGTAGAGGGGGAAGCAGAGGAGCTGGGATGACCTGGACCAAGGGAAAAGTGAAGCAGGTAGAGCTCGAGTCTCAGGAATGCAGGAGACAGAGGGGAGCAGTGTCACATAGTGTTACTCTGGGGCCTGGCCATGGATGTTGTGGATCCCAGTTGTTGGACACCCCAGTACTCAAGGCATAGTCTGCCCAAGCAAACATCCCCCCGGTACCCTCTTTCCCACATATGCTGATCCATAACGAAGTTCTGGTCAGTAGGATTGCAGCTGGACAGAGTGAGTTGAACATCTGCCCGGCTCCAAATCTCAAAAAGGATGGTAATCTCTGCTGCGGTAGGTATTATGGTCAGATAGGGACCCTCAGCCGGGGACACCAGCTTTTTCCTGGTTGCTCCATGCGGGGTAGATGAGTAGGGTGCATGGATTGCGGGAGTGTGCACCCACTGACCACCTCTTTTACATGGGTGTTTGTGTATGTAGGGAATCGGTTGACCTGCATAGTAGCATCTTGTTTAAAAATGGCCTGAGTCAGCATGGAGACTGCTCCACTACCCTCCTTGGACATGGACGAGGGCATGGACACTTCTGTGTTGCTACATCCTGTATATGCTAGTCCTGCTCCTCAACAAAGCTACAAGGTGGCTTTGTCAGAAAGTGCTGAGGAATGCTATGCCTTTCCAGTTGTTGCAGTCACTTAACTCCCCATTCTTTGGTAATTTTAGTATTATGACATTTCCCTACTTCTCTGGAGGCCTTTCTTAATCATATACTTTATTAAAATGTTGGCAATTTTTATTGATGGTTTCATCAACTCAGGCTTTCAGTATTTCCCCAGTGATTTGGTCTTCATCTGCAGCCTTCCCAACTGCTAGTTTTTTTTTATTCTATCATTCACTTTTTTTTGCGATTCAAGACAGTACAAAGTCTGGTTGCTTAACTTCTTCATCAAAGTTAATAGTTTATGGAATCATGGGCCTGTTTAGGATCTCTTAAAATGGCGGGGGGTGCTGCAAAGTTCCCCAACTCCTGTCAGAGTTGATCGGCTAGAGTGGGCCTTGGCAGGACATCCAGAAAGGGATGAGGTGTCTTATAGTGAGTGGTTTCTGGAATGCTTTCAGGATCACCCAGAATGTCCAGCAGGCTAAGATAGCTTCTAATTTAAAATCCATAGCAGGGTTGGAATCCATTGTTCAGGCTAAGCTGTATAAGGAAACTGGTGAAGGCAGGGTGGCAGGTAGGGATGTGTGAATGCGATTCAGACATTCGGTGTTCAGCCCAAACTCAGCCAGTTCAGATGGCTGAACTGAATGTCCGAACCAAAAAACAGAACCCCCAAACTGTTCGGCCATGTTCGGATGAGTTTGGGCACGTTTGGGTGGGGGAAAACAGGGCTGGCAGGCACGGGGGGGGCAGCTGAGGAGCAGACTTCCTGGCACCAGAGGTGGAGAGGCTTGGACTTGCAGCCAGCCTGCCCAATCACCATCCCTATTTTCACAGACCACTGGCTTTGCTGTCTGTGATTGGCATGGAACAAGACTACACAGAGCCAATGGGGCTTGTGGTAAGGTGGGCACAGCAAGTAACAAAAGTCATGGCCCTTCGCTCTTCCAATTCCTTCTGAGCTAGCCACTGATTCTTTCAGGAGACGTTTTCAGAAGTCTCCCTCTCCCAACAGTTTGTGTTCCTAATCCATTGCCATCCTCCTCCTATTTCACCCATTCCCACACATTTACCTCAATAGTTTCACACATTTAGATTAGATTACATTAGATAGAATTGTGTTATTTTTATTTTTTACCCCTCCCTGTGTTCTTTCTCCCTACCCTCCATTGAATCCTTCCCTGCTTCCTGTATATATTCCATCCATGATTCCCTTCCCCTGTTTTTGGAGTTATTTAGAGTAGCATTAGATTGATTTAGCTTTCATTTCAGTTTTGTACCCCTTCCTGTCTTGTTTGTTGTGAGCTGTCTGTGTTTCTCCCCCCCATCCCTGTGTATATAGATAGACAGATAGATACCATAGATAGACAGTTGTAGGAGTTAACTTACTTATAGATATAGTGTGTAGTGATTGGAAATGGGGGTGGGGGTGGCTCTCTGCTGGCCAAGGTCCTAGGAATACCCCCACACACACACCTATGACCACCCTGCTGTTTCTCCTCCAAGTGACCACATAAAGGGGAGCTGCCTTGAGGGCAGCACCTTCTGGGCGGTGGCTGAACGGCGCCGGCAAAGGGCAAAGTGTGGTGGAGGTGGCTATTAATCATATCATTTTTGCACTGCAAAGTGGCCCCGGCACAGTATAGCAACAGTGCCTCAGAGTGTGCCTTCACCTCCCCACACCCTACCTGGTTGGCAGCAGGGGGATGAAGACACGTGACTGAAGGGGGGGGCTATATTATTATTATTGTGCAGGAAATTGTGAATTGTGAGTGGGGGGCAAATTTGGGTAGTGGGTGTGGGGTAGGGGGTGAGGGTTAGTAGCCTCCCTCCAGTGGAAGGAGAGGGAAGTGGGGGTGGAGTTTGGAGGGGAACACCTGGTGTGATCAGGGGTGATCCAGGATGGGGGGAAGTTGCCCACAAGTGGCAGAGTTGGGCAGGGAGTTGGGGGGGGTCCCTCTCACCAGCCTGTCAGGGCAGCTTATGGAGGGTGGGTATCTAATGGGGTTCTCTAAGGATGGGATAGCTTCCACAGCAATTGGGGTTGTTATGGGTCAGGGGAGATATGGTTGTCACAAGGAGATACTGGAGTACAAGTCTAACAAATATGTAAAAATAAAGGTTAAACATGTATGTAATGTAAAAGCTGAGAACTGGAAACTCACTTCATGCAATGGAGAGAGACAAAGCCATGCCAAATGTGTATTCAGAAAAACCTAACACCACCTCTGCAGAAACCAGACAGAGACCATTCTGTTGTAAATGGATCTCTTCCTGACTACGTGACTAGAAGCACAGAGTCCTCCAAGTGGGAAAGTCAAACAAAGAAACCTGGAAAGATATTTAAGATGAGGAAGATCTTTTCCCCTCTAGTTCAGTTGGGAGAAGGAACTTCACTGACTAGCCAGCTTAAGGACAAAAGGTCCAGCCTCACTACATCTGGCTGAGAAGTGGACTCAAATTCATGGACTTACGTAGGGTAAGATCTTAACTAGGGACTTATTCAGTATAGACTAGGCTTGCATTTTTTACTTTTGTTTTAATTGCCACTCTGCATTCAAACAATCCTTGTTTATGTAATCAATAAACTTTCTTCTTTACAAAGAAGTGCTTTCTGTTGTTTCACATTGGGGAACACAGTCTGAGTATTTTGTGCCCTCAAGCACTCGCGAACCCAGAGAGAAAGAGTCTGAGAACGGGAAGCCTCTGGAACTTGGGTGACAAAAGTGTTGCCCCTTTGCAGAACTGAATCAGCTAGACAGAGAACTGATTCAGATGAACTGCAAGTGAGGGAAACTGAGTCACCCAACCCAGAAACGTGGGGTAATGAACCCCCACCCTGTGACAGTGGTGCCCAACGAGAAGGATTACGCTCAGAATTGTGTACCAATGTGTAGAAAAGCATAGGAGGATAGCCAAACGAGTGGTATCTTCTGGAGGGAGTTAATCCCAAATCTGAAGAGAGTGATTTGCCAGCGCTTTCTGGAACTCAGCTCTAAGAGTGGAATAAGCAAATCTTTTACCAGAGTGAGCAGTATTTTCTGCTTTAGTTTTCATTTCGGGTGTCAGGGACAGTGAGGAAAATAGGGCTTCCAAAGCATTTTCATGACCTGAGAAAATCAGAACTGATCAGGGAAGCCCAAAAGAGAGGTCTTGAAACAGCAGGGAAAACCAAAGAACAGCTAAAACAGCTTATCAAAAACTTCGAAATGAGGGAAGAGCAGAATGAGAGGGAGAGACAACCAGGTTCCCCGGACAGCCTCCAACTGGAGGAGATGTAAATGAAGGCACAAATGGAATTCGACAAATGGAAAATGCAACAAGTGATTGGCAAGGAACTGGAATTGGGGAAAATGAGAATGAGAGCACAAGCAGAGGAGAAGGAGAAAGAGAGGCTACATCAACTCCAACTCTGGAAGGCACGGAAGGACCTATGACTGGAAACTCAACTCCCTTCAGGAGGCAACATCGACAGTGACAGGATATTCGAGACTACACACCCCTCATACTTCAGTATGATGGCAGAGAGTGCATCAATGAGTTTTTCACTACCGCACAATACATATTTTGACAAGAAAAGATTCCCAATGACATGTGGATCCAGTTATTGTTACCTAAGATCTCAGTGAAAGCAATAAGTGTGTACAACACAAAAGCAGAGAAAAACCAAACATTGACTTTCGATGACTTCAAAAACACAGTTCTTGAGGTGTACATGATCACCCCAGAAACCTTTCACCAGCAACTACGCAACATTAAAAAGGGAGATGGTATGTCTTATTCCGATGTTTGTAAAAGTTGAAACAGTATGGTGTGAAATGGTTAAATGCATGAGGGAATGCTACTGGGGACCAAATAATTGATCTTGTAGTACTAGAACAATGTTTTAATGTTTGCAGCCCTAACCTAAAAGCACACTTGCTTAATCATAGGATCACGAATATCAAGGAGGCGAGGAGGAGGGCAGATGAATTTACTGTAAATGCTATCTCAGCTTATGGGGAAACGAAGCCAAATAATGGGGGAAAGCCCAAACAAGAGTTTTACCACAGGCAGAATGGGTATAAACCTCCCCACGCTGAGAAGGGTAACCCGACCCAGAACAAACCAAATTAGAATGCGTGTGGGGAAAACCAGGGATTCCCCAGACCCAAAAGACCACACACTTCCCACAATCTATAGAACAATTCCAAAAACTTTTTTCTGTAACCAGCCAGGACACATAGCAAAATATTGCCCCAAGTCAAGTAAAACAGGACCAAACCAGGTCTAAAATTGAGGCTAACTTGGCCTCAGTGAAGACAGATACTCACACAGGGGATTATATCTGTTACACACTCCAAGAACCACCCACAGAAAATGTACACCTCTTCAGACCAGCCAAAATAAATGCCATGTCCTGTGTGGGCCGAGTTGATAATGGGGCTGACATGGTCATGGTCAGAGAGAATTTGATCCCGAAATCATGTTACACCCTCTACAAGGTCTACATCACTAACTACATGGGAAAGGAAACCGAAACCCCCACAGCTGAGGTGGAGTTGGAATGGGAGGGGGTGAAGGGACAAATCAAAGTGGCCATGCTCCCCAGAACTGTAATGAATCAGATGCTGATGGGGAATGAAATAAACAAATTGCTGTTGAACAGGAGGGTGGAAAAAGCTCAATCCCAAGAACATGGGGAGCCAGAGAGCAACTTGGAAGGGGAGGGAGAGGGGCAGCAAGGGTCTGAAAGCCCCAAACAGGTTGCACCTAAAACCCTGAACTCCAGTGGGGACCAAGACCAGTCCCAAACTGAGTCCCAAACCCAGCCAGCAGATGTGGCCAGGGAAGACCCAGAAGGGGACCTGGGGAGCTCTGACGCACATGGGGATGAACAAGACACAGATCCAAGGTTAATTTGCAAGTAAAAACTCAACTGCAACACAGACTGATTTCAGAGCAGAACTGACAAACGATGTGAATTTACAAGGAATCAGGGAAGCAGCTGATAAGGGAGCCCCAACTGAATTACTAGGGGTGAAATACTCATGGGAACATAGGTTGCTTTATAAGATCCTACCCCAGGGATGTGATGGGAAGGAGAAGGATCAGCTCAGGAAACTGGTGGTGCCAAAAAAGTTTAGAGAGGAATGACACATTCCTCTCCCTTTGCTGGGCGGCTAGGAGTAAAGAGAATGCTATAAAGGCTACAAGTACATTTTGAATGGCCAGACATGAAAGGAGATGTTAGACTATTCTGCCAGGTGTGTGACTCCTGTCATAGGAACAAGAAAGGCAACAATCAAAAAAGGTGCCCCTACACCCTCTCCCCATTATAGAAGTGCCTTTCTACAGGGTGGGGATGGATATTGTAGGTCCCATGAAAAAACCCTCCAGATCTGGCAAACAATACCTACTAGTGGTGGTAGATTACACCACTAGGTATCCTGAAGCTGGAGCATTTAGGAAGGTTGACACTCCCAGTATAGCAGATGCATTACTGGAAATTTTCAGTAGGGTGGGATTTCCCAAACAGGTCATAAACAGATAGAGGGGTGAATTTCCTCTCCAATATCTTCCACCAGCTCTGGACGTTATGCTATGTGAAGCACATAAATGCAGCTCCATATCACCCCCAAATAAATGGGTTAGTTGAAAGACTTAATGGGACATTGAAGCAAATGCTAGGTAACTTTATGACCAACAGAGCAAATGATTGGGACAAACTGTTACCTTACCTCCTATTTGCATATAGGGAAGTACCCCAGGAATTCACAGGATACTCTCCATTTGAATTGCTATTTGGAAGGAAAGTGTGGGGTCCCCTGGAACTAGTAAGGGACTCCTGGGAAAACTCAGAGAAAATTGAAGGACAACCTATAACTAGATATGTCCAGCAATTCAGACATAGAGTAAACTCCATGTTACAGGAGGCCCAAGATAACCTGGCCAGCAGCCAAGAGGCCCAAAAATGAAATATGACAAGAAAGTCAAAGACAGAACTTATATCCCAGGGGACACCGTGCTAGTAATGAGACCAACTAACAAGGTTGGGGGGCAAGCCATTTGGGATGGCCCATATCATATAATTGATAAGAAGAATGAGGTCACATACTGGGTTAACAAACTTAACTCCAGGGCAGAGGCCCAAGAATTTCACGCAAATAGAATCAAAAATTACCATGATAAGGAAATACAGGCTTGCTTAGCTTCGGTGGCAGCCGGGGATGGGGCAATGGATGGCTGTAACGACCCCTTACCGAACCTCCTGCAGGAGAGCCAGGAAACTGAGACTCTGAAGGAAATTTGCATTTCCACAGAGCTCAACAGCTTCCAAAGGCGATAATGACCCTCCTTCAGGAGCAGAAAGAGCTCTTTTCAAACAGACCTGGGGAGACAGATATAATTGTACACACCATAGACACAGAGACTAAGGGTCCAGTCAAGTCCAGTCCCTTTCGCACAAATGGGAAGATTCAAACAGAGATCCACCAGGAGATCGAGGATATGTTGCAACTGGGAGTCATACAGGTCTCAAAAAGTCCATGAGCAACCCCAGTGGTTTTAGTACGCAAACCTGATGGCTCGATAAGGTTCTGTGTTGATTATCGTAAATTGAATGCCATAACTGTGTCAGACTCGTATCCCATGCCCAGAACAGACAACATGATAGAAAGGATAGCAGGGCTAAATACCTGACTACCCTAGACATGACCAAGGGTTATTGGCAGATTAGAATGAACCTGGGGGAACGGCCCAAAACAGCATTTACAACTGACAAAGGCACAGTGATGCCTTTTGGGTTAAAGAATAGTGGGTCTACATTCATGATACTAATGGATCACATCCTAGAAGGGATGCGCGACTTTGCCTTGGCTTATATAGATGACCTGGTGATTTACAGTAACACATGGGACACACATGTAATACACCTAGCAGGTACTACACAGCATTAAGGGGGCAGGACTGACAATAAAACCATCAAAATCTTAAGTTGCAATGGTTACCGTTACATGCCTAGGGCACAAGGTGGGGAAATTATGTCCTCAAAAAGACAAAGTAGACGCTATTTGCTCTTGGTCTGCACCCACAACCAAGAAACAGATACAGAGGTTCATAGGCATGACTACTTACTTCTGCCACTATGTCCCACACTTCAGTAACATAGCAACCCCCTTGACAGACAAATGTAAGAAGCGCTGCCCAGAGAAGGTACAATGGTCAGAAGAGTGTCACAACGTGTTTGACAAACTTAAGAGGGCTCTATCTGAGGCACCAGTGTTTATCAGCCCAGATTATGAAAAGGGATTCCATGTCTGGACTGATGCCTCTGACACTGGCTCGGGAGCAACTCTCTCGCAAAATGGGAAGGATGGACTAGACCGTCCCATTGCGTACCTTAGCAAAAAACTGCTCCCAAGGGAAAATAATTTTGCAACCATCGAAAGAGAGTGTCTAGCCATAGTGTGGGCTGTTAAGAAACTTAAACCTTACTTATTTGATAGGATGTTCACTATATACACTGATCACTCACCTCTAACATGGCTCAATAATGTTAAAGACGCCAACTCCAAACTGCTGACATGGAGCTTGATTTTTCAGGAATTTGACATGAGAACTGAACACGTAAAAGGTAAACAAAATGTGGTAGCAGATGCACTATCACGCAGGGACACTTCAGTCTAATCATGTTACGGGACACTGTCATGTCCACTCCACATGATCTCTAAAGGGGGGAGCTGTCACAAGGAGATACTGGAGTACAGGTCTAACAAATATGTAAAAATAAAAGTTAAACATGTATGTAATGTAAAAGCTGAGAACTGGAAACTCACTTCATGCAATGGAGAGAGACAAAGTCATGCCGAATGTGTTTTCAGAAAAGCCTAACAACACCTCTGCAGAAACCAGACAGAGACCATTCCGTTGCAAATGGATTTCTTCCTGACTTTGTGACTAGAAGCACAGAGTCCTCCAGGCGGGAAAGTCAAACAAAGAAACCTGGAAAGATATTTATTGGGGGAAGATCTTTTTTCCTCTAGCTCAGTTGGGAGAAGGAACTTTGCTGCCTAACCAGCTTAAGGACAAAAATCCCAGCCTCAATACATCTGGCTGAGAAGTGGACTCAAGTTCATGGACTTATGTAGGGTAAGATCTTACCTAGGGACTTACTCAGTACAGACTAGGCTTGCATTTTTTACTTTTATTTTAATTGCCACTCTGCATTCAAACTATCTTTGTTTATGTAATCAATAAACTTTCTTGTTTACTAAGAAGTGCTTTCTGTTGTCTCACATTGGGGAACACAAACTGAGCATTTTGTGCCCTCAAGCACTTGCTAACCCAGAAAGAAAGAGTCTGAGAACGGGAAGCCTCTGGAACTTGGGTGAGAAAAGTGTTGCCCCTTTGCAGGACTGAATCAGTTAGACAGAGAACTGATTCAGACAGGCTGCAAGTGAGAGAAACTGAGTCACACAACCTGGAAACTTGGGGTAGTGGACCCCGTGACAATGGTTCAAAGGGGAGGTGTTTTCCAGCAGTGAGGAGGGAGAGGTGCCTAGTGCTCATTCCCCTATCAACCCCCCCATGCGGGTAGGTTGTGGGTCAAGGCCCAGGAGACCCCAGGCCTTGGTTTGGTGATCCTGAATGCGAGGTCAGTTTTCAATAAGTCATCTACTCTCCGGGAGTTAATCCAGGCATGGGACGCCAACCTTGTATGTATTACAGAGACCTGTCTGGACAATGAATTAGGTCCTATTTTTACCAATCTTGTTCCAGCTGGGTTCTCTGTGCAGCATCAGCCTCGACTAGAGGGATGGGGGAGGGGCCAGCGTAGTCATTGTTATTAAGGATGCATTGTCCTTTAGGAGATATCTGGGGTAGGCTCCACCAGGTGTTGAGTGTCTCCATTAGGGATGGGCAAACAGAACCAAGTTCGGAAATTTGGTTCAGTTTGGTTCAGTGCGGAAATTCAGTTCGGTTCGGAAGTTCGGTTCGGTCGACCGAACTATTCGAGTTCGGTCAGAACTCTGAACTTCAGAACAAAGTTCGGAAATTCAAACCCCATTGAACTAAATGGAATTTTATCTTTTAGGGATGGATGAACAGCGACAAGTTTGGAAATTCGGTTCGGTTCAAAAATCAAGTTCAGTTAGGAAGTTTGGTTCGGTTGACCAAACTGGCTGAATTCGGTCTGAACTCCAAACTTCCGAACAGCGTTTGCCCATCCCTAGTCTCCATCTTGTGTTGGATTTGGCCGGGGCAGATTAGGGGTGCTGCTGGTGTACCATGCACCCAATTGCCCGGCGGCATCCCTACATGCTCTTTCTGATCTGGTGCCAGATGTGATCCTCCGGACACCTAGCTTAGTGGTCATGGGGGATTTTAACATCCACGCTGACACAAAGGAGCAAGGCATGAGTTCATGGACTCCATGACAACCATGGGCCTGTCCCAAATCATTTGTGGCCCCACACATGAGGAGGGACATACACTGGATCTAGTTTTCTGCACCGACCTTGAGGCGGGGGGGTCAGTTAGTAGAAAGTTAGGGGGGTGGAACCCTTGTCATGGTCTGACCATTACCTCCTTAAGGCATGCATCTTGGTGCATGTCAGCCCCCAACAGGGTGCAGGAGCTATTAGATTGGTCCGCCCCCGGAGACTGATGGACCCAGATCAGTTCTGGAATGCTCTGGGAGAGTTTCCCCTGGAACTGATCTCATAGCCTTCTGGAACATCTTGTTGGCTGAGACCACTAACAGAGTGGATCCCAGGAATCTGCTGCCCTCCCGAGTCTCCCGCAAGTCTCCTTGGTTTACTGAGGGTCTGTGGTGCTTCAAGTGGAAGTGCAGGCCGTTAGAGCGATGGTGGTGCCAGACTCATAGCAAGTATGATCGATCGCAGCATAAGAGCAGTTTAAAGGCATGTGCTGTGGCGCTGCAGGCGGCAAAGAAGCAGTTCTTTGCTGCCCTCATTGCATCTGCAAAGTCACATCCAGCGGAGCTTTTCTGGTTGGTGAAGGGCTTGGTCAGTCCTGCCTACCTCCACGTGGACCTGGAGCAATCCAGTGATCTCTGTGACTGATTTATTGAGTACTTTGTAGATAAGATAGCTCACATCCACCATGATTTCGGTACCACAGTAATTGCAGAAGATTATCTTGGGGCTACGGATCCCTGTCCTGTCCTGTTTTGTGGGATTGGTTTCAGATGGTGTCACCTGCCAATGTGGATTCCTTGTTGGGATCTGTTCGTGCCACCACTTGTTAACAAGATCCATGCTCATCCTGGTTTGTGAAAGCCAGGAGATGGTACGGCCATTGCTGGCTGGGGTGGTCAGTGGATCCCTCCAGGAGGGCACGTTGCCTGACTGCCTGAAAGAGGTTGTGGTTAGGCCTCTGCTCAAGAAACCATCTCTTGATGCTGATGCTCCTGCCAGTTATAGGCTGGTCTCTAGTCTTTCCTTTTAAGGGAAGGTTATTGATCGGGCTGTGGCACGGCAGCTCCAGGAACATCTGGACCGCACCGGTTTCCTTGACCTGTTTCAGTCTGGTTTTCAGCCTGGGTATAGTACGGAGATAGCATTGGTGGCCTTGGTTGATGATCTCCATCTGACATTGGACAAGGGTTATCAGATCTTACTGGTCCTATTAGACCTTTCAGCTGCATTGGACACAGTCGATCATGAGGGGTTGGTGACTTGCATGTGGGACTATTCTGAGATTGGCAGAACAGTCTTGGACTGGTTTCGTTCATTCCTGGCTGAGAGAACTCACCAGGTGGTTTTGGGGGAGTGTACAACTTCCCCCCGGGACCTCACGTGTGGAATCCCGCAGGGTGCTATTTTGTTCCCCCTCTTGTTTAACATCTATATGCAGCAGTTAGGGGAGATCGTGAGAGGGTCTCAGGGTATGCAGTGTCATCAGTATGCTGATGACACCCAGATCTACCTCTCTTTTCCTACTGACCCAGGCCATGCAGTCTCCTTATTTTCCCAGTGCCTGTCAGCTGTGGGGGCTTGGATGAGGTTGAGCCATCTGCAACTGAATCCTGACAAGATAGAGGTGATGTTGGTGAGCGAGGGCATGGAGGGCCTGGGAGTGGCTGAATCTCCTCTTATTGGGGGGGGTTCGTCCTCCCACGGTCTCTGAAGTGCAGAATCTGGGGGTACTCCTCAATTCACGGCTCATCCTGGAATCTCAGGTTGTGGCCATGGCAGGCAGTAGGGATGGGCGAATGCGGTTTGGAAGTTCGGAGTTCGGACAGAACTCAGTCTGTTTGGATGACGGAACCTGAATCCGAACATGAACTGACCAAACCAAACTAGATCCGAACATTGAAATGACCAAACAGTTCAGTCAGTTCGGATCGCATTCAGGTGAGTTCGTGTGGCAAAAAAAGTGTCACTGGAAGGTCAAATGTGACAGGGAGGGGGAGTCATCTGAGGAGAAGACTTCCAGGCACCAGAGGTGGAGAGGCTTGGAGTAGCAGCCAGCCTGCCGAATCACCATTCCTTTTCTCCTCAGTCCACTGGCTTTATAGTCTGCGATTGGTCATGGGCTAGGCTGCATGGACCCAATGGGGCTTGCGGTGAGGCGGGCACAACAAGAAACAAAACTCTTGCCTCCCCTTTCCCAACACCTTCTGAGCTAGCCACTGTTCCTGAACAGGAGGCGTTTCAGAAGGCTCCCTCTCCCAGCAGTTTTGTTCTCCTCAATCCATTGCCATCCTCCTCCTATTTCACCCATCCAACCCATTTACCTTCATATTTTCATTTATTTAGATTATATTTGATAGATTTAGCTGTTATTTTTAGTTTTTACCGTGTTCTATCTCTCCCTATCCTCCATTGAATCCACACCTTTCCCTCTCTCTCTCCCTCCATATTCCATCCCTCATTCCCTTCCCCTGTTTTTGTATTTATTAGAGTAAGATTAGATTGATTTAGATTCTTTTTCAGTTGTATACCCCTCCCTGTGTTGTTGTGAGCTGTCTGTGCCCCCCCCATCCCTGTGCAATATTGTATATTTATATATAGAAAGAGATTATAGCAGTTAGATAGGAGTTAGTTATTCGTTAGTTAAGTTAGCCTAGTTATAGTTTATAGAGATCAGTGATTTAGTTTTAGAGTGTGTTTGTAGGACTAGGTGTTAGATATTCCATTATTTAGTTCCATAGTTATAGTTTATAGAGATCAGTGATTCAGTTTTAGAGTGTGTTTGTAGGACTAGGTGTTAGATATTCCATTATTTAGTTCCATTGGTTTTATAATAGTTAGGTAGTTAATAGAAGTTAGATTTATAATATAGATATATATATAATATTAGATAAAAAATAATAATTTTTTTTTAAAAAAATTATAAAATATTTGTGCATTCTTTTGATGGGAGAAATAGAGAAGGGAGGTTGGAGAGGGCAAGGCCAGTCTGCTGCCCACAAGCCAGGCAATGAGGCATGTGGCAGAGCTGGCAGGGACTGTGCCAGCAGAGTGCCAGCAGGCAGAAGTAGAAGCCCATCACCATGCTCCAAGCTGCGCAGGCCTGATTGTGGATCTTCCTCTCCAAGCAGTAGTGACACTAGTGCTCCCAGTGACACTAGGGGTCAGGGGGTTAGGCATCACCTCCTGGAAGTGTCCTCCATTGCCATGCAGGGCACTGTAATGTCTGCATTACAGGCGGCTGAGGCTGTCTCATCTTCAGCTGCAGATGCATGTAACTCAGTGCCTGAAGCTCCTCAGGGGTCACCATTGTCCCCCAGCTCCCCCATAGTTATAGATGCAATCACCCAAAGCAGTCCAGGACTGATGGATCTCACCCCGGCAGCTAGAGGCAGGGCCCAATCCTCAGGCAATGGAAGAAAGGAGCATAGCAGCAGCAGCAACAGCAGCTATAGGAAGCATGGTGAGAGTGCTTCTCAGAGTGTGAGCAGCATGGGGAGTCCAGCAGCCTCCGTCAGTGTGTTTGGGGATGGGGACAGTGATGCAGAGATTTCTGTGGAGGTGGTCTCTGTATCTGGTGCTGCTGAGGTGATGACTGTCCCTCAACGAGCTGTGTCGCCAGTGCCACCATGTCCTGCCCGTCCCAGGAATGCATCACCCGGTGCAGGCCAGAAGGCAGGAGGAGCTTAAAAATCATGGGTCTCAGGCCATCATTCCTCACATGGAGGTGATGTCATTCCACCACACCAAGAAACAGTCACTCCAGCCCCAGGACCTACCATCAGCGTTCTGGGGCCAAGTTGCAGGCAGGGAGGGCTGTGACCAATATGTATCTAGAAACTGCCACTATATCCCCATAATCCACCATCATGGGTCTGGGGCCATCATTCCTCGCACAGAGAACTGATTTTGCAAAGCATCAGGAAACAGCCACTCCATCCCCAGGATCCTCCACCAGCGTTCTGGACCAAGTTACAGGCAGGGAAGGCTGTGGCCAATACCTAGAAGCTGCCATCTCAGCCCCAGGACCCACCGTCATGGGTCTGGGGCCATTATTCCTTGCATAGAGGCGATGTTATTCCACCACACCAAGAAACAGCCACTCCATTCCTTGGCCCCAGAACCCGCCACCAGGGTTCTGGGGCCAAGTTACAGGCAAGGAGGGCTGTGGCTAATATGTATCTAGAAGCTGCAACTTGGCCCCAGGACCCACCGTCATGGGTCTGGGGCCATCTTTACTCGCACAGAGGCGTGTCATTCCACCACACCAAGAAACAGCCACTCCAGCCCCAGGACCCACCATCAAGGTTCTGGGGCCAAGTTACAGGAAGGGAGGGCTTTGGCCAATATCTACAATCTGCCACTCTTCTAGCCCCAGAACCCACCGTCATGGATCTGGGGTCATCATTCCTCGCACTGAGAGACTTCGTTCAACCGCAACAAGAAACAGCCACTCCAGCCCCAGGACCCACTGCCAAGGTTCTGGGGTCAAGATACAGGCAGGGAGGGCTGTAGCCAATATGCAGAAGCTGCCACTCTACCTCAGGACCCATCAGCATGGGTTCCAGGCCATCATTCCTCACACAGAGAGCCAATTTTTGAAAGCATCAAGAAACAGCCAACCCAGCCCCAGGACCTGCCACCAGGGTTCTGGGGCCAAGTGACAGGTAGGGAAGTCTCTCGGTGCAAGGAATGATGGCCCCAGACCCATGACGGTGGGTCCTGGGGCTAGAAGAGTGGAAGCTTGCAGATATTGGCCACAGCCCTCCCTTCTTGTAACTTGGCCCCTGTAACTTGGCCCCAGAACCCTGATGGCAGGTCCTGGGGCTGGAGTGATTGTTTCTTGGTGCGGTGGAATGACACGCCTCTGAGCACCAGCAGCACCCCTATTGTCAGCAGCAACTCGTATCTTCAAGACACTCTGCTAAGCATGTGCTTGTGCAGAGCAGGGAAGGCAGAGTGGCTGAGGGCAGTGGTGGAGGTGGTGCCCAGGCAGAGTTATGTGAAGGAGTATGACAGTGCCTCAGTAGCAGTGGAGAGCTACCTGGAGTAGGAGCCATGCATTGAACCCAGTAGTGATTCCTTGACCTACTGGGCCAGCAAGACCAACGTGTGGCTGGCCCTGTCCAAAATGGACAAGAGTCTCTTGTCCTGCCCACCAATGAGTGTCCCCAGCGAGCGGGTGTTCTCGATGGTGTCGGACATTTGCTCACAGCACTGCCTGAGACTGGGGGCCAAGTTGGTGGAGCAGTTGCTTTTTATTAAGGTGAACCTTCCACTGCTTGGATTCCCCGAGCTGCCCCTGGACATGGATTGATGGTGCAGTGGCCCACGCCATTCCATGCCACAGGCAATCTTGAGACAGGGCTCCTCCTCAATCTCTGCTGTTGCTTCTAAGGTGCTGTCCCTCCCTCCCAATGCCCGGCACCCACCATGCCTCTCTCTCTCTCTCTCTCTCTCTCTCTCTCTCTCTCTCTCTCTCTCTCTCTCTCACACACACACACACACACACAC
>QEPC01006668.1:380328-409014 GCA_003113815.1 Sphenodon punctatus | reverse complement strand
GGGCGTGGGGTGACAATGGAGCCCTTCATATGAAGGATGCGGTCCAGGGAATCATAGTAGGGGGCGGTGCGGGCCCCGTGTCCAGAGCGCTTGTTGTTGTTGCGGATGGCCTTGTATCCCCTCTTGAGTTCCTTGGCCTTGGAGCGACACTGGGCGACTGTGCGCTGATGCCCTTCCGCCTCCATGTAGCGCACAATGTCCCGGTAGACATGTTCATTCCTCTGGTTCATGGCGAGCTCCAGCTGGTACTCGACGGTCCCCCATATCCGGATGAAGTCCCGGGTCTCCTGTAGGCCCCACTGGCCCCCTCTGTGGTAGACCTTCCTCCAGCGCTCCCCCTGCTGTTCCTCCTCCTGGTCCAGCTCCTCCTGCTCCAGCTCCTCGTCCTCTGGGTGTGCCTCCGGCTGCGCGGGGCCAGGCTCGTCCTGAGGCTCATCTGCCCAGGCCGTTTTCCATGTCTGGGGGGAGGGGAGGGGGGGAGTGGTTGAGTGGGTGCCGGTGGGGCCCCCTTGTGGGGCACCCCTGCCCCCCTCCCAGTCCCCTGGGGTCAGCCTGGCCCCCCAGGGGGGTCTCCCCTGCCCCCTGTTCCCCTCCCCTTGTTCCCCCTTACCCTTTTTCTGGGTGCCTCCTCCGGGCCCATTCCGGCCGCTGTCCCCGGGGCGTCGCGACCTGGCTGCTGCTGTGGGTGTTGTGCCTGGGCCGCCTCCCTGGTCGGGTGCACGCGTGTGCCCCCTTCCTCCACCTGCGCCCCCTCCACCTGCATCGCTGCCCCTGCCTCCACCTCCTCTGCCTCCTCCACCACCAGTGTCACTTTCTCTGCCTCCGCTCTCTTCTGCCTCCCTCCTCGCTCCATCCCCCTCGCTCCATCCCGCCACGCTCAACCCCGCGGCGGGGTTGAGCGTGGTTCACTGTGGTTGAGCGTGATCTCGTAACGTCTGAAAATACCCTAACTCAGAAGGTGCTTGGAAGGGGAGAGGCAATAAGTTTTGTTACTTGCTGCGCCCGCTTCACCACAATCCCCGTTGGTTGCGTGCAGCCTAGCCTGTGGCCAATCACAGACTCCGAACTCAGTGGTCTGAGGCTAAAAGGGATGGTGATTCGGCAGGCTGGCTGCTACTCCAAGCCAGTCTCCATCCCTCCACCCCTGGTGCCTGGAAGTCTGCTCCTAGGTGAGTCAAATGACTTCCCCTTCCCTGCTACGTTTGGCCTTCCAGTGACCTGACAGCAAGCCACATTTTAGCCACCCGAACTCCACTGAACGCGATCCGAACTAACCGTATTGTTCGGTCATTTTGACGTTCGGACCTGAGTTCAGTTCGGTGATTTCGGGTTTGGATTCGGGTTCAGGTTCTGTCGTCAGAACAGGCTGAGTTAGGGCCGAACCCCAAATTTCTGAACCGCGTTCACCCATCCCTACAACTGGATGAGACTACTCAAGAAAAACTGTTGGATGATTGTGGCCCAATGGAAGAACTTCCACTGCATTCAATGGAAATTAAATTGGGACTTAATATTTCTCTTGAGTTCTACCTTTTTCACCCTTGTTATCTGTTGTTTACAGACAGCGTTTGTTTGCTAAAATTCACTATTTATTAGGCATAATAATAAATACAGCTAAATGTGCATTATAGTTCCAATGAATTAATCCAGTTTTAAGTTTGAGTTAAAATGGACATTAGGGAAGCATTTGCTTTGCTAAGGGGAGATCAATGTCTCTAATATACAGAAGAGATAGTTAAGTTGAAGACTGCAGGAGTAGAAATTTCATTTGACTTCTGGAAGGGCAAAGAGAGAGAACTGTGCCAGCGTGGTTGGCTTCTTTTTCATTTTTCTTTGTAGGTGAGTCAAGTAAGAATACAGATTTCAAAACATATTAACATGCTAATTTACATTTTTAATCACCACTTAATAATCAATTCCTTTACCTGAACTATGTTTAACAACTTGCCAGCTGATTGTGACCCAACATTAGAGTCATCAGCCATTTCATAATATAATTTTTTTCCTGCATTTACCTTTCTCTATTTTGAACAGTATATGGCAACACATAGGTAACTTTGGTGCACACACAAAAAACACCAACCAAACAATCAACCCAAACCCACCAAAAAACACAGCACTTGATATAGAACCAGAGAAAGAAAGGCCTGAGCTGCAAATTTCAAGATGCCTGGAGCCAGGATTATTACTAATTCAATTAATAGGATAAGTAAGAGAGAGAGAGGTTTAACCTCAATTTGAACTTCTTGAAACTTTGAACATGTCTGATTGTGGTTTTGGTTCAGGCCCAGGACTCCACTTAATTATCATAAATAAACAATTGCTCAGAGAGAAGATCAAAGTTTCATATTGGTTTTTAAAATTATAATTATTATTGTTTATTTTAATGTTTAAACATGTTTTTTAAATGTTGTGAGCTGCCCCCAGATATCTAGGGCAGGAGGGTGCGGCATATAAATTGTAAGATAAATAAAATAAATAAATAAATTAAATAAAGGTGAGGAAATAATTTAACTGATACATAACTTTACATTCCAAGCTCTTCCCTTTAAGGTTTTGTCATTCTCCACAACAATATCTGAAGCAAACAACAATTAGTAAACATGTGAAATAAACGTACCTCAAAGCTATCAATAAAAGCTTACCTAAAATCTCTAAATAAATACAGTTAAATAATTTCACAAACTGAAATCTTAAAACCAAATAAAAAGCAAAGCTGAAGAATTCAAAACTAAATGTAATTCTTTTATCAGCTGAGAATGGCAGCCATCTTGATCTGTACCCTGTATATGAGATAATAACTTAAGTGTCTTCACTTAGCACTGTAATTACTACTGGTGATTAAGTCAGCTCACTCTGGAAAACTGTGTGAGATTGTAACTGGAGGGCATGCTGTTGAGCTTTTGAGTTAATTGGCTATAATACAAGTTGAAATGAATGGTAGCAGAATGGTAAAATAATGAGAAGTCCAAACCAAGAGTTGATGGAGGAATCATCTGCAATATTTGAATGGAGGGGACCGAGATCATCTGTGATAGAATTAGAATTTCATCTCAGAGCTCCTTCACCACAAGCCTCTCCATTCTCAACACTTTTTTTCTGGTGTACTAAAAAATCCGTTTGTTGCAGGGCCTTCTAAGCTATGCATATTAGTGTTGGGGCCAGGGGATAGAAGCAATGGCCATTTTTAGATGGACCCACCTCCCTACACGGTCCAGTGCATTGAGTGGAGCACCAGCACACTTCTGGTGAGTGTGTGGGTGGGTGGGTGGGTGGGGAGGCATTCACACGGCAGAGGATGGGTGTGCTGTGGATGTGTGTCTGCACCCACGCACCGCGCACCCATGCTCCCGCACAGAGTAACCAGAAAATACCCAAGTTGCTCCATGCAGGAGGCATGGGTGGGCAGTGTGAGGGTCACAGGAGCGTACCTCCATCCACACCACCTTCAGATGGGTGCCCAGGTTCGTGAGGATGGGTGGACCCATGTGGTTGTGTCCCATCTAAAAACAACCAATGTGGGAGAAGGGATAGCCAGGTAACTCTAGCAGAGAGTCAATCAATGTTCAGAAGAAGGTTATAACATTATTTTTCCACATTAAACATAAGAATTCCTGTTGATACTTATATAAAAAGATCTCATTGCTTACTTGATGTCTGATGGGGTGGTGGACTGGTTGAGCTTGAGCTGCCTGAAGTTGAATTCCCAAAAGATGGAGGTGATGCTGATGGGGAGGGTCGAGGGAGTGGAGGTCTCCCCTTCGTTGATGGGGTATGCCCCCATCTTGGTTCAAGTTCATACACTGTGGGTACTCCTTGATTCACAGCTCCACCTGGATGTTCAGGTGGCAGCTGTGGAGAGGAAAGCATTTGCAAAATTACATCTGGTGCGACGGTTACGGCCTTATGTCTCAGACTGCGTCCTTGCCACCATCATCCATACCTTCATCATCGAGGCTTGACTACTATAACACACTCTATGTGGGGCTACCCAAGGTGATGGTCCAGAGGCTGCAGCATGTGCAAAATGCAACAGCCCGTCTCCTGAGGGGTATGAGCCACCAAGACCATATAACACCAATGGTCCATTATCTGCGCTGGCTGCCTGTTGGCTACTGGGCCTGATTCAAGGTGTTGGTGTTTACCTTTAACTATACAACCTGGACCCCATCTACCTGCAGGACTACCTCACTCCCCGGGCTCTGGAACAGCCATTGCGGTTGGCGAGGAGTGCCCTTTTGGAGGTCCCCGTGTTCGGTGGGGGGCCACATTGGAGAGGGCATTCTTGGTCACCTCGCCTTCATTGTGAAACTCCCTCCCGGCAGAGGTTCATTTGGCCCAGGACCTTCCCTCCTTCAGGCGTCAATGTTGTTGACGCCTGTTCCACCAGGCGTTTGGTGAGCGAGATGGGTAGGAATGATGGGGGCAGGGGGGGGGGATTGATGGTTTTATTATTGTTATTGTTTTAAGCTATGTGTACATGTTATTTTATGTTTTTACATTGTACGCTGCTCCGAGTTGCCTTTGGCAGAAGGGAACATGACAGTAATTTTTTACAAATAAATAAATAAATAAATAAATAAATAAATCTATATATAGACCTCTCCTTGTATCTGGGTCTGGAGGAAGGAGTGACAGACCACACAAGCTATGGTTCAGTGCTATCCTACTTAGCTGTGTAGATACAGCTGACCTCTATGGGTTTGACTCAATACCGTGGGTTGGACGCACCTAATCGGCATTAACTCTGTTCCCACCTTGTAAGGAAGTGCCTCTAAATCCATAATTCTGTCGCTATTATCATTTCCTAGGCTTATCCTGCTACTGGACGTCTGAGCTGATACAATACCAACAAACCAGCCCACTTGAACACACCTGAATGTTACACAACTTGCAAACAATGAATGGTGGCAATATAGTGAACACCCCTCTCCCCTGAACACACACACAAGACCAAGCCAATCAGCTCCATGGAGGAAAAAAGTCCTTCCTAGCCCCAAAGGAAAAACTGTGAGTAGCCCAAGCATATAGTGCCTGCCAGTCCAAGAGGGTGGTTGGGTGGGTTCAACTTGCTTTCCTGCCTATCTCTGTCTGCCTCCACCCCATTCCCCTGTAGCTTCCTTTTATATTCCTAGCAGTGGAAGTGTGTCGCTGTGTTTATTCTTGACAAGAGTGCCCGGATAAGGCATTAGCCACGAATTCACACCCTTTCCATCTCCTGAACTACCGGACCATTCTTCGCACACACACACTAGTGATTTTTAAAATGATTTTATTTTTAATAAAATCAAACCAATAAAGAAAGAAAATAGAAAAGAAAGACAGTTTTTGCTTTTGAAAATCCCTGAAAACAATTTTCACAGAGTTAATGCTGATAAGGCCATCCAACCCACGGTATTGATTCTAACCCATAGGGGTTTTTGTAAACGAAAGTGAAAACAGATATGAAAAGAAATGGCTGTGCCTGTTGAACACCCCTATTAATAACCTGAAGTATGACCATATTCTCACACCAGAACTGTATACTCTGGTTGTTAAAGTGACACATCCATAGATGGATTGCCACAACAATTGGAAGGAATTCCAGGAATGTTATTTTCCTGTTCTGAAGGAAAATCATTGATGAGGTTCACCCCCCACTGGTTCCCCAGGTTCGTAGTCTGGGAGTGCTCCTCAGTTCCTGAATCCACCTGGATAGCCAGGTGGAGGCTGTGGTGAGGAGTACATTCTGCCATTTACATCTTGTTGGTGGCTTTAGCCTTATGTCTCACACTCCGACCTGGCCACCATCATCCATGCCTTCATCACCTCAAAACTGGACTAATGTAATGTGCTCTATGTGGGGCTACCCATGGTGATGGTTTGGAGACTGCAGTTACTGCAGAATGCGGTGGCCCATCTCCTTCTGAGGACGGGCCACCGGGAGGACATTACACCAGTGCTCCATTCTCTGCATTAGTTGCCTATAATCTTATGGGCCTGATTCAAGGTGTTGGTGCTTACCTATAAAGCCCTATACAGCCTAGGCCCAACTTATCTGTGTGACCGCCTTACTCCCCGGAGCCTGGATTGGCTCCTTCAGTTGGCTGGGAGCACCCTTCTCAAAGGGCATACTCGGTGGCCGTGCTGAGGCTGTGGAACTCCCTCCCGGCAGAGGCCTAAGGCCTGGACCTCCCCTTCTTTTGGAAGCAATGTAAGACCTGGCTCTTCTGCCAGTCTTTTGGTGAGAAAGATGGGTAAAGGTGGGGGATTAGCGTAGGGTGGGTTGTGGGGTATTTTTTGGCAGACTCCATTATATTTTGCTTTATGTTATTTATTTTGTATGTGTTTTTTACTATTGTATTTTATGGTGTTTTAATACTTAGCTGCCCAAAGCTGCTTTGGCAGGAGTGGCAGGGTACAAATCTATTTAAATAAAATAAAATAAATACCAAACTTTTGGGAGTGCTGGCAAGTGTTCATCAGTACTTCCTTAGTTTCTGGTGATTCCGCACTTTACCATTTTTTCATCATTTTCATCACTTTCCGGGACTTTTCTTCACTTTCCAGGAATTTTATGACAGCTTTATGGCAGTTTTACAGCAATTTTATGACAATATCCAGCATTTTCCTAGCAATTAGCTGGCACATTTTCATCTTCACAGTACCCAGGGGTGCACACAAGGCACACACAGAGCTTGGAACTGGTCGCATAGCAGCTATATTCAACTTTTAAAAAATAATTTTAAATGGTGAAAACAGCAAGAAAGCTGGTAAGTTTCTGCAGTGTGTGAATCTCAGCAAATGGCCTGCTTCAAACAGAAACAACGCTCACTGAGATTTCTTGTTTCAGGTCTACTTCTTACCCATTCCATTGGCCATGGTGCTGTGCACGAGCTGCCCTAAGAAAGTTACCCATCCCATCACCCCCAGCTACATCAGCTGGACCTGAAATTCTGCCTCTAGGAGTAGGCATTCCTGCCAGATGCTAACCCCATTGTGCTGCCTCAAAGAGTTATCCTATACTGCCAAGTCCTCTCTCATTTCCTAAGTTATCCTAATATAATGGTGAGGAGCAGAGACTCCCACAGTTTTCAAATACACCAAAGACAAAAAGGTTCTCCCTGGTGCTACTATCCTGCAGGTAAAATTCAGGTTCCCTTGCAAAGTCTGAAGTTCCAGCAACATAACCTTATTTGCCCTAGAAAAACATTGGACCTCCCCCAGTGTGGTGACCATCTTATTTGCCAAAAACTGAAATAATTCAGCCACCAATTCAGTCTTGATCCCCAAATAAGTCAGGGTTGTAGTTGGACTCTTGGTCCTCTCCTCATCAAATGGCATGCCAAGCTGGGCAATTATTTCTTTGAAATATTGGAGTAACGAGGCACACTTGTTCGACCCCGCCTGCCCTATGAACAGGAAGTTATTGAAAAAATGTGACTCATGAGTTCTACCTGTCCTAATCCAGACCGCCCACTCTAGGGTGGAGCTAAACTTCTCAAAGGCAGCACCTGAGATAGAGCATCCCATTGGCATGACCTTATTGAAGTAAAATTTGCTGTGATAAACAAATCTCAAAAGGTCACAATCTAAGGGATGAAATGGCAAGAGACAAAAGGCTGACTTGAGGTTGCTTTTAGTCAAAAGGACATTTTTGCAAGAAGCCCTCACCATATCAACTGCCCTATCAAAAGAAGCATAGTGAACTGAACATAATTCAGGAGGAATGGCACTGTTGACTACCCCCCACCCCACTTTCTGGATTAAAGTTGGTGTATGAGCCTTTATTCCTCTCACTGACTTTTTTTTAACTACTCCAACTGGGGAAACCAGCAGTGTTCCCATGGGGAATATCTGAGCCATTCCTCCAATATTTCATGCTTAATTAGCACTGGGGGCTCCAGCTCTGCTCTTGACCAAGCCTTGATTAAACTGGCTCCTTCCTTTTGCATTAGATCCCTTACGCTTGAAGGGGCTCCACAGCATTGCAGGCAGAGATGCTGAAATCTACAGGTGGAGTGAAAAGAACGACCTCCATTGTTGTAGTCACAACAGGCCAAAATTTGTTGCTCACTCTGCCCTGGGTCATACCTGCCAGCATCCTCTGGGGGAGACCGTCCTTTCAAAATAACATGGCGAGCAGCTATCCAGCTATGGCATGTCACTATCCTCCATGCATTCGAGTGTCCCATAACTCATAGGCATGCACTTCCCACTTCAGGCCTGAGGTAATTTCAGCCCTTTAAGCAAAAGGTTTCATTGTACCTTTACCACCTAAAGCCCCCACCCAAATGTTATGCTTGACTAACTAAATCAAAATATGTCCAGGGAAACATGGCCCGCTACATATACTGCTGCAGTATCACACTTGCAGAAACTATAAAAGCAAATTTCCAGTTTGTCCAATTGCTATCTACCTTGGTGTATTTACATGTTCCTTAACACTGGGATCAGACTTATTATTTGGACCAGGTATCAAGTCACTAAATAGTACGGAAAATATTCACTATGCTCACCTCACCAGATATTTTCCCTGGTGGACTGTAGAAAGTGCACCCCCAGAGGGGAAGACAATTCCATATAATCTCCTGAAGAGAGGTAGACTGGTTTTTGGAAAGTGCCACTGACACTACTGAGGTCTAGTGCTCAGCATATTTCTCTTTGCAGGAGCAGCAATGCCTGCTCCTCTGTCTGTTTTACTCTATATTAGGAGAGCTAAGGGCTCCTGCCCACTCCATCTCTTGTTGTTCTCTCTGCCCCAGTTTCTCTTGAGGGTGCCAAACCTCCCTGAGCCATATCAATCTCTTGGGATCCTGCTGAAAGGACTGGCTGGGTGCCCTGCAACCAGCCTTGTCACCTAACTCAAGCTCCAGTGTGTGCCTCACCTATTACTGGAGCAACATGGAAAGCTTGGGGTCCACTGGTGGCTGGCCTGTACCCAGCCCCTGCCTGATCGAAGTCCTCCGAGTATTCCTCCATTACATACAATCTCATCAGAATAGCCTACACTCCCTCCATACCTGGTTCATCCATGGGGCTGTGGTGCTGCCTAGCCTCTGGGGCACAACTGCTGAAATGAGATGTGGTGGGTGCCTGCCTCCTGCCCCAATGTCAGAGTACTTACCACCTCCCAGCTCCCAGACTGGTATGTCCTCCACTAGATGACCCTGTGAATGTGGGGCAGGGACATAGATGCCAGGCCCGCAGATTGCAGCTACATTATTCTGGCATTCATTCCCGCCATTCTCAACTGCAGGGTCAGAAGCACCCCCTCCATGGTGGGACCAAACTCATTATGGATTCTGGCCAGTGGATCTCTACCCCTCCCTGTTCGTGGAGCTGAAGGGGGTTGCCACCTGCTCCTGAGTTTTTATGATCCTCTTCTCCTTCCCCGGTGTGTTAGAACCATGGCTACATGCCCTGTTCCACCCCTTAGCCATCCTGCACAATCTATAAACAAGAAGGGGAGAAAACAAAAAAGGGTCAGCCTCAACTCTCACCATACCTTGAGCCCCTCCGCTCCATGGGTTCCCTACCTGGCCTCAAATACCACCGCTCCCATGCTAATGAAGCAGAAGGAGGGGTGTAGTGGGAGGATCCCTTACTCAAAGGATTAGTAGCTAGGGAGGGGAGGAAGAGGGACAATCAGCTAACTCTAATGGGTGGAGAGGAGAAAATCCCTGATACTGCCGGTGGTTTGGAAGAGACCTGCTGTCTGTCCCCACTGGCAGACAGTATGCTCCTTCTTGCTGACGGGACCCAGAGAGCACTGCAAGCACCATGTGCACATGATTTCCCAGTCTCCTGGTGAACAACTACACCAGGGGCCTTTCCCTCTGCTTGCCAGCAACTGCTCCTGCACCTGGGCTCCAGCAGGCACCGCAAGCCATTCAGCTTGTCCTCCTGCCTACTCCACTCTACCTCTGCCCCACCCCCCTTAAGTTTCTTTTTATACTCCTTGCAATGAACGAGTGTCACTGTGTAGACTCTGTGCCATAACCTTTTCCATCCCCATACCTGCCAGCCAAGCTTCTCTGCTGCCTTTCTTCTTCAAAAGTGCACGGAGGCATGATCGCTTCCCTACACAGGTATGCAGAGGGGGAAGGAGCCAAATGTTGCTGCATATAATAGGTTGCAGCCATTTAATACAATTGACACTTTTAAAAAAAAATAGGCAATAAAAAGAAAAGAAGCAGAGAGAGCAGTAATTGAAAAGATCTGGAATGTGTTTGAGGTAATTTATGGACTACACACATGAGAGGAGAAATCACTGAAGTCATAAGCAGTTGATGACATGAATGCCCTACACTGTATCGTCCAATGCTTAATATTTTCACACTCATTTGCCCTTTCTAAGTAACTGAGATTTGCTGAGCAGGGTGCTGAATTTTGTTCATTACATTCCATTTTAGAATGCTATTGTGCCCATTATTCACATACTAAATAGCTGTGCCTTATGCTTATGGAAAAACGCAGTGGCAATTCTAGAGGCATACTCCTAAAAAGACTACAGTTAAATGTTTCTAAGCATTCAAGAACAAATGACAGCCTTCTCTGGGCAATATCCTCAGTCCTTATAAAATAAGTTCTAACATACAGATGGGGTTTGTGGAAAGCAACAAAATTACTTCTTATTGCTGCTGAAATGCATGTTACAGTAAATTTGTAAAACTGCATTTTTCATGAAATAAGCAAAATATTTCTTACTTTATGAAACAGGCAATGCTATTGCCTAAATCTAGGGTTGCCACTTTTTGCAGTCTGACTGAGAGTCTCCCATTTTGGCCTACCTAAGTCATAAAATAAGCAAATCTAGTATTGAATTAATGAAATCAGTAAATCCCCTGCTTAATTAATTAAATGAATTAATTTTAAAGGCTCTGAGAATGTTGGTTGATAATACTGTGTGTGTACACAATTGCTTCTGCTGTGTTTGGCCTCTTTATGAATGGTATGGAGAACATGGAAAGATTCTTCCTTTTTATTGCCTTCAGGCTAGCAATTATTTTGCCCTGAACATGATTAGGTGTAGAATTAGTCTGATTTCTAAAAATCGGAAGAATTGTTCAACAATCCAAGGTCATGTAATCATCCAAGAATATTTCTGGATACTAGCTTATTCACAGCAACAGGAGCACTACCCTTTGCTGGGTAGTGAATAGAGGTGGGGGCAGGGTAATTTCTGGTTCAAGTGGAGTATGGTTGTATTTGTAAATAGAAAGGGGTTTTTTAGTATATAAATTCCTTGGTTTTGAAAGGGGAAGGCACCAAATAACCCACCCACCCCAGCTCTATTCACCCCCTATGGCTCCAAATGACTCCCCCACCCTGGTTCCCTGAAGCACCAGTGGCCACAGATGACCCCCACCCTGCCTGAATGTGGCCTCTCTAGTTTTGACATGAAAAGGGTGTTCACCTCTCACTGTCTTGTTCTAACAGCAGGGTGTCTCTCTCTCTCTCTGTGCTTCTGGTGGGGGGGTGGCAGCATGGGCAGGGTGTTCACCTCTCTCTCATTCTAGCAGCAGGAGGTGTGTCTGTCTCTGGTTCTGGCATGGGCAGGGTGTTCACCACTTTCTCGTTCTACCAGCAGGGTGCATCTCTTTCTCTGGTTGTGGTGGGTGGCAACTTGGGCAGGGTGTGTGCTTCTCTCTCTCTCACTTTCATTTGAGCAGGAGGGTTCTCTGGTTCCGGAAGATGCATGGCCAGCCACTGAAACTGTGTGTCTCCTCCTCATTCAACTTTCCAGAACCCTAGCAATCACAAGGAAAATACCTCTTTTAAACGAGGTGCTGAAAAGCGCCTCCTGAGTCCCGGGTTCAGAGAAAAGCCGTGTGGGGGTGTTTACATGCTCCCAGTGCTGTCAGATAGGGATGTGCGAACAGAACGTGGTTTGGATGTTTGGTCGTTTGGCCATTCAGTTCGGGAACTGAGTTCGGGTTCAGTCGTTCAGTCTGGGAACTGTGTTTGGATTCGGTCATTCCGTTCGGCAGCATTCGGTCCTGCCGAATGTTCAGTGGAGTTAGTTATCGGTATCGGTATCATTTGGTCCTACAAACACACTATAAAACTAAATCACTACACTCTGTCGCTCTCTCTATCTCTATAACTAAGCTAATTCCTACATCTATCTATCTATCTATCTATCTATCTATCTATCTATCTATCTATCTATCTATCTATCTATCTATCTATCTACAGGGATGGGGGGGAATATAGACAGCTCACACCAAGCAACACAGGGAGGGGTAGAAAACTAAAATGAAAGCTAAATCAATCTAATCCTACTCTAAATAAATCCAAAAACAGGGGAAGGGAATCAGGGATGGAATATATAGTGGGAGGAGCGAGAGGATTCAATGGAGGGTAGGAATAAAGAACACAGGGAGGGGTAAAAAATAAAAATAACGTCTAAATCTATCTAATCTAATCTAAATAAATGATACTAGGGATTTAAATGTGTGAGATGGGTGAAATAGGAAGAGGATGGCAATGGATTGGGAGGAACACAAACTGCTGGGAGAGGGAGACTTCTGAAAACGCCTGCTGACAGGACCAGTGGCTAGCTCAGAAGGTGTTGGAAGGGGGGAGGGCCATGACTTTTGTTACTTGCTATTCTTGCCTTACCACAAGCCCCATTGGCTCTGTGCAGTCTAGCCCCCCCCCCTTCCCCCCATGTCCAATCCCAGACTGCCAAGTCAGTGGTCTGAGGAGAAAAGGGATGGTGATTGGGCAGGCTGGCTGCTACTCCAAGCCTCTCCACCCCTGGTGCCAGGAAGTCTACTCCTCAGCTGCCTCCCCCTCCCTGGGCCTTCCAGTCAAGTTTTTTCCGCCTGAACACCGCCGAACCCACCAGAACACGGCCAAACTGTTCAGTCATTTCCGAGTTCAGATCGACTTCAGGTTCGGTCTGTTCGGGTGCAGTTCGGATGTTCGGTTTGGTCGTCCGAACGGACCGAGTTTTGTCCGAACTCCGAATTTCCGAACTGTGTTCATACATCCCTCCTGCCAAAAGTGATGTGCTCCTTGTTGTTGGCAGTGGCTAGAGATGCGCTGCTTTGAAGAAGTGCATTCTGATAGCCTCATTTTTCAGGCTTTCAGAACACGCCTCTTCAAAGGCCTGCATCTCCAGCCGCCGCCGCTGCTGACAAAAGGGAGCATGTCACTTCCGGCAGTGCGTGGAACATGTAAACACTCCCCGTGCGGTTTATCTCTCAATGCAGGGATCAGGGGTGCTTTTCAGTGCCTCGTTTAAAAGTGGCCTCAGACTTCAATTTGCAGTGTGTACCCAAGGTGGCCTGCTGGCACCATAGGAGGTAGATAAAATGGCAGGTGGGCTATAATGTTTTATTTTATTTTATTTATTTATTTTACAGATTTATATCCCGCCCCCTCCTGCAGTGCAGCTCGGGGCGGCTCACAACAATCAATATCAAACATTAAAATTCATTTTAAAATATAAATATAAAACATATCATATAAAACAGGGCTAGAAACATAATAACCAAAAAACTAAATGGGTGGGGGATTAAAATTATCCCTCCCCACCCTCCCTCCCAAAGGCCTGGGCAAACAGCCAGGTCTTACAATTCCGCCGAAATGTTAAAAGGCTTGGGGCCAGGCGAGCTTCCTCCGGAAGGGAGTTCCACAGCCGCGGTCCTACCACCGAGAATGCACGCTCCATCGTGGCCCCCCGCTTAACACGGGGGACCTCCAGGAGGGCACCCCCGGCAGACCGCAGGAGCCGCTCCGGGGCGCGAAGGGCAAGGCGTTCCCTAAGGTATGAGGGGCCAAGACCGTATTACTTAAGGAGTTTGTCAGTTTTGTCATCCTTAAGTTGCCTCAGGCCATCAGAGATGTAAATTTAAAAATCATCTTCTGCCTTCATCAGAACCTTCATCAGAAACAGAGTTGATTTTTAAATGTACATCTCTGAGGGCCTGAAGGGTGACAAGACATTAGAGTAGATCTTAATGAGCACATTTCAAGCACTATACAAGGGTTTAAATGAAGAAAATTAATGAGCAATGATACAGCTGATGTGCTCATCAAACCACATCCTACTCCTGGACGGTTTTACATGTTACATAAAATCCATAAAACTAATAACCTAGGATGACCCATTGTCTCAGGCAACAACACAGCTGCTGAAAGGATATCTCTGTATATTAACATGCAATTACAAAATCTAGTTCAAAACCTCCCATCCTACATCAAGGACACCAATGATTTCTTACTTAAGACTGAATTCTTGAATAAACAGCACAAATTTGATAGTGATACCATACTAGCAACATTTGATGTCACTTCTCTTTACACCATTATACCGCAAAATTTCTAAAGAACCTTCCACAGACGTTATCACACAGACGTTATCACTGCATTAGCTACACTGGCCCTCACTTGCAGCAACTTTATCTTTAACAATAAACACTAACTACAAATACAAGGTACAGCGATGGGAACTCGTATGGCTCCATCTTATGCCAATTTATTTAGAGGCAAACTCAAACAAGTTATCCTTGAAGAATCTACCCACAGACCTCAAGCATGGTGTAGATATATTGATGACATCTTTTCTAATCTAGACTAGTGGCAAGGACAGTTTTGAACAATTGAAGGGCTATATCAACTTCATCCATCCCACTATAAAATTCACATGTAATAGCACCATTGATAATTCTTACATTCCCTTTCTTGATGTCCTCCTTAATATCGAGCAAAACAAAATAATCACAGATCTGTACAGTAAACCCACTGATGTTCATCTTTACTTAAACTGGAGTTCTTGCCATCCTAGACACATTTAAAAAAAAATAAATCATTTATATTTTGGCTCTTAGGATTAGACGTATCTGCAGCAACAATGTAAATTACCTCAAACAAACCAAAGAACTTAAAGAACATCTTCTAAACAGGGGGTATCCTCCACACATCATTGATTATAACATCCACCGTGCATCTACCCAAACCAGGGAATCCCTCCTCCACAAAGGTGACACATATAAGTACAAGGAACACCACATCCCTTTTGTGATAGACTTTCATCCAACATCGGATGTGTCACCTGGCAATTGACAATTAAGGAGAGCTACCCCTTAGTAGTTAATTCACTAATTCTTAAAAAAGCCATCAGCCATTCTCCTATGGTTGCTTTTTACCATCGTCCAAATTACGTATGTAAATTACTTGTCATCTCTGAACTAAAATTGCCTGTTAGCAACCCTGGATCACATCACTGCGAATCCAAATGTTGCATCACCTGTATCCATCTGAAAGAAACAGCCACATTCAAAATCAGAATTGGTAGGACCTATTACATTAAACAGAACATCACCTGCAAGTCTAGCAATATAATATATGTGATAGAATGTGAATGCTCTGGATGCTACATGCAGTATGTTGGGAAAACAACCACGGACCTCCGTACCCAGTTCAGAAACCACAAATCAGCTATTGTGACAAAGAAGATGGAACAACCTGTTGCAAGACACTTTAACTCAGCAGATCAACAAGAAGTTTATTTGGCACTCAGCTCACGCCATGGCCATAAAATGACAAATAAATAAATACATATATAAACAATAAGAAATAAAACAAGACATACTCTTACATTATCTTACATGGAATATTAGATTCCAATAGGATAACACACATAAAAAACTGATATTAAATATTACATTTCAATACAAATAATAAATTAGAATCTTAGGCTGCTTTTAAATGAGACGCTTAGAAGCGCATCCTGAATCTCGTGTTCAGAGAAAAGCCATGCAGGTAGTGCTTACATGCTCCCCGCGCTGCTGGAAGTGACATGCTCCCCGTTGTCAGCAGTGACAGTGACTGGAGATGTGGGGGTTTGTAGAGGTGCATTCTGAAAGCCTGAAAAGTGAAGCTTTCAGAATTCGCCTCTTCAAAGCGCCTCATTTGAAAGTGGCCTATGTTCCTATATGAAGCCCCTAAACATAAGACTTCAAAACTTCTTGCTCCTAAACAGAGTGATGGTATGGAAAAAACAAGTCCCTGTAACAAAGATTCTCACTCCTAAGTGGAGCGGAGATCCAGGGAAACCAGCCCCGGAAGCTAGTTCCTTGTTCCTTGCTCTTGATAGAGCAATGGAGCAGAAAGACCAAGCCCATGGAATCCAAGCCAACAAACAAAATTAATTTATCTCAGTGCCAATCAATCAGTGAATTTGTTATTGGCATTAGCTTCTATCATAACCATTATGAATATAACACAAATTCAGATTGGGAATGATAGTTTCTGGCATTGACTTTGACCCTAGTCTCACAAAATAATAAATACAAATACAATGACCATACCATAATAATACAGAATAACATTACATGTAAACAGTAACAGCATCAAATATTTAAAACAATAATAATCAACATAAAAGCAACATAGGATACATTTTCCTTCTACTAGCAGTCCTGCAGCCAAAGGCAGCTAGTTTCAGACTCTGAATAAAATTATGACCCTTTTGTTGACACAACCATATTGTTTTCTCTTTTTTGGAATAATATTGAACCCAAGTTAAGATTTGGACTAGAAGGTCGCTCCTAAGATCTTCAAGGAAGTGGCACTCCAGCAAATACTGAATTACATCTTCTATCATTCCCATACCACAAGGGCAAATTCTATTACCAAGAGGAATACCAAGCCTTCTACCCATCACCGTTGCTGAGGCCATTTGTTGGAACCGCAATCTAGTTAAATGCAAATGATTATTGCTTCAAGTTTTGTTTCAAATATTCATCCATGCCTTCCCCAAGCCTCGAATGCACATATAGGGTGCTATTCTAGATTGTGAATAAGCCAATTATCATTCCAATCACCAATATCAACCAATTTTGGTAAATCATCATCTTTTCTTGATTAAAAAAAATCTTCTCTCTCTATTATCATGGAATAAAAAACCTGACATATTCAGTGTAGATTGAATAAATGTCAGTTGTTGCAAATTACTCATCAGGTCTTCCAAGCAGCATATTTTAGGTATACGAGATGGATTAAACATAAGACGATTAAACCAGTATGCTAGCATACGCTTAACTATGATTGCCAAAACTGACTCAAGTCCTGTTTCTGCTCTAAGCAGGGCCGATGGTATTGGGTGTGTGTCTGTGTGTGTTGTAACTCAGCATATCACACCTTCTCTGATTTAGAAAACTTTCCAATAGAAAAACTATCCAACCCTGGGTGTATTGTAGAGTTAGCTTTCAGCAATGTTCTGACTGTAGTGTGCATAACTACAGGTGCAAATGTTGAATAACACACAGCAGAAGTTTCTTCAAAACAGAACTTTACTAAGCTCAGAAGACCTGCTTCCATACTGTACAGACTGCATGGGACAAGATAGAGGAGATAGAGAGAAGAGAGGAGACAAAGAGGAAAAAAAACCTGTTTCATCCTCTGACCCTTCCCCTACTGGACAAGACCCATATTAAGCTTGCAGGGCTTGCAATAAGGTTTTACTTGTGACTGTTGCACATTCCAACACCCCTTCTCAACAGTCACTAGTCAAACCCACTAGGATCATTCTTCTTAATAGCTTGCGATGGCGTCCCCCTGCTAGTGGTTTTGGGAACACATCTGCTATCATATCCTCTGTAGGACAGTATTGCAGATCTATGAGTCCTTGTTTCTGTGAGTCTTTCAGGAAATGGTATTTTACATCAATGTGCTTGGTTCTGGGGTTGGTTCTTTCTGTTTGCGCCAGTGCTATACATCCTTAGTTGTCTTCCAGGATCGGCGAGGCTCAGTCCAATTTTTTGCCCCAGATCCTTCAGAACCTGTCGCAACCAGATAACTTCTTGGCTGAAGTGTGCCGCTGCCTCTGCCTCCATGGAGGACAGTGTCACAGAGACTTATTTTCTACTGCACCAGCTGATGGATCCTCCACCAAGCAAAAATAGGTACCCACTGGTAGATTTTCGGTCCGAATGGTCTCCAGCCCAATCTGCGTCCACATACCCTATCAGTCTGGCACAGAAATTTCTGGGAGCCGCAGCTTGAGGTGCACATTACCTTTCAGGTACCGTAAGACCCTCTTCGCTGCATAACAATCCCTTTGGGTTGGGGTTGAGACTTGTCTACACAGTATACCTATTGCCACCGCAATGTCAGGCCTTGCAATTGTGGCAATGCACAAGAGCTTTCCTATCGCCTTTCTGTATTGCTTATTGTCTGGCAGCAATAAACTCGGTTCTTTGATCTCCTTTGGGTAGGTGGTTTCTATAGTGGTATTTGCTGCCTTCACACACCTCTTGCTGAAACTTTCTATCTCTTCAATTGCCTGTCTTTGGTTGAGAAGATAGCTTTCGTCATCTTATCTTTCAATTTGTATTCCAAGGTAGTGCATTATGTTACCCAGGTCCTTAGTTTCAAAGTCCTGATTTAGAGCTCTCATTGTTTCACACTCATCCCCTTCTTTCTCAAAGCATACAATAAGGTAATCAACATAAATTAATACAAAAATCCACCTGCCCCTTAGTCTCTTTGTGTATAAGCAGGAATCTGCTTTGCTCCTGGTAAAATGTTCCCTCATAACCACCTTGTTTATTGTAGTGTTCCACGCTCTCTCAGCCTGCTTAAGCCCATATATGCTTTTGTGCAGTTTGCATACAAGATCCGGCCATTTAATGTCTGAAAATCCCGGTGGTTGGTCCATGTAAATATGTTCCTTCAACTCACCATTAAGCAATGCTGTTTTCACATCCATATACTTGCCTTGCATTCCTCTTCCGGCAGCTATACTTAGCAATGTTCTGACTGTAGTGTGCTTAACTACAGGTGCAAATGTTTCATCGTAGTCTTCTCTGTACTTCTGTGAGTATCCTTTCATGACAAGTCAGGCCTTGTACCATTCAATATTTCCCTGTTCATTGTACTTTATTTTAAATGTCCATTTACAACCTATTTTCTTTCTCCCTGCGGCAGTGGAGTGTCAATGTTGCGCTTTCCTGCACGGACTTTACTTCTTCTTCAGCTGCTCTTACCCATTTTTCTGCTTCCCCTTCTGACATCTATGAGATGTCCTCCCAGGATTCTGGCTTTGAAAATCTACCGGTGTTTAATTTTTAGGACAGACGAGTTGAGGGAATGCCTTTGTTAGACCTCGTTGACTGCCTTGGCTCAGCATCAGCAGCCGGCTGTGTCTGTTCCTGCACTTCTGTGACCTTTGTGCTGATTTTGACTATTTGTTCAGAGGATTGTTCCCTTTCAGTCGTTTTCTCCCTAGTTCATTGTTCTCCTTCGCCTGGACATTGGAGAGTCATCACACTGTCGCTTGAGTTTTCCACAAAGGTCACACTGTTACTAATGGTTATTCTGTCTGTGCGTGGATCCAGGATCCTGTAGCCTTTGGAATGCTCACTGTATCCTATGAGGGTACCTTCAACTGCTCTGTTTTGCAGCTTGATATGTTTCTCCTCTGGGATATATACATAAGTCTTACTTCCAAATACTCTGATGTGGCCCACACTAGGTTTTTGACCATGCGACAGTTCATATGGAGTTTTCCTCACTGTTCTAGAATACAGCTGATTTTGTAGGTAGATAGCAGCCACTGCTGCTTTTCCCCCAGTATCTTTTTGGTAGTCCAGAGTCTGTTAACAAGCATCTAACAATTTTGGTTAGTGTTCTGTTTTTCCTTTAAGCTGTTCAGGTGTATATGGCACTGTCCTTTGGTGCTCAATTCCATGGAGCTTCAGGAAGTCCTCTACTTCCTTTCTTGTAAACGCACCTCCATTTTCAGTCTGCAGCGTCTTTGGTCTGCGCTGGACTTGTTGCTTGTCAAGGTCACATAGTCCTGAAGTTTGTCGAATGTTACATCTTTACTCTTCATGACATACGTGATCATGTACCTTGAATAGTCATCAATGAAAGTTACCATATACCGGTTGCCTTCTGGTGTGGGAACCTTCATTGTGCCACAGATGTCACTGTGTAGAAGATTGAGTTTTTTCGTGGCTCTATTCTCACTTTTCTTAGGAAGCGTAGCCCTCTTGGCTTTGGCTTTGGCTTTGATGCAACAGTCACATTTCATGATCACGGGACACGTTGATACCTTAAGGTCTTTGGTCAACTGCTGTCTGTGCATGTCCTTGATGCTATCTGGGTGTCTCTGTCCCATGCATCTATGCCACAGGTGGATGCAGTCATCATATGGTTTGTGTGCAGTGAGCTTCACCTGTTCTTTCACTGTGCTCAGGGGTGCTCATCTTCAGTGGCTCTGGCCAGTACTTTTGTTCCACTTTGAATTGTGCATTTGTCTCCCTGGAAATGGATGGTGAGGCCCCTCGCAGCCAGGAGCCTCATGGACAGGAGTCCACCTTCTAAGTTGGGCACATAGAGCACATCTTTCCTGGGTATGGTCAGTGTGCCTCCCTGTGACTGGTTGCAGTACTGGAATCCATGTCCAATTCCTTTTCTGTTGATGCTTCTCCAATCTGCAAAGTAGATCCTTTCTTTACTGCTCAGTTTCAGTCCTGTGAAGAATCCTTCACCGCTAGTCATGTGGCTCATTGCCCCGGAGTATACACACCAATTTTGGGATGGGCTGTCTTGTGTTGCTCTGAAGCACCCACTCCATTGTTGAGCAATTGTGTTTCTGTTTGTGACTTTAGCCCTCTGCTTAGTTGTTTGTGGAGACAGTTTCTGCTGTTCTGCTTTCCATATATAGCAGTCTTTCTTTAAATGTCCCTCCTTTTTGTATCTGAAACATACTCTGTTTTCCCTCTTAGGAGCTTTGGCTGAGGTTTTCAGTGCAGTCTTATTACCCTGCTTTAGATCATTCTGAAGGTTCTCCTTTCTGCACTGGAATACATCCACAAGTCTACCTTTAACAAATTCCAGCTTTAGTTCAGCCTCTGGCCTTGTCTCCAGGGCACTCATGAAGGCACTGTAAGATTCAGGCAGGCTGCAGAGGTGTAGGGCTGCGACATGGCTGTCCTTTATATCTTCTTCAATGCCGCGCAGCTGTGCCACTACTTCCAACATGGCATTTATATGCTCCTGAATTTCACTTTCTTTGCCAAGCCTCATTTTGTATATTTTCCTCAGTAGAAACAGTTTGCTATTCCAGCTAGTTCTCTCATACAATTTATGCAATGCAATACACATGCCTCTTTCTGTGGTCTCACTTCTTATATGGATTAACTGGTCATCTTCTACCAATAAACTTATTGTAGCCTTTGCTAACCTTTCTTTTTTATCCCATTCCTTGTGATTTGCTGCTGGTCTTTTCGTGGTAATCACCTCCCATAGATCATCTTTAGACAGCAGTATTTCCACTTTAAACTTCCACAATTGGTAGTTTATATTGTTCAGATTTCCTACTAAAAATCTGAGCTCTGAGCTGCTTGCCATTCTTGCCTCCATCCCTTTGCCCTTCTGGAATTTAGGCCTTCTTACTCACAGTCAGTAGGCCTTTCTGTCTGGGAGGTTGTTGTTTTTTTCTTTCACAGTCTGCACTCTTTCTGGACTGTTTCTAATCTTCAAAAATGCCTTGAAGATGTCCCTGGGCCCATAACCTATTGTAGAGTTAGCTTTCTGTTGAATAACACACAGCAAAAGTTTCTTCAAAACAGAACTTTACTAGGAGCTCAGAAAACATGCTTCCAGACTGAACAGACTGCATGGGACAAGATGGAGGACAGAGAGAGGAGAAGAGAGGACACAAGGAGAGAAAAAAACTTTTTTCTTCCCCTGACCCTCCCCCTACTGGACAAGCCACATATTGAGTTTGCAGGGCTTTCAATGGACTTTTACTTGTGACTCTTGCACATTCCAGTAGGGTTGCTAAAGGCTACGGAAAATTTCTGGATTTACAGGCTTGACACCCTAACACCCAATGATCTCTACTTAGAGCATAATATGTCAACTTAATCTTTTCTTGTATTGTTTATAGCATTTTGGCAACCACATATCAGATGTCACCTACCTGAGAACTCTCTCTATCCTCAGTGGTCTTAGAAGTGTCACCTTGTCTTACAGTACCTCATTTAAAAAATCAACTGTGTTACTGATGAAGGCAGAAGCCGAAACATCTAACTAAACTATCTTAAATGTATCTCTGTTTTCACAGTAATTTATTCTTATATTTATTCCAGTGACTGTTGACATCGAAGATCCAGAGCTTCCTTGGCTGCAGTGCTGTTTAGTTGCTTAACACATCCAAAACCCCTTTGCTACCCAAAAACCCCTACCCCACCCTTTCCAAACAACCCAAACAACCCTTTGGGAAGGAATACAATTATCCTACCAAATAAGCCCTTACTCAGCCTTTTCCAACTACCCCAAAAATTCTTTCAGGAATCATTCTAAAAGTGAATTAGCAGCTTCTCCCCCCAGCCCCCCCACCACTAGAAATATACATCACTAACAATTCCAATCAACCACCAACAGCATGGAAATTGAAAGTTAAGGCAGGAATGAAGGAGTGAAGTTAAGGATGCCAGAATAAACTCACACACAACTAAACTCAGTGCACATGAAAGGATCTGATGAACTACACACCAGAAACATGAGTCACTCCCATGACTCACAAATATATATGAAATGTGTCTGTCTCTGCTTTTGAATGGGGTGCTATGTGATGTACAAGTATGTGCATGTGCACCCACCTTAACATGCCATCTATGTGACAAAATGTTTTATCAAATGTTTGTGATGCCTATATGTTGAATAAAATGCAAAAGGAGTGGGGGGGGAAGCAGGTGTGGCACAACTGTGTCTCATCAAGGTAGATAATTCCCAGAAGATGTCCAATGAACAGCAGGGAGTTTGACAGATGAAAGGAGGGAAAGAAAGAGAAGGAGGGGAGGGGGAAAAGTTGGGAAAGACAGTCAGGTAGACATCCATGGCAATGTGATACTCAGGTTAAGGACAGTAGCAGGCGGGCAAGCAAAAATACAATAGGCAAAAGACTAACAAGGAAATTTTTCCAATGCAGAAAGAGCTTTAAAGAGAAAGACATAGAAGAGCAACCTGGAACTAAACAAAAATTGAAAATATTTGTAATAAAGAATTGGTCACATATTCCGAATGGCTGAATATAAAATGATGACATTAAATGTCAGTGGCTTGAATTCCCCTCAAAATAGAAGGAGGGTTAGGGACTTGATAGCAGAATTGAAAGCAGACATATTCTTCCTCCAAGAAACCCATACAGGTTTGGAAGTAGGAGTATGGGGGGCATGTATGCTTCTTGTGCGGGGAAGAAGAAAGCAGGGGTTTTGACAGGGTTCAACAAAAATAAGGTCTTTAAACTGAAAAAAACCCTTAAGGATAAAGAAGGGAGATTTTTATGTCTGATAGGCACGCTGGATGATATGTTGGTAACCTTAGTAAACATCTATGCACCGAATGAGGGAAAAATAGCATTCTTTAAAAAATACTTACAAATGGTAGATGATAATGCTAAAGGAATGGTAATAATTTCAATGCGACATTATCAGATCTGGACTATTCAAGAAAAGGAGAACCTAGGAATGTCCAGAAGGGTCTGGTAGAGCTAATAGAGTCACTGGGCTGGATAGAGTTGTGGAGATTTCTGAATGGTACCTTGAGAGACTACACATTTTACTCACCTCTGCATAACAGCAATACAAGAATAGACTTAGTATTGGTGGAAAAATCAGATGTATTTAAATGTAAAAGGGCTTTTATTAATCCAATAGTGGTTTCAGATCACAATGCTGTAATCTCATGTTTCCAGATGGGAGTGGGAGTGAGGCTTAAAAACAGGGAATGGAAAATGAGAAGGGATATCTTAAAGAATGAAAAGAATAGAGAGCAGCTGCAAAAGAAACTGATAGAGTATTTTGAAATAAATGTAAATTCTGTCTCATCACCGGCAGTTGTTTGGGAGGCAGCTAAGGCAGTGACAAGAGGCAAGGTAATTGCACTGCAAGCTAAAATTTTAAAGGACAGAAGGCAGTTAGTTAGAAAGCGATATGCAGAGTTGCAAAAACTGGAGGCTCGGAATAAGCAGACCCCATCGTAGCATCTGAAGCAAAAATAATTAAAATTGGAGAAATGATATATGGTGCTGAGCTGGAGAAAATTAAGGGACAGATACAAAGAATGAAATTACACTTTTTTGAGGGCAGTAATAGGACAGGAAAAATTCTAGCAAATATAGTAAAGGTAAAACAGGGAGTTTCACTCAAAGAACTGGAAAAGATTCAGGAAGCTTTTCTGGAGTTCGACAAGAAAATATATTCTACCCAGAATCCAGTAGAAGATGAAATAAAGGCTTTTTTGCATAAAATAGAGACTCCAAAGTTGAATGAGGCACAGAGAGCCTTTTTGAATAACAACATTTCTGAACAGGAAGTTCAGGAAGCTATTATGGCCTCAAAGAAAAACAAGGTATGTGGGCCGGATGGATTTCCCAATGAGTTTTACAAACCTGTTGCAAACATACTAATCCCACACTTAACTTTAGTATTTAATAATATTTTGGTATCTGAAGAAATGCCTCAAGAATTTTATAAGGCAGCAATATCTTTAATTCTCAAATCAGGTAGACTGGCTGACCAGTGTGGCAGCTACAGACCAATCTCTCTCCTAAATTCAGATTTTCAATTTTTTGCCAAAATCCTCGCAAATAGACTAAGGGCTATAATTAATGAAATTATCCATAAAAACCAAACTGGATTCATCCCAAGGGGGACAAGGAAAATACAATATTATAAAAACAGTGAACATAATTTATGCCATACAACAGCAGAAGCTTCCAACAATGGTCATTTCAGCTGATGCTGAGAAGGTCTTTGACTTTCTTGAGTTCAAATGTCTTTTCTTGGCTCTGGAAAAAATGGGATTTCAAGGCAATTTTATGAAGTGGGTAAGGGTCCACAATCTAGGCTGATTATTAATAATAACCTGATGGACAGATTTAAATTAGAGAGAAGAACCAGACAAGGGTGCCCGTTATCATCTTTATAATTTAATTTGACTTTGGAACTGTTGGCCAATGCAATTAGACAAAATGAACTTATAAAAGGGGTGAAGGTAGGGAAAATGTGCAAAAACTGTCATATGCAGATGACCTTCTTTTATATGCTTCAGAGCCAGAAACATTGCTCCCAGAACTGCTCAGATTAATAGATCAATTTGGGATGGTATCAGGTTATACCATCAATAAGGACAAATCATTCCTAGTTGCTATAAACATAATAGGCAGGCACTGGAAGGCATAGGAAGAACTCCCAATGGGAGAATGGATACAAAGACTTTGGTAATTAATTTGGAGAAACTACACATGAAATTGCAGAGCAAATATAAGCCCTTTAAAGAGACCTGGACACCAATTATGAGTACACTAGAAGATAAACATCAGTAAAGCAAGGACATTCAGAAGCTATTTGAATATTGAGAGGTTAGTCAATGAGCATTGCCCAGCCGGTCAAAAGATCAACAGCTTCACACAAAATCTGAGATGGAAAACTGCTATGTAAGGGTGATTTCAGATGTTATGGGCACCTGATTAACCACAGTTGATTCCCAGCAGTGGTGAACTGAACAACCACCCCCCGTGGTCAAGGAGAGCCCCGAACAGATGTGATGGGATTGGGACCACGGAAGGGAAATGGACTGCCAGATCACAGCCTGGGGCAGTGCAACAGACGTGATGCTGATTCCCGGCCATGGTCAAAACACCCAGAAGGCACCGGGGAGGGGCAGGACACAGACATGGCCAGTTGAGGGCAAATGAAACCAAAAGTGCCAAAAGGGAATGCCCACACAAGGGAAATGAGAAGGGAGGGGGGGAGGGAGAAGAGCTGCCAAGGTACCACACACAACAGGCACAGAGACAACGAGAGCACGGTGGAACACACAGCAAACACACATGCCTGGGCGCACACACACACTCATGGGAAAGGAAGGGAAGGGGGCACACAGCGGGACAGACAACACACATGGCACAATGGGCATGGGGGGAAGGGGGTAGCGGGACAGGGGAGAGGGGGGGATGGGCCAGGGGCAAGACAGGGCATGGGGAACAGCAGTCAGACCCCCAACAACAGAACAGCCCGCACGGGCACCCCCACAGCTACACAATCAGTCCCAGAATGGGGGGAACCCAAAAGTCAGGGTACAGGCACAGGGGGAGACCACACAGAACAGGGAGTGGCCTGGGCATGGTCCAGGAGGTACACACAGACCCCAAGCACCAGCGAGGGTGCCATGGAGGGGAGGCAGAAGATCTGGAGCCATGCAGCTGGTCCAAAGGCACAAACACACAGCCACCCACCAGGGAGGTAGCCGGGAGGTGCTGTTCAGGGGCCCCAGAACCCCGATGTCACACAGGCACCCAAGAGGGGGGGGCTGGGGTGCACAAGGGAGTGCAGGTGAATGAGGAAGGTCAGCAGCACCCAGGGGAGCCGGGGGGCATTTCAGAGAGCTGGACATGGACGCAGGAGAAGGCAGCCACAAAGGGGAATAACGGTTGCAGAGAACAAGACGGGGGGCCCCCGGTGGGACCCCAGAGCCACAGGCAGGAGCAGCGGAACCCCGGGAAGCAGACAGCACAGTAGCATGGACGGGACAGCAAGGAGGGAGCCGGAAGCAGGCCACGGCAGCAAGGCTTAGGTGGGAACTCACAGCGGGGCCAGCAACAGGGACCCGGAAGGCACAGGGGGACTCACAGCCAGATGCAGGGGGCCACAAGGGGGCTAGGGGCCAGGGGCCGGGTGGCCCACCAGGTGAACGAAGTGCAACCAATGAAGCATGCCCCGGCGGTACCCCAGCACGGACATGTGGTGGGCGATCAGGTAGTACGCCTCGAACGAATCCTGGATGGAGAGCCCCAACTGCACTTCGGCACGGGACCACACACCAGACAGTGCCACCAGCTCCACCACGGTGGGCTCAGACATGCAGAAGTCAGCAACGGGGGGCCACGGAAGGTGACCCAGCTCCAACAGCTGGTGATACACCGCCCCATGAGAGTGCTGGTACCCACGGGTCCCATGAACGCAGTCAAAGTAGGACACAGCCAAGGCAGAGCCCCCCTCCACCAGACAGAACGTGTAGGCAGTCAGGCTGCACACAGACAGAGCAGACACGGTCTTCGCCACAGACCACCCCACATGCGAGCACCTCATCTCCAGAATGCACCCATCGGGAAAGGAAACCAGCCCCAACGTCTCAGCATGCAGCCGGCAAACACAGGCATTTGCCTAATAGCCAAAGTAACGAAGGCCAGAGCTCAGGCTCGCATAGACACCCGGAAGGCTGTCCAAGCAGCACAGGAGCAATTGCATGACCGGGGTATGCCACAGGTCATACAGGGCCATGGTCTCACGGAAGTTCCACATATGGGGGGCTGCATGGGGGCTGGGAGTCCAGTGGAATATTTTTCCACTCTGATTGAAAGAGAGTTAGCACCAAGGCTAATATTCCCAGCTCGCCTGATGATTTCCTGGGGAGGAAAAAAGAAGATTTTTGACTACAAGGAGGATTTGGAGGCGTTTATAGTTTTGGGGCCTGCAAGCAGCACCCAACAGACAGTCAGAAGAGAGATGAGAGGGAAAGTCTCAGTTTGCTGAGTGTTGAGGCCTAGCTCAGCTTTGCATGTTCTCCTGTTGATGTTTTGCTGTGTCACAGCTATGCTGAGCTTTAAGACCTGATTTAGTTCTGTTTGTCTGTTGGTGAAAGTTTGGGCTTTGGGCTAATGGTGGTCAGTTGTTTAAATGGCTAAAAATAAGGTTTTAATGTTGGATATTTGTGAAAGGAGTGGGGGGGGAGCTGGTGGGGCACAACTGTGTCCCATTAAGGTACAGAATCCCCAGAGGATCCCCAATGCCCATCAGAGGGAGGTATGAACTGAGGGGGGTAAAAGAGGGGGAGGAGGGGTGGGAGGGATGGGAAAGTTGGGGTAGACAGATAGATAAACATCCATGGCAGAATATTAAGAAGGCTTTTAGCAGTAGCAGGCAGATAAACACAATGAAGGAGGACAAAAGACAAGCAGGGAAGATCAATCCTGATAGAAAACTCAGAGAGTATAGCGGCAGAGAGGGGCAACTTGGAAACATACTAGATTTGGAAACATTGGCAATGAAAGTTAGACCACTTATATCCAATGAGTGAATATAAAATGATGACATTAAATGTCAGAGGGCTGAATTCTCCCCCCCCCCAAAAAAAAAGGATCAGGGACATGATAGAAGAGCTAAAAGAAGATATATTTTTCCTCCAGGAAACTCATTTATTTGAGAGATGTGTATAGACTTGCAAATAGGACTATAGGGAGCATGTATGCCTCATATGCAAAGAAGAAAAAAGCTGGAGTCCTGATAGGTTTTAATAAAAATAAGGATTTTAAATTAGATAAAACACTCAAAGACAAGGAAGGAAGATTTTTATGTCTAATAGGTGGGATAGATGATGTGCTGGTAACTCTAGTTAATGTCTATGCACCAAATGAGGGCAAAATGGTATTTTTCAAAAACTACTTACATATGGTGGCAGACAGTGCAAAGGGTATGGTAATTATACAGGGAGACTTCAACGCGACTAAGTCTGACCTAGACTATTCAAGAAAAGGAGAACCCAGAAATATTCAGAAAGGGCTGGCGGATCTAGAAGAGGCACCAGGATGGATAGAGGCTTGAAGAGCTTTAAATGGCTCGTCTAGAGACTACACTTTCTTTTCACCTAAGTATAATAGCTACACAAGAATAGACA
>QEPC01006668.1:348301-375640 GCA_003113815.1 Sphenodon punctatus | reverse complement strand
TTTTTTTAAAAAAAACTTTTTTGCTGGGGCTTTAAGTTTTTTTACATTGCAGCCATTTTTAAATGGCTGCAATGTAAAAAAAATCCGGTACCCCGGAATAAGGTACCCGGTCCGGATTACCGGGTCGAATCCGATAATGCCGGTACGCCCGGTACCGGCATTATCGGATACCGGATTCTACCGGTTTCCCGCCCCTAATAATTACCAGACACTGGAAGACAGAAGAGGAACTCCCAATGGCAGAATGGACAGAAAGGTTGTGGTCTCTGTTTCATCTGGAGAAACTGCACGTGAAATTACAGAACAGATACAAGCCTTTTAAAGAGACATGGATACCAATTGTAAGTGTTGTAGAGAATAAGCATCAGGAAAGTAAGGACGTTCAGACACTCTTTGAATATTAAATGGAAGGACATAATTTGTTGCCTAAAATTTTATGCAGGCAGCAAAATCATAGAAGCCTTAGGATGTGATTTGGTTATTATACTACATGGATGAATTGACTTTGCATAAAGTGTTTGTAATTCAGGGTTTAGGTCTTGCTTTGATTTGAATGTCTTCACAAATAGTTATAGAATTGTAAAATGGAATCACCATGCATTGTGAGGGTGTTAATGTGTAATGACTGAATGTTTGAATAAGAAAACAATAAAACTCATTTTATTTTATTTTTAAAGAAAAAAAAAGAAGGATTTGTTTCAATCCTCTCTAAGTTATTCGCTTAGCCTGAGTGGAATGATAGCTCCCTATTTTCATGCTCTGGAGGCAAGTGTATACGGGCTCTACCTTGGTCCTGTCATTTGTCAGTTTCAAAGGCTGCTTCTGGCCACCAGAACAAGCGCTGCACCTGTGACATCAGACAAGCAAACAACCAATCAGGAGAGAAGCACATCAGTATCCACTGTTGTTTACAATGGAGTCTGAACACAACAAGTACACACCGAACATGCATTGCACTAAGAACCATTAGCATAAAGCTGTATCTTGTGACCCATCTACTGCCAGAACAAACAGACATGAACCCCCAAAGTCAGCCAGCAGAAAGAAGACACCTTATTTTAATTTTCAAGCAACTTCACCCACAAACACCCACACCAGCAATTACGCCACCTCTGGCAACAACAAAAAAGTCATCACCCAGAGGCACAGCACCTGAAAACGCCAATGCAAAGCAATGGCAAGCTTTATATTAGAACTCCAGTGCGTCTTAACTTAATGGAGCAGCTACCAGCTTCTCCACAATACACACACTCACACACACATACACAAAATATGTATATGTATACACACACACACAGGGTGGGTGATATATTAACATTTAGGATAGGATAGGATAGACAGACAGACAGAGGAGCGTTAAGGGAATAAAGGGGGATAAAGATTGTCGAAGGGAAGGATTAAAGGTACTGGGATTGGATTTAGAACACAACGTAGTGTGAGGATGGGTGTTGTGGAGTGTTTGGTTTGGGTAAAGGAAGAGGAAATGGTGAGGACTGGGAAGATTTTTGCTAGACAGCACCAGTGCTCTGCAGTTAAAGAGTACCACGCCACTGTATGGGATGTGCTTGTAATGTTCATTCGCCAGCAGAGACATCCTCTTGGTCCTGTGGTGTTTGCTTCCTCCTCTCAGAAGTTTATCAGGGTTTCCCTCCAAAATGGGGATAGACAAAAATGAAAATATTGAAATCAATTTTTTTGTGTTTTTATGAAAATGAAAATGAGATTATTATTTTTTCCATACAAACAAAAACAAATTGCACATCCCTAACATCTTGCCTTTGCTGTGGCCACATAAGATCACTTCAGAGAAGTACACAACAGGTCATAATGGAATGATCCATTCCCTATTTTCTCCCAACTTAAACAAACAAAAAACAGTGTAATTTATGGGCCTACCCTCTAATTGATACAGTCCATTTAAAACCCAGTTAAGATATTGGCCTTTTCCCCATTGTCTGACAACATGTTCCACCAGTTAATTGCATGCTGAGTGAAAAAGTATTACTTTTTGTTAGTTTTAAATCTTCTGGAAGTTAGTTTAATAGAGTGTTCCCTAGTTCTAGTATTATTAAAGAGGATAAGTAACAGTTCCCTGTTTATTTGTTTCATGCCACCCTTCATTTTATATCTTCAATAATATCCACTCTCGGCTGTCTTTTCTCCAAGTTTAAAAACCCTAACCTATTGAACCTCTCCTTACGTGGAGAAGGGAAGACTGATGCAAAGAATTCATTAAGTTTTTTTGCAATTACCTTGTCTTCCTTGAGCACCTCCTTTCCCCCTTGATGGTCTAGTTCCTCCTTTTTGTTTGCTACAGAGATATGTAAACTTCCAGATCCAGGAACCTAATTTCTGTTCAAGGTAGCCAAGACAATAGAAACTAGTGATGGGATTTCTGACAAAATCTCGGTTCTCCATTCTCCTTTTATCGGTTCTGTTGTATCTATCAATATCAGATCTTTAACATTGTGGTTTTCACCACTGACTTCAATGGGGAAAACTGCAATGTTAAAAATTTGATTTAAAAAGCCATGCATAAGAACCGATATTGCTGATACAGAGAATGATCTGTTTTAGCGGGTTAGAACCGAGTGCACGATTATCGTCCACTCTCATTTCTTGGAAATAACAAGAGTCCCATCCTTAATAGCAACATTAATCTAAAGGTTCAGGCTGAGGCTCTCTTTTGCTTATTTCTTTTCATTAAAGTTAAACAAATCATATTACTGCAAAATTATTCCTATGCTTCTAAATATTTTTGTAGTTTTCATAAGTATGTTTGGAATTTTGTTTTCCCCATTTTCCTTAGAAAAAAACAATTACAACCTGGTAAGTAGTATTTCCAAGTGTCCTGTCCAAAACTAGTTTTCCCCAGCAATAACCACCCTGTTCCACATGGGTCATGAGTGAATGCTATCATAATCTTTAGGGGCATGCATGTCATTTTTGTTATTACAATAATGATAAAAAAATTGTTGTTTTCATTATTGTTATTGCAATAATGAAGATGACAAATAATATAAATGAAAGTAGAAATGAAAACAACATTTTATTTTTGCAATAAAGGGGGGAAATGGGCAAATGCATTTCTGACTATAACTTTTTTGTTTCTTATTCAATTATGATGAAACCTGGTGAGAGTGCACCCCAATGTAGGTCACTAAGTGTACCAAATGTTTGAAATGATTAGATAAAGGAAACCGATTATAGAAGAAATTGAGTGTTGTGCTTTTAAGAAAAGTTCCATCCACATTCATGACTACAACACCTTTATCTTCCATTCCATTTGCATGAAACTTGAGGATGTTATGTCCCTCCACAAGGTTAGCAGACCTGCCAATTTTCAGGAAGATTGGATAAAGGGTCCTGATGGTATAAGACATTAACTTGAAAATACATTTCCAGCTGTAACATTTGTATATTCCATCCTGTTTACAATATATTTGGCTGGAATGTATCACATATCACATACCATCCGTCTCATCTCTGCCAAACTACAGCACAATTTGATAAAGGAAACCAATTTTATAAGCAATTGATGTTGTCCCCTTGAAGACCATTATTCAGATAAATAGCAGGACATGCAGTGCCAGTCAGAGGCAGGCACCTGGCATGGCAGGGGGAGAGAGACTTTAGGAGAGAGGATGTGGAGCAACCCAAGTAACTGACAGACACATTCACTGGCATATTACTGCATGCTTCTAGTTTTTCAGGACCAATTGGTAGTGGCTTCAAGGCGGGCATAGGGGGCGAGCCTCAGGCGGGCATAACTGGGACTTTGGGGATAGCATCCTAGCAATCAGGAGACATAGTTTACACATCCAAGCTGGCCAGTTATCATCACAATCACATCCTGCAGCACTGTGAAAGAGGATATAAGAGAATTTCTATTGGCTGTGTCCTAAACAGATGCTTCTGACTTCCCAGTAACAAGTGGAGGAGAGATGTTAAGATGGTCGCAGCATAGAATGAAGATATTTGGTTGACCTTTCTGGTGGTCAATTGGCATCACAAACCAATCTTATACCACAGTAATACATAAGAGAATCCACGGCATAGGCGCCTTCTCTGCATATGGTGTGCAGGCATATAAAATTAGGACCCTTTATCACATCTTTCTGATATTTGGCAGAGATGGTTTTGAAAGTGTGATATACAGTCCTGCTTTGCATACTGTATAGTGTTTTAGGCCATGGAGGAAGCCCGTGCCAATAAACTCAAACTTGAAACTTGAATACAGCCCTGCCAAATTCCATGTACTACAGAGTTGGACTACAGAGATGTTACAGTCAGACATACATTTATATGTTAATTGCGTATACCACCAGGACCCTTTATCCAATCCTTCTGAATGTTGGAAGAGATAGTAAATATAGGAAGTGGTATAAATTTGCTAAGTTTCATCTACATTAAATATGAGGCAAAGAAGTTACAGCTAAGAATGCATATGAAGATTTTTGCAAAATAAAATAATTCAGCTGCTTCTAAAATTGGATTTCTTTATTCAATCTTTTTAGAATTTGGTCCACTTAATGCCTTCCATTGAAGGTATATTCACAAGTGTCAGCCAAATATAGTGAAAAATAAAATGGTTACAACCAAAAATGTGTTTTCCATTGAAACCAATGGAAAACTAAAGCAAAAACAAAAATTACAATTTGATATTTATGAAAATGAAAATGATATATTTAAATAATGATAATGAAAAATGAAAACAAAAACAACATGGGCCCCTGGTGCACACCTTTAAATCTTATTTTCTTATTTGTGTCACACAGCTCATTCTAAAAAAACAATAGGAGAGACTGATGGGACAAAGCATTTGGTGTCCAAAACATTTATTTTATGAATTTATTTTATGAATTTGCACCCCGCCCCTCCTGCCAACAGCTCGGGGCGGCTTCCAACAATAAAATAAAATACATTAAAAAAAATTAAAACCATCAATAATAATAGCCATCATATATAAAATTATTAAAACAGCACCCGGGACCTCCATTTAAACAATAAATAAGGTAGGGGAGCTAAAAAAACCTTACCCCACCCTCCCCAAAGGCCTGGGAGAACAGCCAGGCTTTACAACTTCGCAGGAATGTCAGCAGGCTTGGGGCCAGGCAGGCTTCCTCCAGAAGGGAGTTCCAAAGGCGCGGCTGGAAGAGAGAAGCAGATGGATTTATTGTTCCACTCATCTTTCTACCAGACACCCTGATTTTTTGCTTTTGGCAGAAGTAGTACAAGGTAGTACCTTATGGTTATATTTGAAATCAAATAACCTGACCTAGAATAAAATGTGTTCACTAAAGTTTGTTCAACTCTGGATGCTATATTTAAAAAGAAACAACTTGGGGTGGAAGGAAAGGCAGGAATTCTGGAAGCTGAACAATGTCTGGTGAATTGAAAATTCATTATTTCATACACAAAAGTGGCAACAGCTGTACAACTTCAGCAAACAAGCAAATACAAAATGAGTTATTAACTCCAGAAAACAGAGTCCCTTGCTGTGCAGATGAAAAGATCATAATGAGTTTTGCCTGAAGTTGGTGAAACTGAATTCTATCATGTGTGCTACACTCCAACATCTGCCACAAAGAGCTATGGATGATGTAATCTGCATATCAAGGCAAGTGTGATTTTGGGAAGCCAGATGAGGGTGATATATCCTTCTTTAGTTTTGATATAGCCTGGTGTGAACTAGAATATATCTTGCAGTGGGATTCCCTGAGGTAAAATGGTCTTCAGATGAGTGTCGGTTGGTGGCCAAGCAGTAGATGTAGGTCACATCCTGACTGGTCACTTAGCCTCTTGCCATGGTGCTTATGTTTCCTTTTTTGTAATGCCCTAGCTGGTAATGTCATAAAGTATTAAGCCTCTTAAGCAGCATGTTGCTATCACTTCTTGTTGTTGTTGTTTGCTTCTAGTACACTCTTTGCATTCACATCCCCTGATGAATAGAAGCAGAAGCCTTTCATTTCTGTGGCTATTACCTCAGGCTAGAGGTAAATAAGTTTGAAAATCTTCACCCTCATTGAAAAAGATGTCACAAATCCCTTCCTGTAATTTAGTGTAACATGTAACTAAATGTACAGCCTTTGATCAAGACAGAATAATCATAAACAGAAAAAGTCACCCATCAGGGGATTTAACCCATTGTGAATGAAGAATGGAAAGATCCTCGGGGGTGGGGGGGAAACATCACCTGAGGACAGAATTAATTGGACTTCAAACGTGGGGAGCAGCATACACCAGTAGCGGATTTAACACAGATAATTCTGTTGCTTCTCAGCATTGCCACTTGCAGGTAGTTAAGTGACATCTTTAATTGCTCTAAATTGCAGTTGTGTGTAATGTTAATATCCTAATTCATTTTACAAAAATTGCTTTGGGATTTTCATGCTTGAATTCTCCAGATTCTTTCCTCCCAATCAAAGTAATATATCAAGGGCTTCAGCTTGTGCGCAGAACTGCCACTTTGAGAGTTGTCAGAAATATAAAGAAAAGTCTGGGTAGGGCTGCGGGGACAACACATATTCTAAATTCATGGTTCTGTGAAGCCTCAATTGTTATAACTTAGTTAAATCAGGGCCCCACATCTCTTGAAGTTTAAAGACTGCAGTCCTGCTTTTCAATACAGCAAAAGAGACACGAGAATCAATCTAGAGTGTATAATTGTTTGGTCTTTAATCTTGCTCCTGTCCAAATGAATAGGACTTTTAACATCACTGAGAGCAGGAGATTATTAGTAAGTTGTAGAATTCCTATTTTTTGCTCATGTTAAAACACAATTACTTAGCTCTATGTTCCAGTTAAAGTATGAATGACTGGTCACAGGAAAGACTTGCTACATAATCAAATCTGCATTAATGTCAGACAAATTAGGACTTTTTAATTTTTAAGTTTCCTGAGATGAGTTGGTAGCTAAAATGTTTAATTTTTGGCATTATATTTTTCAGTGTAGCTCATACTTTTGTGCCCTCCTCCACCAGTGCCCAAAGGAGGACTAGAAGGAAAAGGTGCATATGCCTATTTCTCAAATGACCTAAGTGTGACATAAATTGTAGTGTAATTACACCCTTCTTCATATTGAGATGGTCATGTAGGCAGACAGAGCCATCATTGTATGGCTCTTGCCCAAGAAAAACAATGCAGAATTGCTATCCAGTTGTAAAGATCTCTATATTTCAATAGCTGCACCATATGCACAATGAAGCAGACTGGAGTCCAGTTAAGTCAGATTTTGTGGGACCTCTATATTTGTTTATTATTCAATTTATTTGTAACCCCTTCCTGCCACAGCAGCTCAGGATGGCTCACAACATCTTAAAAACAATATGCTGCAACTCTAAAAAACTGCAATAAAACCCACAACAAAGCATAAAAGGGGCCCCCACTAACTGCCTTGTGCGGTACGAGGGAAGGTTTGTGCCCACCCCATCAGGGGAATCAGGCTGTCCAGGTTGCAGGCGGGGATGCCACCTCAGGAGCTGGTTGGGTGGGAGGCTCTTTTGCGGGCTGTAACTGATTGATGGGGTTGCAGCCTGCAAAAGGGATGGAAGAAACGGCACGAGAATGCGCTCTTGGGATTGACCCAGGTGGGCCACGTGGTTTGGGGAGGCGCTGAACGGCACGGCATTTGGCTGCTCTCAGCGCCAGAAGTGGATGTGTTTCTCAGCTCAGCGGGACAGTGACTAGCTGAGTAGCTGAGAGAGTGAGGCCGTGAGGGAGAGTGGGTGCTTTTGGAGGTGGGGGATCAGCAGGAGCAGCGAGCGGTCGAGGAAGGAGCCAGACCCGGAAGTAGTGGGCTTGGGTGGCTGGGGGGGGGCAATTAGCTGATTAAGTCAACAGGGGAGAGGAGCCTCCCCTCACCTCTTCTTTGTGGCTGTTAGGAGGGGGTGACTGAGGAGGATAAGAGCGACTGGGCTGGGGGGCGGTGGATAGGAAAAACCCCTCTCTACCTCTCCTTGATTCAGCATCCTCCCCCCCATTTCTGCAATCATCATGCCTTTGTGGGATGACAGGGTGAAGGACCCCCTCCCCCCCTTGGTGTAGGTGTTATGGGTAGAATAAGGAAGGGTCAGGTGGCTGGAAGGACACAGGAAAAGAGGGGGCAGTGAAAGGGGGCTTCTTTGGCACCCCCCCTGCACTGTCGGGGGTGAATGTGGGGGAGGGGACACTGGTCAGGTCTGTTTCCCCACTGGGAGTGGCAGGGGCTAGTGGAGAGGCCACACAGGCCAGTCACTTGAAGTGGGTTGGGCCTGGCCTGGTTATGGGGACAGTCCCTCTTGTGAGGGAGCTGGAGTTTGTTCCCATGTGTTGCCTGGGGGTGGGTTGAGTGTCCCAGTGGTTCCAGCATCCCCCCCCGCCCCCCCGCTTGGTTCCACCAAGGCCATAGTCAGGCCTTTTTGTAGGCTATTGAGGCATGGATGGCTGGGTGGGACAATGTGATGACCCGCCATGAGGCCTTGGGGGTTTTGGATCCTGGAAGGGAGGGTGGTCAGGCATTTGGGGGAGCTGGCCGAGTCTCACAGGATCTTTTTTTGCAGCCTCGTGATTCGGATAGGCAGCGGCTAGGAGGGCCTGCAGTTTAGGCACTAGTGGAGAAGGTTGACTGGATGGAGCACCAGATTGCGAGAATTGCCCAGCTGCTGGAAGGAGGTGCGGGACATCTGCCCACAATGGCACCAACAGCAAGGTCAGGGGGCCAGCAGGCTATTGCTGTCACGGCTACTTCAGGGTTCTGTGAGGGTGAGTTTGTCCCTCCTCCCATTGGGGCACAGAGCTTAGGGCAGGCTGTGGAAGGGTGTAGTCCACTGGGTCAATAGGAGGGGATCCCCATTAATGTTGGACATTCGGGTGAGGCTGGTGTGGGACCTGTTGCACCCCTCGGGGGAGCAATGGAAGGGCAACCTGGGATGGTGTGGCTGGGTGTGGGGGCAGGTCAACTGCTCATACATCAGGACCCAAACCGGTTGGTGTGGGTGGACAAGGTTTGGCACCCACAGGGGGCAGTGGAGCAGGCGTCAGATAGTGGGGCGCAGGTAATGCAGGTTGGGGCCACGAGTGTGCAGGCGGTGACCGGTATGGGTCCTCAGGGTGCTGTAACTCTGGCAGGGGTGGCTATACAGGATGTCCCACCTTTACAGAGGGGGTATGCCCAGGTCTTGGCGCCGCTCGGGGTTCACCTGCTGCAATTGGTATGTGAGAAGATTTGGAAGGGTGATTATATTGATCTGTTTGGCATCCTCTTTTGTGACCCAATTCTGGATCCTAATACGTGGCCTGAATCAAAGGCGCTGGAGAGGGCTAAGAGGCACAGGATCAACAGGAATTAAGCTAATTGGGAGTCAGCATTCATCATGTATGTAGGGGTTGTGATGCAGGCATTCCCAGAAAGGGCAGTGGCCCTTTGGAAATACTTTGATATAGTTAGGCAGGCATACCTGATGAAGGATGGGTTTGGATGGCTTTGTTATGATGAGGCATTTCGTCAGAACTCAGCAATTACACCTGGGGTCCACTAGGATGTAAAGGATCATGACCTCTGGTTGGAGTGTGTTCAGGGAAAGAAGGTAGTGCACACAGACAGCGGGCACATTACTGTCAAGGGTGATGCGCAACCCTCGGACAATTTTCGTGGAGAGCAGGCAAAAAAGGGACAGCAGTCGCTGGCGTGCTTGGACTTTAATGAAGGAAAGTGTTTTTGATCCTTCTGTAGGTTCCGGCACACATGTATGTAATGTGGAGGGGCTCACCTCTCCCCTAGTTGTCAGTGCAGGCGGAGCACAGGTCAGAGAGGGAAGCGGGTTTTCCAGCCTGGGGCAGGGAAAGGCAGCGGAGCAGCTCAGGCAGGTGCAGGGAAGGACCCCAATGCCAGTAAGAAAGTGGGTGTTGGAGCGCTTGTTGCTGGATAACCCAGACCCTGCCCAAGCCCAAAAGTGGGGAATAAGACAAAAACCTTCCCACAGTAACCGGTATGCGAAAATAAATAACAATGCGGAATACTCCGCCCCTAACTAGCAAATGAAAAAAAATGGCTAATATGGGAAGGAAAAAAGGTACAGCCCAAAATATCAGCAATATGGTGGGCAATCCAAAGTTTGGAATCCCACGAGGGGAATAGCCCTGATGGAAGGGGATGGATTATAAAAACCAGAGCATCGGTTATAGGAATAAACATGTGATCCTCAGCAACCTTAAGGGTTGAGGGACCAGAATAGACTGGGCCATCAGGGCTAGATGTTTGATAAGCCTGGTCCAATTTCTGAGAACTGGATCCAAACCTGTTCCCTCCAGAATCAGACATCCATTCCAAAAGCCTAGACAGTTACTGCTGGATGGCCTGGAGTTGAATATCTAATCCCTCAATTCGTGCCATGAGTGTTGGCAACTGGTCTCCTGTTTAATGAAAAGAAATGGAGACAGGTGCCTCTTGGACCTCAGGAACAGCCGAGCACAAATTGGTGGAGAGGCTAGTTTTTTTTAAAAAAGTCCCCCCCTCAATGTATTTACTCTAGGTAGAGACTCTGACAATCCTCGCACCAAACAATCCTGACCTTGACAAGAAGGCATCGACCCAGTGGCAACAGTCAACCAATCCAAATCCCCACCGTCACGGGTCAAGGAATTAGATAAAAGGGGGGGGCACCCCTTTCTCTGCTCTGGTAGCTAAAGGTTGCAATTCGGTTTCCTCAATATGGGGCTGGAGAAAGCATCTCTTATCTCCAGCAGAGGAAAACTGAGAACCTGAGGAAAACTGAGATGACTCCCGGGATATGGTGGCCAGGGTATGCCATCTTTCACCTTGCTTCCTAAAAGCCTGGGCACAAGACAACAGAGAATCAAGAGGGGCTTTTGAGATGGAATTCAAAAACTCGTGCCCAAAACCAGGGATGCCTACCTCAGTATTTGGAGAAACACATGCAGGAGGAGGGGACAGAGAAGTAACACAAGGAACAAGGGGGTATATATTGGGATTCACAGGGGGGAGATGCGTGGGAACCTGGGAAGGGCCACCCCATTTAGAGTCAGATGATACTGATACTGGAAGCATGGGAAAACAGTCCTTGAGATGTAATTGTCCAGTCCGGGCCCTAGTAGTGACCCCCAACTTCCTCTTGTTCTTGCTCTTTTGGGGCATTGTGACGGATGGTAATGAACAAAAACAGACAATAAATAACAAACAATCCTAACCCAGAACCTAACCCAAAATTGCTATCCAACAAAACTCAAGAGGAGCAAGGCCCGTGCATAAGGGTGGACCCTTGCACGCACAGCCCTTAGGCGGGCTGCCCCAGCACATACCTCCGGCACCACCGGAGAACGCGCTGAAAGTTATACTGTCCCAGCAGCATAGCTCCTCCCTGCTCCCAGGTGCTCTGGCTCAGGAGTCAATCAGCCCCCGGCGATGCAAACTAGGTCCCTCCGAGTCACGGGGATCCAAATTCCCACATCCACCCCCCTCAGCAAGGGGCAATAGGCAAGCAAACCAGATCACAGGGGAGGGGGAAAGGGGCTCCTATTCGGGTGTCTAAGACTGATCAGAAGAGGAAGGGTGCCAGGGTTGTACTTTTTAAATCTGTTGAGCCGTTGATCTGTCCGGTCTCTTGTTTAACAAACTCTTTAGGAGTAAGACCCAGGATTTTGGGACCGCTGTTTGTTCAATGCTCTGGCCTGCCACTTTCATGATATCAGTTTGTGGCGATTATGAGGCACTGTTTGGCCACCTTAAGGGTGGCAGAAAGGTTCAGTTCCCATTCTTTCAGGATCGGGGCAGCATCCACTGCAGTGGCAGCAAGTTTGTCACCAGAAAACATTAAGTCAGTGGGTAGGTGACGATCATCGGCATTTAAGTCGTATGTTTGCCCCCTTCAAGGCAAGTAGGTTAAGGGTTGGATACTCACATAGTAAAGATACAATGGTTATTTTTCTTTATGTTTCAGGGTTGCAGCATTGCATGGACAGGAAGGTAATTTGGATGGTAGGGCATAGTTTTGTCATTTGGGCAAAAAGGAGGGCCAGGATTTCAGGTTGGGGGGTCCCAGTTGGGTTTAGCCCCTTGAGTCGAGGTGGTGTGGAAGGGTAAGAGGGGCATGCTGTGGTCCCAATTGATGCCAGTGTTTCTTGGCTGAATGCCCCCCCCGGTGTGTTTTAGTTCCATTTGGGGGAGAATGATCTCACAAGGGGATCTGGTCTGGACTTCTCCATCGTGGTGTGACAAGATTGGCTCTGAATCAGGGACATGTTTCCTGGGATGCTGTTAATATTTACTGCACTGCTGCAGAGAATTAATAGCCAGAAGCCACTAGCCCGAGAGCGGTTGATAGATCTAAAAAAAGGGTGAACAATGAGATAAAAAAGATTATCAAAAAGACAGGGGGTATCTAATTGGTCCACGGGGAGATTTCCTGGACTAGGCCAGAGGTATATTGGTCTGATGGGGTGCACCTGTCTGAAAAAGGATTGGACTTATATTTGGGGAATATCCTGGAAATTCTGTTAAAGTGCTTGGGATAAGTGACAATTTATTGGGGTGAGTTTGAGGGGCATTCAAGCAATAATTGTTGCTGAACTTGGGGGCGGTGTTCAGTACCATGGAAAAATTTGAGTAGGTTGTGGAATTGGCCTGGTGGCTTTGGAGAGACATCTGGCAGGTGGATGATGGTATGCCTCCAGGTGGTTGGACCTGGAAAGCAGTAAAGGGATGGGCGCCCCATTGCTATTCCAGAAAAGTGGGATTGGCATCAGGTGTCATATGGTAGGATCCAAGCGGTCCTGATGTGGCGCCTGTCATTATTTCTTCTTTGGTTATGGATCAAGTTTGGTCAATAGGCGGAAGGGATTGGACTGGTAACTCCATTCCGGATTGATTATCTTACATGGTACTGAACGCGGGGAGTGAGGGTCATTGTGGCTGAGATGATAGTATGTCGTAATGTACCATCACTCCCCTTAGGACTCACCCAAAAATTAATTTGGCCTAATTATAATGAGGTCAATAATGAGCCCAATTAATTGGCATGGCAGGGTAATTCTAATCAAATTCTAATTTGGCTATTCCTAATTAATTTAAGTGACATTTGATAGGCTGATTGGTTCTTAATTGGTTTATGTTCTTCAACAGATTATCGTTTGGCTGGTTGTTTAATAAACAGGTGTGGCCAGTTCATCCATATTTATGTGGTCTGTGTTTTTATTTGAGTAAGTGCCTTTTTTCCTGTGCAGGGACAAACATCACACACACACACACACACAGCCCCCCACTCATCACTTGTCTCCCTCACCAAAAGCCTGGCAGAACAACCAGGCCATACATTGTCTTCAGAAAGAGCAGAAGTCTGGGGATGGGTGGACCTCCATCAGGAGGGAGTTCTACAACTGTGGTGCATCCACCAAAACCGTCTTCCTCATAGTAGCCAATCGGGATACCCAGGGGGCCCAGAGGAGGGCACTCTCAGCTGACTTTAGGGGTCAATCCAAAACCTGGAGGATGAGGCGATTCTGCAGATAGGTGGGGCCCAGGCTGTTTAGGGCTTTACAGTTCAAAACTAACACCTTGAATCAGGCCCAAAGGACTATCAGAAGCCAGTGGAGAGAACAGAGCACTGGTGTAACGTGCTCATGGCAACCTGTTCCCAAAAGGAGACAGGCTGCCCTATTCTGCATCAGCTGAAGTCTCCGGATCATCACCAAAGGTAACCCCAGGTACATTCAGCTTATCAAAAATTCAGTTTATGCAGAAGTTAAATAAATGGAGCAGTGTACATTTGATTTAAGCACTAGTTTATCCCTCCAACTAAAATACTAGCCTCAATATTAGAATGCAACAGCTCTCCTTTTATGAAATGCTATGCCTGCTTGTGTTACAAACCTCATACCAGGTTCCAAGTTTGGAATGTAATGCACCATGCTTTTGTCCTCTGCTTTCACCTTAGTAGGAGGGCTTACAATGAAGGTAGAGGATGGGGTGGGGTGGGGGATTGGTGCTTTGCATTCCTAGTTTGGGGGTATATTTTACTACTACTACTGTCCCCCATGATATTCTTCTTGAGAAGCTGGTAAATATGGGCTAGATGATATTACTGTTAGGTGGATTTACAGCTGGTTGAAGAGCCATACCCAAAGAGTAATCATAAATTATTCCCAATCAGTCTGGAGGAAGGTATCAAGTGGGGTGCCTCAGGGCTCAGTCCTGGGCTCTGTATTGTTCAACACCATTATTAATGACTTGGATGAAGGAGTGAAGGGGATGCTTATCAAATGTTCAGATGGCACAAAACCGGGAGGGATAGCTAACACCTTAGAAACAAGATTCAAAATGATCTTGACAGGATGGAAAGCTGGACCAAAATTAACAAAATTAAATTCAACAGAGATAAATGTAAAGTTCTGCATTTAGGTAAGAAAAATCAAATGCACAAGGATAGGATGGGTTATATACCCAGGGCCCCAAGCCAAATGCAGGTCCATGGTTTGCGAATTTCCCTCAGAGCCCCCCTGCAGAATATCCTGCCCCACTTCTCCCAGCACAGAATTTCCAGCCTGAACTGGAGAGCCGTGGGGCAGGAGATTCCACAGGGGGAGGGAATGAAGAAATCCTCAAGGCTGCATCAGCTGGGAAGGGCTGACAGGGCTTACCTCTCCCCCCCTTTCACAGTCTGGTTAATGAACTGACTCAGTAGTGGTGGTGATGGCAGCAGCAGCAGCAGCTCCTTTCAGCATGCTCCCCATCTGGCTCCTGCTAGCCACTTCCTGGCCCCTCCCAACAGAGTGTTCCAGAGCGGTACAGTCAGATGATGTCATTTGGCTGCATTGCTCTAGGAGACCCCATTGGGAGGGGTCAGGAAGTGGCTAGGAGGAGCCGAATGGGGACCGTATTGAATGAAGCTACTGTTACTGCCACTGCCACTGCAAATCTGTTTATTTGCTAAAAATTGCCAGGCTCTGGAGAGGTGGGGTTGGAGGAAGGTGAGCCCTGGTGCCCCACCATCTACCCAATGCTGCCTGTGGGGAGGGGAAGCTGTCAGGCCAAATTTTGTTAAGGGCAAATTCCCAGTTTGACCCAAGTTCCAGGATATTTAAATTGACAGTCTGTCCAACATGTTAAGGCACCAATAAGATAAGGCACCAATAGGTTAAGAACACAAGCAATATGACTGGCAACGTCTCTATTGACAGTCTGACTGGCAATATCTCAGAAATGCCCTGACCTCTGAGGGTGATCAGTCCCCAGGAATCTTATTGAGAGAGCTTATTTTAAAATTCCACACAAGAACACAAACCACACAAAGCTAACCAATAAGACAAATTTTCTTAAACAGATTTTAATAAAATTATAAATTTATAAATCTAAAATATGTTCCTAATTAGTACACCTTTTGTACTTACAAAACAGGCATATGTCTGAGTTAGCCAGACTCCAAGTAGCTTGGTGCTTTTAGGCTGGAGTGTGGCTTTGTCAAGCTGCCTCTGAAGGTGTCCAGGTTAGCTTATCTCGGAAAAAGTGTGTGTGTGGGGGGGTGGGGTGGGGGTGGGGTGGTGGTGTTGTAACTGTCTTTTATATACTGATTTTTGCTGATCACTCTGTTTTGGTAAAACATGATCTTTGTCTTGCTTCTTTGGCAAAGCATTCCAGCAGTTCCTTAACAGTTTTACTGTTCATAACTTTGCTATTTTCAAGGCTGTTTGTTGCAAACTTAATCACTTTCCCAGTAGCTTTTGTTTCACACAACAGTCAGCAGTTTCTTTTTGGTTTTGTGAAAGTTTTGCAACTGTCTTGTTTTTGCTTGCCCCTTGTTCTTCAGTTCAATCCCAAGGTCTTGCTTCAAAGTACCAGAAGCCTCTGCTTCAGTCAATGGGTGATTTCAGATGTTATGGGTGGCCGGTTCACCACAGTGGATTCCCGGTGGGGGTGAACAAAACAACCACCCCCCGGGGCGAATAAAAGCCCCGAACAGACATGATGGGACCGGGACCATGGCCGGGAATTGGGCTGCCAGATCATGGACTGGGGCAGTATAACAGACATGACGCTGATTCCCAGACATGGTCAAAACACCCAGAACCCACCAGACAGGGGCGGGACACAGACATGACCGCCTGGGGGCAAACGAAGACAAAAGGCACAAAAGGGAATGCCCACACAAGGGAAATGGGAAGGGAGGGGGGAGAGGGAGAAGAGTCTCACAGGTACCACACACACTAGACACACAGCCAGCGGAGGCACAGCGGAACACACAGCATGACCACATGCCTGGGCACACACACATACACATACACAAGGGAAAGTAAGGGAAGAGGGACACGGGCAGCCAGATAACACACAAGGCACAACGGGAGCAAAGGGGGAGGGACCGGGACAGGGAGGAGGGGGGGAAACCTGCAATGTGCTAGGCCAGGTGGAAAGCCCCCCAGCAGAACTGTCTGCACGGGCACCCCCACAGCAACACAGGCAGTCCCAGAATGGGGGGGCCCTAGGAGCTCGGGTCCAAGGGACAGCAGGGGCCCGCAATGCACAGGGAGCTGCCCGGGAAGGATCCAAGCAGGCACTCAGAGACCCCTCCACTGCTGAGGTGAAGGTGTTGGGCAGGCAGGACAGCCAGTGCAGCGCTGCAGGTCCAAGGATGCACACACACCCCAGAGGAGGCACCGAGGGCCAGTCCAGGGGCCCCAGAACCACCAGGTCACACAAGCACACAGGAGAGGGGGGTGCGGGCAGCAGGTGGCAACACTGGTGGGTGGGGACAGGTCGCTGGACACAACTGGGTCACTGAGGCCATGCAGAGTGCCGCACCCAGGCACCAGGGAGGGCAACACTGGAGGGGAACCCCAGTTATGCAGGCTGACTGGGGGTGGGGCTCAGAGGGGGCCCGGGGCCACAGGAAGGGGCAGCAACACCCCGGGAAGCAGGTGACAACTCGGCAAGGCAGGCACATCAGGGAGGGAGCAGCCAGCAGAGATGCCCCCCCCAGACAGGGATGGGAGCCCACATGGGGGCAAGACACCGGGGGGCTGGGAGCAACACCGGGACTCACAGGTCGCTGCTGGGGGCCACCGCGGGCCCTGGGGACGGGTGCCCCACTCGGTGAACCAGGTGGGGCAAATAGATAAAGCCCTGGTGGTACCCCAACATGGACATGTGGTGGGCTATCAGGGAGTATGCCTCAAAGGGGTCCTGCAGGGACAGCCCCAACTGCACATCTGGGACCACACACCCATCAGGGCCGACAGCTCCACCGTGAAAAGCTCCGCCACACAGCAGGCAGCAGAAGGGGGCCAAGGAAGCTGTCCCAGTTCGAGCAGCCAGTGGTACACTGCCCCATGGGTGTGCTGGTACCCATGCGCCTCGTGACCATAGGCAAAGTAGGACATGGCCAGGGCAGGGCCCCCCTCAGCAAGGCACAGCATGAAGGCACCCAGGCCGCACACACTCAGTGCAGACACGGTCTCAGCTCTGGACCAGGGCACATGAGTACACCGCTTGTCTGGGAGGTGCCCATCAGGGAAGCGAACGAGGCCTAGGGTGTCCGCATGCAGCTGGCAATCATGAGCGCTCACCTCATAGCAAAAGTAGTGAAATCCAGAGCTCAAGCTTGCAAAGGCACCCGCATGGCTGGCAGGGCTTCCCAGGAGCAGCTGCACAGCCGGTGTATGCCACAGTTCACACAGAGACATGGTCTCACGGAAGGTCCACATATGGTGGGCCCCATGGGGACTGGGAAGCGGGAGCCCGGTGGATGGACAACCAGCCATGGTCCAGAGAGACAGGGAGAATACACCAAGGACAGGGGGGCCCACATACCCTCACGGCCCAGGGGGGGACCCCGGTGGGTCCAAGGGACAGGACAACAGGCCTCAGGCAGCAACAGTGTTGAAGAACGGAGTGAGGCGTGGGGTGCGGACCCAGCACAGCTGCATAACACAATAGTACACACAGTCCAACTAATCACACCTCCAAGGCCAAGTTGTAGCAAACGGGGGGGAGGTGGTGGTGATGTCTGATGGAATGCAGCTGCTCAGGGAGCACGCAGACCCGCAGACCCGTGTGCCCATGCAGGGGTGAGGCCCGGTGCGCTGCCTGCAGGTTTACCCAATTGCACGCAATCATACCCCAGCCCCACATAGGGGGGGTGCCCGGCTAGGGGTCCTCCCCCCCAGCCAGCCCTGCTATCAGAGGCCCTGTATAACGGTTAATCTCTCCCCCTCCGGGGCCCCACCAACATGCAGCGGGACAGGGCAGCAACCTATTTGATGCACCTCATGGTCGCAGCTGAGTGGGTCCGCAATTACATGAGCAACTGCGCCTCCTTACTGCGGAGGTGCACCTGGCCATCTGGCTGCAGGTTTCCCTGGCCTGGAGAGCTGCAAGGGCCCACAGGGCACAACACAGGCACAGGACAGCCCACGTTCGCCTCAGAGCACAGAGGGTCTCTGGGGCAGATTGGCAGGCTGTGAGCCGGAGCTGGACCTGGCCTGCAGTGCTCCGCGAGGCAGCCAGGCGCCTCCTGTGGGCAAGCCCTGCTCGCTATGCCCATTGACAGATGCCTATGTGTTGTAGAGCACCCACAGATGTGGTGGGTAGGACGCTGGCCCAGTGGGAAGAGCCATCCTGGAGGGCCCACTTCAGGATGGACAAGCGCACCCTGCTCCACCTAGCGGAGCTCCTTACACCCTGGATGGAGTGTCAGCACACCTCCATGCGGACCCCCATCCCCATGGTCCAGTGGGTGGCAATAGGGGTCTGGGCCCTAGCAACATCCAAATCCTGCCGGTCCGTGTCCCAGCACTTCGGGGTAGGGTTCAGCACTGTCGCCTGTATCCTCCGGGATGTGTGCGAGGTGGTGGAGGGAGTGCTCCTGGACAGAATGATCCAGCAGGTGGACCAGGGGGCCGTGATGGCGGGATTCGCGGCCGGAGGCTTCCCCAACTGCATGGGAGTCATGGATGGCACCTACATAGAGATACTCCGCCCGTCCTCCGGGGAGGCGCTAGAGTACGTGAACAGGCACGGGTATTACTCCCTGCAGCTGCAGGGGGTGGTGGATCACTGGGGCTGGTTCATAGACATCTACACAGGCACCTCCAGCCACAGTCACGATGCCAGGATCATGACCATCTCCCACTTCTATGCTCGGATGTTCCGGGGGGACTTCGCTGACATGGGCATGAGCTGGATCGAGGGGGTCCAGATGCCCCCCTGTATCCTGGGGGACCCTGCCTACCCCCTGACCCGGTGGTTGATGAAGGTCTACCCTGTACCACGGACCCCTGCAGAGATGCTATACAATACCTTCCTGTGCTCCAGACGGACCATAGTGGAGAGTAACTTCGGGGTCCTCAAGCAGCACTGGAGGAGTGTTGCTGGCCAGTTTGATTACACCATGGCGACCTCGGCCCTGGTGATCGGTGCCTGTTGTGTGCTCCACAATGTATAAGAGATGAAGTGGGCAGCCCTGGAGTACCCCAAGCCCCACCAGGACACTAGTCCGGTGCCCCTGTACGTGAACGCCGAGAACCCCAGGGAGTTCCATTACGCAAAGCGGATCCAGGACACCCTGGTGAGGCATATCTCCTGGGGGAACCAGGTGTGAGGGATTCCCCCGCAGGCCCACCCCCTGGGGTACCTTGGCCTTGCCCCTGCATGTTTGCCTCACCCACAAATGGGCCCGGAAGCCATTATAGTGCAAACACCATTTATTGAACCCATGTGTATACATCCACCCTGACCCTCCACCCAGGTTGTGCCCTGTCCCCTACAATGCCCCTATCACATTGCCCTCCCCCTCCCACCCCTTCCCCACACTCCCCCTCATTTCCTTGGTCATCCCCGTGAGCACCCGGCAGGGGCCATGGAGCCCTGGGAACTTTCCTCCCCCCTTGTGTCCGTGTTCCCTGAAGTGTCCTGTGCCACCGCCTGTTCTGGCAAGGGGGCTGCCAGTGGGGGGGAGGGGTGGGCCATGACCTGGGGTGGCCTCCTGGAAGGCTGCACCCTCCGGAGCACAGGGGGCACCGGGAGGTGGATGCATGGCCCCTTAGGGTGCGTGGGAGGCTGGGGTGCCTGGGCAGAGGTCGGGGCCGCCGAGGGTCCCGGCATTGGGACCTGGGCAGGCAGGGTGCCTGGGGGTGCGCCTGCCATCACATAGGTGCACATTGTGCCAGCGTGCAGGAGCAGGGCGGTCCCAATATCATGGGATCTATCCATCTTCGCCAAGTGCTCCCGCACCATGCCTGTGATGGCCTGCTCCAGCCTCCCAAGCGCCTCCACCTGCCTGCTGTGTTCCCAGTGCTCCCGCCTCTGCTCCAGGTGCACCTCAGCCTGGAGCCTCCTGTCCCTTGCCTCCGCCTGCTCCAGGGACCACTCGATGGCCGCCTCCATGTGGTCCACGGCTGCTATCATCCTCTTCCCCTGTTCCTCTGAGGTCTGGACGATCTCCTCTGCCTGTTCCTCCCTCCGTCTACAGACCTGTGCCCAGTACTCCCTCAAGTGCTGCGCTGGGGCCATGGGCCCTGGGGACACTGGCTGCCGGTGTTGCCCTGTTGGTACGGAAGGGTGAGTCCAATCCTGCCCCAGGCCCCTGCCCCCTGCCCGGGTTGGGGCAGGGCCCCCTCGGGCCCCCAGGCATCTCTCCCGGCCCATCCCAACCCCTCAACCCCGGCCCATCCCACCCCCTCCGACTGCATGGGGACCCCCTCTCTGCACCCTGGAGTGCCCTCCCTACCGGACCGCCTGTCTCACCTGGTTCCTGCACCTGTTGGCTGGGCTCCTCGGCGGCTGCCTGCTCAGTTGCCTGGGTCTGGTCCCAGGTTGTTCCATGGCCTGCAGGCGAGAAGGGGGAGTTGTGGGTGTAAGGGTGTGCAGTTGAGCGACCTGAGGAGGGACCCCCACCCACCTTGCCTGTGGGGGGCTGGGGCTGGTCCTGACCCATCCATCCCCACCTCCCTTGGCCCTTGGCCCCATGGGCCCAGTCCCTCCCCCCTCTGGGTCACCCGCTTACCCTCAATGTCCATCTCAGATCCCTCCGAGGCTGGCCCCTCAGTGTGGGAGTGCTCCCCCATGGACCACTGGCTGAGGGTGATGAGGGTGCCGGCCTTGGACTCCGCGTGCCCAGCCTGGGTGTGTGTGCTCTCTGTATTTTACCAGACCCGCTTGGCCCTGCGATCAGAGCAGAGAAAGGGTGTTTCCACCTGGTGTCCATGGTTAATATCCGTAGGGCAGACTACGGTAGTCTTCTCTAAGCACCCTCTTATCATACACCATTCTCTGTGTTTTCCTAAGAGTCCTTGTCTCTATTTGAAAACAGTTTTTGTCTCTTACTATGGAGGGTTGTTCAATCATTATCTTTTAAGCTTCTTCCTGTCCTGGATTATAGTCCCAAACCAGATGTTTCAAACTCTCTAAATTGACTTTTTCAGAATTGGTGCTGTTCAGTATAATCCCCTTCACCTTCATGCACACTTTACCATTACTCAGCTTTTACCCATACATTTTAGGACCTCCTGAAGCATATTCTACAATGTGCTGGTTTGGGGGAAGTTCACTCATCAGATCTCCTAAATAGTCACTGAGAGGAGGATCACACCTCCCCTTGCGGCTCACGTATATGACAGAGTCTGTATCATGGTAAAGACAGCGCTCCTGCAACTTTTCTAGCACCCTGTACAACTCCAGGCATGCGTCGGCAGTTATGAAGGCTGCTATAAAAATATTGGTGGTGCGTGAAATTAAGCAACATTCCTTAGACTCTTTCCAGAACACACAGGCTGCATCCTCCCCCAAGAACTTGCAAGAAGAAATAACATAGCGGGGGGAAAACACAAGTTGAAAATGTTTTTCAGGATATCTAACAACAGCCATGTTTCCCAGTCTGGACCTTTGCACAACTTTCACCAGAAAGAATTAAGGTAGAGTTTAGCGATACTACATTTTGCGGGGTTCACCTCAATATGATCGGGGCGTAAGCATACCCCTTCTTTCCTATAGTACTCCTCAATATAGCTAGCCTGTTGCTCCTCAGTAGTTCACCAGCTGGAATAGCCGGAGGCCTCCTGTTTATTCTGGAGATGCATGTTCATGTACTCAGCAAACAGCTTATCAGACTTGTTTTCAAAGTGCCAGACTTCAAAGATTTTTCCCACCCTGTAACCCTTCTCCGGAGCGACACTCAACTCAATGGTGGCCCATGTCCCTCCAGCATTCTTTCCTCCTCTGTGTGAGAACAGGGGGTTTGCTGCATGGTCTCCGCACACAATCCGCATAGCAGAAATATGAGCTTTCCTCCTACCCGTACAGGTAACACAAGGAAGAAGAGAGCTCGAAGAGGGTACACTATGCCTCTGGCTAGAGGAAAGTAGTCCGATCGAAGGTCAACCTTTTTACAGATTATCTCTGGGTGCCCATCCGGGTATTCTTTTGTCTTATTTACTTAAGGATACAAACGGGTAAAATCATAATACTGCACCTCTTCCCCGGGAGCCATCAGGTAATAGAGAGATATAGCATTTGTCCTCCCTCCGTACAGAGCATCCCTAGGTAGCAAGGGCTGGGGCATCCAACTACCTCTAAGAAATTCCTGCAACTCATGGTCTGTCTCCAGCATAGCCCTTCAGTCATGTTCCCAGAGGGATCTCACTACAAAACCATTATGTCTTAGGAATCTTTGATAGTGTCCCTGGGGTGGTGGCAAGAATGGAAGTAAATGTGTCTTCTATTGAACATCTCGCAATGAGGACCCTATTGGGCTTTTGGATCAGGCTCATAGGTCTTCCCCACGACTCTCTCCCACTTAGATGTCTGAAAGAAAAACTTATGTATGAGGGTCCCAGGGTTTACCCCTGGTTGAATTATCTGGTTGTTATGATCAGGGAACTGGGATTCTCTTTTTCCTATTTCCAAGGGAAAACATTTACCTCTATAAAAAACGAGGTGTTTACCAGACTGTCGGATGTTGCTCTTCAAAAGGATTTCGCAATCCTTCGGGCATGGAAGGTGGGCCTGGAATTGGGGGAAACTAAAATATATCCTAGATTAGAACCTTATCTGGACCTACTCACCAATAAATCCCTAAGACGTATGTACACCTTACTCCGTTTCCAGCTGTTACGTACAGCAGTTGTTGAGGGCAGGTATCAGAACATTCAGTACAGCCATCGGCTGTGCTNGACATCTTCTTTTCAGATGTAGGCATTATATGCAATTGAGGGACACCTGACTGACCCCACTTTTAAGAAACAGGGATGTTGCAGCTGCTGATCCTTTTAGGTATCTACTTAATCTATCTCATATAGATGATCTGGTGGTGGTCTCCACATTTCTTCTCCTAGTGTCTAAGGAGAGATCTAATTAGATGAATGTTTCCTTGGAATTCAAGGCTGTTGTTAGAAGCCATATATGGAATGTGATTAAAGTGACTTCTATGAAGGTATTTCTTTTGCACTAGTTCATGCTAAGTATGAAATGGGAGAGAGAATTTTTGCTTTTGCTCTTGTTTTTATAGCTGGACGATGAAGTCCAGATGCATGTATTTTGGAAATTGTTAATTGAACTGAAAGTTTGTTTGTTATGTGTTGTTTGTTATTTGTCCCATTTGTTTGTTATTTGTTTATTTGATTCTTTGTTTGTCTGACCAATGGTGGAAGCTAAGGTCATAATAAACTATTCATTCATTCATTCATTCACAAAACCATTAGCCCTGAGAAAATCTTCCTTACCCTGGGTCTGGTAAGCGAGAGAGCCGTAAGTGGACCCCAAAGGGTTCACAGCCCCTGCCAAGTAGCATTTCACACAGTCATGATAAAAACACCCATTGAATTCAAAGGCTGTTTTTCCCCCGTTAATGACACCATACTCGTCCAACCAAAATGTCCCCACTTTAAATTCTCCGCCCGGCAGAGCGTGTCGAATCAGGATTTTTTCTTTATGCTCTATAAATGAAAGCCACTGGCTGGAAGGGCTTGAAAAACTTTTTGCATTCTGCTGGTAATTGTTAGGAGATGCAAGAGCGATTGTATTCTGCTCTAAGCAGAGGAATGTGAACATGGCTTGACTGACCGAGGCCATAGTTAAATACTGGAAAGGGTCTATATGCCACTGTTCTACCAGGATGGCACCTTCTTTCATCCCCAGTGGCTCCCCTTTTTCCATCATTTCCATAATTCCACATCTGTATCGCACACAAGCCTCCCTCAAAATTTGATCATCTTGCTGACAGTAATAGGCTAACTCTCTCTGCAGATCAAACTGGCTATCCTTGTTAATCTCATACCATGCCAGAAAGTCTGCCTTGTCTTCAGGCATCATGGTGTCCACCCCATAATAGCTAGAAGCGGCCATGGGTTCTACATAGTTCTGGTTGGCCTTGGTATTTAAAAAATGGGGGAAATACCTCTTGAAGTCTTGAAAGCCCATGGCTTTTGGAAGCTTGTGAAGTTTCATCGGAATAAAATTATAGGAGTCGATGAAATGCCATTGGAATGCTGGTACTGTTATGCTAAGTAATTTACCCCCCTAAGCTATCAGATCTATCTCAAACTTCTGTTTAACCAACTCTTGCACAATAAAATACAAATCATATTGAGATGCATTGTGACCCAGATAGCTGAATTTTCAGAATCTGGGGTGCATAAACGCTTTGAGAAAATGTTTAACACACTCTTCTCCCTTAAATTCCAAGGTTTTATCCCCCTTAAGATCTGTGGAGTAAATGTAATTTGACTCATGCACTCCTCTTTCCTCGGTACACTCAAAGTCATAAAATATTTATTTTTCAGATTTTTCAGGTTTGTAACGACAGGCCATATAGCATAGGTGGGTGTTTATATCCTGAATCGATCGACTGCACTGACCATATTTACTCCCTTTACAATCGTGTACTTTGTCAACATAAGTGTTACATTTGGGGCATTGGAGTTTTAGATCGCATTCATTCCTGCCTTCCTCTGCCAGGGCCCTATGCCTCTCTAAGCAGCCCCTAGACCTCCAAAAGAGCAGACAGCTAGGGCATTTAAACTGACTACTTCTTGCAACCTGAGTGCAGGATGTTTCTAGACAGAGATGGCAACATCTGGTACAGTCGTGTCTATGACTGTAAATCGTATGGCAAAATTCACATAAGCACTTAACTCCAAAAGGCTTTTTTATGTCTAAGATGCCATAATAATGTTCATTGTGTAGCAACATATGAACAAACTTAACCTGCTCGGGAGAACCTGTTTTATAAATTACCCATTCCATACCATCTGTGCGATGCACCACTTCAATGTTAATATTTAAAAAGTTTTCAAAAGCAGCTACATCTGAAAGCCTTATTTTTTTTGTTTCGTTAAGCCCCAACTGCTGATGCATTCGCTGGGCCTCCTCTAACACTAGCCCATCTTCAGTATTTTGGCCCATTCATACTTTCAAAAGCTCCCCTGCGAAACAGAGTTAAAATCAAAAGCCCCCCTGCAAAACAGAGTTAAAATCAATCAGGTGCATCCATTTTTTTTAGGTATATCTTCATGTGAAATAGATCTAAGTACTCTACGTGATCCTCCCCCAGGATTCTTTATCACCGTAACTATTAAGGTCAGCCCTCCTGAAAAAAGAAAGTCAGCATTGCTCTGAATAAAATTTGCCACGTCATCAAAAAATTGGTCAGCACTAAAGACATCGCTAGCACGGCTGTTTGAGAAAATTGAACGATTTAGTCCCAACCCTGACAGTCAAAGCTGGATAAAATCATTAGGGGAATTTGTACTTTGGACCTCCTCTAGAATCCTCTGTATGCACTCACGCATAGCTAATTCAGCTTCTAAAGGGTTAGCGGCATGCTCAAGATTAACAAACCAAAACCTTTTGCCATATAACGTAGCATTAAAATGCCCAACGGGGTAGTCCCATTGATAAACCCTTTGAATAAATACTGGCGGTGGCTGCTGCACTGATTTCTGCGGTGCAATTTCAATCCCTTCCTCATTAGAGGCAATGGGGGATGTAGGTTCAGGGGGGTCAACAGGGGGGATAGGATCAAAGGGTTCATCCACAATAGGGGACCCACAACCATCAGTGATAGACTTGAAATGGGGGTCTGCTGATAATGCCGAGACGGTCTCCGAAAAAGCGTCCTCAGCTGGTCCAGCAGTAACCTCAGCTCTGCATTTTCCAGCCTTCTTTAAAAAAAGTATTGCATGCCTTTTTAAATATTTTCTTCAAGCACCAGTACCCCTCACCACTCCTTGAGTGAGCATCATGTCTGTTTTTGAATCCCCCACCCATTTGCATGGTTGTAGCATGACCCCGAACAGTTCCACTACCATTAAACTACTGAATAGTTATCTTTAATTCCTCGGTTAAAGCATCTACAGCTTTAACACAATTTAAAGAGTCACTAGCTTCCATAACACTCTTAAAAACATGGTGCATGAGTTTTTCACATTTTTCTTTCTGCAGTTTAAGCAATGCCCGTTCCTTTTTAGCCTTCTGCTCCAGTAAAATAACCTCCTGCTCCTTATTGCTTACATCCCTCTTTAACTTCCACACCCTTGCACAGAAATCAAAAGCATGCTCAACATTGCCAAAATTAACATTAGTTGATACACCCAGGGATCCTTCTTTGCTTATTGTTGCAGGAGTGTCAATTAAGTGGTGTGTGGTTTGTTTGGTTTTTTACCAGCATTGTGTGGTGCTAGAGGGGCGTCAGAATGACGTTTTGTACTAGACGCGCGGGTTAGTCTTTGTTGTTCTGGATCTACAACTGCTGCAGTGGGTATGCGGGAAGGATCAGACTGATGTGCTACTGCTGGGGGTTCTAGTAATAGTGAGGATACTCTTCCCCAGGCCATATCTGCGATTAAAACAGAGAGATGATTAATTGATCTTTTAAACACACACACACACACACACACACACACACACCTTTCACTTTATTTTTACTCACCAGCATGCTGATCTGTTTCAGCAGTATAGCCTTTGCCTTTATTTTTAAGAACAGCTGACAATCTTTTAGGTGGCAGGGGATTTGCATGATTTGCCGCGTCTGCAAAAACACAAAGGTGGTTAATACCCCTGTCCCACATTGCATAGAAAAAATTCCTGCTTAATAAGAGAAAAAAGAGGCCTACCATCACTGTCGCTATCTCCGAACAACTCTCTGAAGGTTACGTTGATAGTTCCTCCAGAACATAACTGTTGATCTTGGAAAAAGAGGGTCTCACTAATTTTCCCTTCACTCCCCAGACGGCCTTCTCCCCCAAAGACTAGAATAAAACACTTACCCTCTTGCACTCATGGATATGTCTGTTCAGTCATCTCTCTCCCCTTGCTCTAGCTACCAGTCTTGGTATTCACTAACCATGCGGGGGGGGGGGGGG
>QEPC01006668.1:333078-345276 GCA_003113815.1 Sphenodon punctatus | reverse complement strand
AAAAAGGATTTAAAGTGTCTTTTTCTAACCATGATTTCTACAAAATCTAACACACGGGTATCAACAGGATTGATCATTCCTTCCAACATGCTTTCAGGATCAGGAGAGGAATCCACTTTACAGAACAGCATAAGTGTAAGATTAAAACTGTCCTGACTGATACATAAACAACGTAATGCGTACCCCAACATCGTCTGAACGTGAAAGATGGATTGTTTTCTATTCCTGTCCTCAGAAGTCCATGCCAGAGAATCGTGGGCCATTTGGGCAGGAGCATTAAAAACACAACCTTCACAGTCTGCATGCAGCTTCTCCCTCATACAATGTTTTAGAATTCCATAGACTGATGCTCTCACTATAGATCTCATGGTTGATTTTCATTTTGAAGGGGCAACATAATCAGATTCACAGATTTTCAACCCAAGCTGCTTTTCCAGAATAATATGAGGCTGCTGGTTTTCATCTTTCCTCTCAGGACAGAAACACTCCAAACCTTCTGTTTGGGGTTTAGCCACTTTAGGGAGGGCTGTAGGGCCTTCAATCAATTCCAGGAACAAGATTTAAAAGCACTAATGAGTCAACGGTCATTTTTTTTTTACATGAGGCTGCTTTGTGACACATGTCTCTAGACAGAGAGAATCCTTTTCAATCCATCTAAAAATCTTTCTTACCTCAGAATTTTGAGCTGGGGGTATGCATTCTTCTACCAATTCTAGGGCATCTGGGGTCTCAGTGGAAATTGACATTCCCATAAGGGTTACTTCATTATGAAGCAAGATGATAAAAAGAACCTTAGCCGGAGGCCTGCTATCACCATCATCGTCGAACTGGAAATATAGCATTTTCTGTATAACTGTCTCACTACCTCTGGAGGCTTAGTCAACTCCATAGGCCTCACAGGCATTGTATCAGCATGGAAAGCCATTGCAGTTTTTCTATGTAACTGGTAGCAATCATCTCCCTGCTCTCTGTATCATAAAGTGGCAGTCCCCTCTTTCATACCCCTAGGGGGCGAGACTACAGATCCACAAACCTTTCCGTTTGGTCACAGGTTGGCTGGTGAGTGGTTTGAGACCTCCTAGGTCTGATCTCTGCAATGAGGCAGGTTAGAACAATGAAACCTTTGCCGATTGGTTCAGCTCACACTCCTGAGTTGTTTGAACCCTCACATGACCCTCTTTCTGTGACTCATCCTACCACGGAAACCCCATTCCATTGGACCCAATTTTCTCGAAGATGGAGTGGGTTAGGATGACAAAGCCTATGCTGAATGGTTCACCTCATTCCTCTGAGCTTGTAGAGGGGTTACATTACCCAATTGCTGCAGTTCGCCCTACCCGGAACCCCACACCATAAAGTTGCTCCGATCCTCACAAAACCCATACCTATTGGTCCATCTCACTCTCCTGAGTTCATAGAGGCATTATACAGCCCTCTTCAAAGGACCTTGTGGGTTCAGGGAGGTTCCAGCCACCCTGATCCACAAGCAGAGCCCCTCAAAGTCAAGCGTAAGGAACTTCCAGGATTAGGGGGGCGGGAACCTTTGGTTCCTGCCTCCCTGACCCGGAAGCATTACCCCCATTCCATGTCACTTCCACTTACCCACATCACTTCCATCCCAAGGCAGGACTCATGGCCCCCAGGAGGGCGGGACTTCCGCTGACGTAGGACCCCACGTGACCTGTCAAACTGATAATTATCAATTTGATTACTAGTGTCCCCCTTCATACTCTTGTCCTTCTTTGGCTGCTGGAAATGTTGAGAGGTATGAGCTGTGAATTACTGGGAGGAGCACTGTGTCCAGGAATGTCCTACAAGTAGGGTTACCATACCTCCCCTTTAAAAGAGGACACTTATGGAAAACACATGGGGTAGGGCTGCATTGTTTCCAGTGCCTCCCTGCGACATGTGTTTTTCATAAGCATCCTCTTTTAAAACAGAGATATGGTAACCCTACCTGTAAGCTATCTGGCAATCCTATAAGCACTCCTTAGCTCAGTGGAGGTGGATGGGTGCCTGGAGCCTTCGTTAACCCACTCTCACTCTTTTTACACTCCATCACTGTTACCTGATGTAACTACAGTTAGGTTCAGTTACCTTCTTCATGCCTGCATATTTTTCAGGCAGAAAATGTCAGGCAATTGCATAACGAACATATGGCAGCATGGGTGGCTGCACCAACAAAGGTAACAACAGGCTACCAGTGAGTAACCAATAACCTAATGTCTGATAACACCCAAATCTTCATAAGAAGGCACTAGGTTATGAAAAATACCATTGTAACTGATGCTATATCCTTCAGAAGGGAAAGAAACATCACATGTCTGGACGGTCTGTTCAGTCATCGAGTTCATGCATGGAGGAGTAAAGGAGAACTAAGCAATTTCTTAATAGCTCCCAGAAGATCTGAAGAAGGAATAGCAGTGATGGGGATTAAAGGGGCACTGAATGATTTGAAAGTACCAGAGCAGCCATCTTCTGAGAACAAAAAAGAGTAGCAGGTTGAGCTTAGCCATAATTGCTTCCATGAGGTGCTTCTGGGCAAATGTAGTTAGTTCTCATCCCTTACTATTGTCTATACCCGTGTGCCAAAGAGAAATAACACATATTCACATCTACTTGGAAAGACAGATTGGCTGCTATTAATGATCAACAGAACAGTCATTTACTTATCTGCAGCTCTTTCCCCTCTGACTGTCTTTACTTTTATGTTTGTTTTATATCCATGTCCTCTTTATAATTACTCTTTCATTGATTTGGCAATTCCTATTAATAATAATAATAGTAATAATAGTCTCAAATCCTGGAGGAGAGTCAAGAATGCAGTTGCATACGACAGTGTCCGCATTTGCACACTAGCAATTAGGGCTGAGATGAGAGCAAGTGTAACTGTTCTGAAGGGAAGAGCCCTTGGCCCGCTGATTAGGCGGCCACCAGGGGAGTTTGTCGTGCTCCATTAGAGAAATGGAGCAAGGGGGGGGGGAAAGACAAGGCTGCATTCTGTTCCCTCTAGGGCATTTGCAGCGCTGCTGGAGGTGGAGCGCCGGTGCATGCAGGCCGGGCCGCGGCATAGTCTGCCTGGCAACAGGGACGGCCAATGACGAGCGAGCATGGAGGCCCCGCTCCTTGTGGAGAACCTTCCCGCCCGCTGTCTTGCTCAGCGGCATTCTGAGTGCCGCAGAGAGTTGGCAAGCCGGCTGGATTCTCCGCTTCAGGTGTTAGCTCAGAGGAGGGGAGCTTAGGAGCGGTGTGGTTTTGTGGCACCTGGGGAGTGCCCCTGGTACTGTTCACAAGGTCCGATAATGGTGCCTCAAAGGCCCCTCGGAGTGTCGGGGTCTTGGGGTAAAGAAAGGTGGGCTTTGTTGGGATTCCCACTAAGGATCAAGAGGAAAGGATTCCTGTGGTAAGGGGACAAGCCACACACACACCCCATTGGGCTGATTTTTGGAGGGTGCAGAAGGGTGACTTGTATGGGGCTCTCCATCAACGGTTTTGAGTAAAGGCCTCCTGGGGTAAGGGGACAAGCCCTCCTCTGTCGGACTGAATTTATGAGGGGAGTGTCTCGAACCCCCCCCCTTGTGGGGGGGGCAGAGCGGCCTCATTAGGCCCTACCTAGGCCTCAGGAATAGTGGAGGCCTTTGGGTGAAGAAGGGTGGGCCTGTCAGGGCTCACCACGAGGGCTGTGGATTGTATGCCTCATGGGGTAGGGGGACAAGCTCCCATTTTGACGACAACTTCCTAAAGGTTAGGTCTCGAGTTCCCTTTGTGGGAAGCACAGCAGATTGAGAAGGCCCCAGCCTGAGAGTTTTAAAGGTCTCCATAGAGGCAGTGGAGTGGTGCCTGGGTTTGACTGTACGATGGGGCGCACAAAATCCAAGAAGCCCAAGAAGAAGACGAGGCAGACAGATGGGGGTCAGCAGGTGACTCAAGTTACTGAGGAGGATCAGGTATTGGGCCAGGGGAGTGTTGGGGCAGCCTCGGAAGGGGGAATCTGCTCCACTGGTGCTCGGGGCCATGCAGGATCGGCTGGCTGGTTGTGAGGCTATCATGAGGGGCATGACAGCTGGGCAGGTGGGCAAGTAGGAATGGGGTCAGGACCACCGAGCATGGGAGGATGACCATGTAGGGGTGATGGTAGAGTTCAGCCCCTCAGGGCAGCGATGGGGATTTCATCACAGGGGGGTTTCCCGTTAGGGTCAGATGCAGGTCCGTCATGGGAAGTGGGGGGGGCATGTCTACCCCCCAGGGCCAAGCCTCTGTGGGATATAATGGAGTGTCTTCTCTGGGGTGTATGAGCACGGGCAACCAGATGACACCCACATGGTTCGGGGGTAGCAGTTCCCTCAACAATGGGTGGGGGGACCTTTGCTCTGGTTACCATGGAGCAAAGGGGTTTCCAGCACCAGTCGGCAGGTGACTTCACCCAGCAAGGGGGTGGGTTCTTGTATTCGGGGCCCGATGCGATGGCAGCTGGAGGGGGGTGGCATGTGGTCTAGTTCCCAGCCTCCACAGGAATTCGGGGGGTATGGACGTATGGGTGTTCAACACTCTGTTTTCCAGATGCCAGGGGTGGGGGCCCTCCTAGTGTCTTCCTTGTGGTGTTCGGAGCGGGGCAGCCCGTGGCCCAAGGGCAGCCGTGAGGGCTCTCAGCTGCTGCTGGTTTTTCTGCAGGGGGAGTTGTGCCTTAATGGGGGCTGGGAGGAGGGCAGAGCAGTCAGCTACAGTTGACGCCTGCCCCCCCGCTGAAGGGAGGAGAAATTACCCCACCTAGATGGTGGGGGAGGCAAGCAGCCGGGCCTCCGGTTAGATATAGGGGTGAGTCTCCATTGCCCCAGAGGGCTAGGAGAGGTGACCATGTGGTGGATGAACCCAGGGAGGCTTCTGCTGGGGCAAACCCTTCCTTACTGCCGGCAGGCAGCTCAGAGGGGGGGTTTCTCTCTCGCCTGTTGACAGGTTAGATAACCAGGTGGCAGGAGGTTCGGGGGAGGACCTGGCAGCGGCAGGAGTTCAGGAGGCATTGGAAAGGATAGCATCACTTTAGAGGGGACTCCAGGTCATGGCACAAATGTACCAGCCACTGCCAACAGCTGCGGGCACTTCACAGACAGGTATGTGGTCTTGGGGGGTGGAGGGGGGTGTCAGTGTGTCTCAGGTCATGCCCAATGCAGAGCTAGGGGCAGGGGGACCTGTTTTCTGGTCTTGGGCCCCAGGGATGGGGGGCCCAGGCCAGGCTGGGGGGGAAGGAGTCATCAGAGCCATGGCAACCCCAGCAGTCGGGACAGGAACCGGTCAGGCTGGGAGGAGTATATTGGAGCTCCCCCGACTCTGGTGGAATGGGGGGTGGTTTCCGGCCCCCAGGCAGGAGCCTCCCCCAGCGAGCAGTAGTGGTGTTGGGCCTGGAACAGGCCCTTACGGGAGTCAGGCCTTGCAAGTGTGGACTCGGCCCCAGGCCAGGTGGGCTGTGGGTGTCCAGTGGGTTCAGTCACCACCACCCTGCTCAGGGGAGGGTACGGTGATGTATCCACTTCATTGGGCATGCATTTGTCACAGACAGCGAAGGGAAAAATATGGAAAGGGGAGTACTTGGATATTTTTTCTCTGCTGTTTACAGATCTATTGCCTGACCCGTCAGAGAAAGAGAATGAGAAGGAAAAAAGGAAATTTAAGTGGCCAAAGGTAGATCACAACTGGGCCAATTGGACCCTGGTGTTTGCAGTTTACCAGGGGGTCATTGCGCAGGCCTACCCAGATAGGGTTTACTCTATGATGAAATACGCAGATATTATTCAGCGTGCTTATGACACAGGCCTCTCAGGAGCCTGGCTTAGATACGATGAAGCTTTAAGGCATAGGGCTGCTTATACACCCGGGCTTCACTGGGATGTGCATGCTATCGACTTGTGGCTTGATAGCATGACGGGCACGGCTAGTGGGACAAGGACCGACACGGGGCACATGTTAACCAAAGGGGGGGTGGCACCTTCTAATGACCCCTTTCAGAGTGAGGGCCGGAAGGCCCAAACCTCCATGGCAACAGTATTCTGGGAATTTGCCTGCAGTGGGAGGTGCGGGCACACTTCGTGCAGGTACAGGCATGCATCTGGGGTTTGCGGAGGAAATCATGCCACCACAGCTTGTTCAAGGGGACGACAAGGAGGGAGTAAGCCGTGGGCTGGATTCCCGCCCCCAGGGAAAAGGGGGGCAGGCAGGCGGCCAGGGGTGTAATGTACCAAAGGACTCCAACCCCGGTTAGAGTGGACACGTTGGAGAGAGCATTGAGGGGTCACCCGGATAGAGCGGAGGTGTTGTGTATAGTTAATGGATTTTGTTATGGGTTTAGGATACCGGCAGAGAAGGTGGAGTCAGGTAATATTCCCTGCAATTTAAAGTCCATTGTAGGTATGGAGCACATCCTTAGGGAAAGAGTGGGAAAAGAGGTAAAGGAAGGCAGGGTTGGAGGTCCATTTCTTTCCCCTCCATTTGAGAACTTTATAGTCTCCCCACTGGGCATTGTGCCAAAGAAGGCAGCTGGGGAATTTAGAATGATTCACCACCTGTCTTATTCACCTGGGAAGTCAATGAACGATGTGATACCAGGTGACCTTGCATCTGTGCAATACGTCCCCTTTGATGATGCTAAGAGAGCGGTGAAGGGAGCCGGGGAGGGAATGCTTCTCGGGAAGTGCGATATTAAATTGGCTTTCCGGTTCCTCCCTGTTCACCCCGAAAGCTTTCATCTTTTGGGTTTCCATGTGGATGGACGGTTTTATTTTGACCGTGCCATGCCCATGGGTTGCTCAATTTCCTGCTCTGCCTTCGAGCGTTTCAGCTCGCTGGTACAGTGGGTGGTAAAGCAGAAAGCATCTGGGGGCGAGGTCAGGAAATACTTGGATGATTTCCTGTTCATCGGCCATCCGGGGATGTCTGAGTGTCTTGATCTGATGGAAACATTTTGGAAAGTGGAGGATGATCTAGGCATTCCATTGGTCCCAGAGAAAATGGAGGGGTCGGCAATGACCCTGACATATTTGGGCATTGAGATGGACACAGTCCAGGGTGTATCACGTCTCCCCCAGACCAAGCTTACATCACTCAGGACAAAGCTGGTGGCAGGGGCGTAGCTAGCTTGGGATGGGCCCAGGGACAAGAAATGTCCCTGGGCCCCTCCCCTCTTTTTTCCTGCTGGTGGTGAAGCCATCGGCCAGCCTAGGGTTGCTGGGCTGCTGGTGCTCGGGACTTACTTGCTCTCTGCAGAGTCTGTGGCTTGCTGCTGGGGGGTGTCTGCTGCTGGGCCCATCCATCGCTGGGGCCAAGCACGGCCAGCAGCAGCAGTGCCATTGCTGCCCCGGCCCACCCGACCAGTCCTGGAGGCCAAAGGCTGGTCGGGCATGCTGGTCTGACTTGATGCATGGAGCGCCAGAGCAGGAAGGTCCCCGGCGACGGTTCCCTTACTGAGTGGAGCCGCCACTGGCACCTTCCCACTTGGGCTGGGCCTCCCTCAAGCCAGCCCTGCCCGGACTGGGTCTGGACTGGTGAGGACTCCTCCTTTGCAACGCAGCACCAAGGGGGCAAGCCAAGTCACAAGGCTTGTGAATGTGACCTGACCTAATTCTAGGGTGGCCATACCTCCCCTTTAAAAGAGGACGCTTATGAAAAATACATGTTGCAGGGCTGCATTGCTTCCAGTGCAGCCCTGCACCATGCATTTTTCATAAGCATCCTCTTTTAAAGGGGAGGTGTAGCCACCCTACCTGGCGCAGACTGCTTCATGAGCCCCCCCCGCCTGTGGTTGCAACATTGTGTCAGAGACAATGTTGCAACCGTGGTCAGGGAGGGGGCCCATGCAGCAGCTGGAAGGGCCCCCAGCCAACTCAGGTGTCAATTTAAAAAAAGAGAAAGGGGGGGAGGGTGGCTTAGCTACCTTGGATACTGGGCCCCCAGCCAGTACGGGCCCTGGGACAAATGTCCCTGTTTGTCCAATGGTAGCTACACCCTTGGCTGGTGGCATGCTTGGCAGTTTCAAAGATCACGGTGAGGGAGTTGCAGTTGCTTGTAGGTAGTCTGAGCTTTGCGTGTCGGATGGTTGTGCCCGGCAGAGCCTTCTTGTCAAGGCTTTATGGGAAGCTCAGTGGGGAATTGAAGCCACATTATCACATAAGGTTGACTCAGAATATGAGGGAAGATTTGCAGACATGGGCAGAATTTTTAGAGGAATATAACAGGGCTAGTTTCTGGAGAGAGGACCTCTTGCTGGAAGCCAAGCTGCAGGTACATTCAGATGCGGCCGGTGGGTACGGTTTTGGGGTCTTCTTTCGACAATGGTGGTGTGCAGCCCCATGGCCCCTGGAGTGGCAAGAGAGTGGGGTGTCTTGAGATCTTGCCTTTCTAGAACTTTTCCAGTTAGTGGTAGCAGTGTTGCTATGGGGAGAGGAGTTGGTGAATAGCACCATGGATTTCTGGTGTGACAACATGGCAGTTGTCCATGTGATCAACTCCATGTCGTTACGTTCCCCACGGGTGATGAGGCTAGTTAGGGCATTTGTACGGGAGTGCTTGCAGCACAACATTTTGTTTGTGGCCAAGTATGTACCGGGGGTGAATAACAGTGCAGCTGATGCCCTTTCTCACTTCCAGATGGAGAAATTTCGCTCCTTGGTCCCGGGAGCCAGAGCAACACTGGACCCCCCACCCACCCACAGGCGCTGTAGAGCCTTGGATCCTAGAACTGTACAAGATTATTCAGGGATCCCTGGTGGCGCGGACGCGGGCTTCCTATCAGAGGGTGTTCGAGGAGTTCCAGCAGTTTAGGTGGTGACAAGGTTGGGCTTTGCAGTTCCCTATCCCTGAAGGGCAGACGTTGCAGTTTGCCATGGCCCTCAGGAGGGCTGGCTCTGCGGTAGGGACCATCGCGGGGAAGCTTTCAGCATTGGGATTTGTCAGTCACCTGGCAGGGCACCCCCCCACCGGATCAGGGCTTCTTTGCCCGCAGAATGCTGCAGGGTTGGGCTAGAGAGACTCCGAGGGAGCCTGACACTAAGAAGTCTAATACCCCCTCGTTGTTGGTAAGGTTGTGTTTCGTCCTCCCGGCTGTTTGTTTTAATGGTTTTGAGGTGGTTTTGTTTGGGCCCTTATTCAAATTGGCATTCTTTGGGGCATTCCGTATTAGTGAGTTGGTGGAGGAGTCAGAAAGGGACACCACTGATAGGGCCTTGTCCATCGATGATGTTCAGGTAAGGGGAAGTATGCTTTGGGTTCGGCTGAGGCGGTCCAAAACTGACCAGCAGGGCAGAGGTCGAGTGGTTCACCTGAATCAGGCAGGGGTGCCTGAACTTTGCCCAGTAGGGGCATATCGGGGATATATGGCAGTTCGACCTTCAGTGGGAGGGCCGCTGTTTCAGCATATGAATAGTAGTTGTTAGTCGTCAGAAATTTACGGGAGTGCTTAGAAAGACTTTGGGTTATTTAGGATTACCACCATAAGATTATGGGTTCCATTCATTTAGGATCGGAACAGCTTCCTTTGTGGCCCAAGCTGGCTGTCCAGAACAACAAGTGAGAGAGATAGGGCGTTGGAAGTCACGGGCTTACAAGTCGTACGTGCGCAGTTTCTCACAATAATGTGTTTGATGTTATGCACCCAGGTCCCAGGCGGCATCACAGTAGAAGTGCCATTTGGATTATTGGCCACAGCCTTGTACGATGGGTGGGGAATGCAGCCGCACAGTTCTCTTGGGGAAGCCAGCTGGGGATGTCTGCACGAACAGTAATTCGATGGATGGGACGCAGCAGAATGCGGTGGCACCATCTGCTCCCCACCTGCAGGGTCAACACGCGAGGGACCACACCAGATGCAGTGGTAATCCATCTGGGTGAAAATTATTTAACTGAGAGCAAAGGTTTAGGTTTAATTGTTAAAGTTAAATTGGATATTATGGAGCTGAAAAAAATCTTCCCCGGGGTGGTGGTAGTGTGGACAGACTGGGTGGCGCGATTGCGCTGGGACAAGACTATCAACCCTAGGAAAGTGGATAAAGCTTGGCGGAAGGTCAACAAGGAGATTGGGAGGTGGATCACCCTCCGGGGTGGTCACCGAGTGTCTCATGTGGGGATCACGCACAGAACTCCGGAGAACTTTCGGGGTGATGGGGTTCACCTCTCGAAGGCTGGGAGCGATTGTTATTTGGCAACGTTGAAGGCCAAGTTAATAGAGGTTATATGTTAAGTGGGATTGAGCAGGGTGGGGGCCGGGCCCGTCCATTGAAGCGGTGGCGGTCCCTTTGTGGCAAGGGTCCAGTGCTGTAGCAAGTTGGTAAGAATAAGTAGTAAGAGAGGCATCTCCCTAAGATATGTGGGGGGAACACCTGGGGCATTGACTGGGCGTGGCTAGCAACAGGGTTAATCTCCCTAGGTGAGTTACTGGCAAAGGCGGGAAGGGATATGAGTGGTCCCCAAGCTGGAAGTAACTTAAATCCTTGGCTTGGGTCTGGAAGGATTTCGTCTCCTCTGGAGGCGGCCGTTAGCCAATGCCAGAGGGGAGACATTTGATTTAGGTAGTTAAATGGGGGTTATGGAGGGTACATCCAAGCCTCCCCTTTGTTGGGGTTGTTACGTACCCAATTATAGAAGTTGGCACTGGACCTGAATTGCCTGAGGGCAATTACCCCCACCATGCCCAATTCCGAATTGAATAAAGGGTGTGGCCTTTCAAACCCAACATGGTTATCCTTGTTTCATTTTGGATGCGCCGACAAATACCAACGTATTGAGAATGTTTGCGAGTGTCCGTCAGTAGTTTGTCAATTTCTGGTGATTCCGAACTGACACCATTTCCCCATCATTTTCTGGGAATTTTATGAAAGTTTTACAGTACTTTTATGGCAATTTACAGTACTTTCCTGGTGCACATTAGTAGGAACATTTTCATCTCCACCACCCCTGCGGGTATGTGTGGGACACCATGGGGCTTGGGACTGGCCCAACCCCCATTCAACTTGCAAGAAATAACAGAAAATGGTGAAAACAGCTGGTAAGTTTCCACGTCACACAAATCCCAGCAAATGCCCTGCTTCTGAAAGAAACAGCACTTGCTGAGTTTTCTTATTTTAGGCCTTCTAGAGATTGTGCCTAGTGTACAAGATGTTGGACTTGGACCATGGAGACCAGGGTATAGATTCTGTCTTAGCTATAAACTCACAGGATGGCCATGGTCAAGTTGCTATCTCTCAGCTTCAGTTTCCTGTCTATAACATGAGAATAATAATGATCTTCCTCACAGGGCAGTTGTGGGTGAACTAGATACACCAATTTACATGCAGTTTAAGCATGCACTTTAAGCAGGATATCTGGAGAGCATGCTGGGAAATATAGTCCAGCTTTAGGTCTAATGCTGCCCCCTTCCTTCTCCCTGATGCCTCCTTCCCTGCCCTCGTTGCCATGTTACCTGCTGCCGCTACCCTCTGTCCCTCTTCTTGCTTCCTGCATCTAAATTCCGAAGCATTCACCAATTTCCCAATTAAAATTCATGTCTAATAACATGTGAATGACTCTCACACTTGTTATGTGGAAACTTCTTCGTCTTAATCCAGTTTCTGGAAACCCTGATATTTAGAGTTCCATAATGTGCATTCCCAAACTTGCACACTAAAGACACAGATTAACATTTAAACACAACTCACATGAGATCATGTTTGCTCCATTTGCCATTTTGAAAGCATTCACATGCTCCAGTGAGTTGAATCCACACTGAAATGAATCCAATTGAATGCTTCAATTGCTCTGATTGCCATTGCCATAATGTGGCTTTACAGGTACCATGTGACTTTTTTCACATGTGATGGGGAGAACAGCAGTTCTGCATGTGCTAAGAAGTCCTTGTGATTGCAGGAAATTGCATGCACATCTAAGACTGCCCACAGAGCCATTTAAAACTGCTGTTTATTAAAGGCAAGACATGCAAGTGAATGCCCAATAACATGAATGGAATGCACACAGGAATAAATTTGAAATGAAACTGAAATTAAAATAAAAACATTATTATTATTATTATTATTAACAAACATTTATATAGCGCCAGCAGTGTACATGGCACTTTACAAAGTAATAAAATAGACACGGTCCCTGCCCCTAGGGCTTACAATCTGAGCGACAGGAGCTGGGGGAGAGACATAGGAAGGGGAACAGAGGGAGAGACAAGGGGTC